>OY770263.1:180582370-181030173 GCA_963669355.1 Chorisops tibialis
ACGTCAACCAGGATTTGAACTCACGATCTTCGCATTGTAAGACCAACACGCTACCGGCTAGGATACAGCCTAGCTCGGTCAATGTTATTGTCTCCTTCTTACTTTACGTTGTTTTCTAAAAAAAAACTCGGAGCTAATGACGTCAAAATTCGAAAGACTCTCACGAAAAACATGTTAGCACAGGCAATATACGGACTAATCCTACTATGTATACTGAGCTCAAAATCAACGTAAAAAATGGTGTTTCCAATCGGTCTCCTGATTCAGTCCATCTGACATTCGTTATCGTTTTCGAATCATAGTCCGTTTCTGAATGTCAAATGTAGATACAGTAGAATGCCGTTCATATTCAAGGCACTGTTGTAGTAGTGAGCTAGCTCGGTCGGCTCAGTCACTCAGTCAGTTCGAGCACGGCAAAGCGATAAGATCTGTTTTATTTCAAACCCCTACAATCAGAAGTGGGATAAGTACCGACACAAAAAGAAAAAATTATGGAATGTGTGCAAGTGGCCACGCGGGTCGCTAATTACATAAATCAGGCGAAATTGGCGGATCTGAAGCAGAAACTGGAGATCTTAGGACTACCGACAAATGGATTGAAGGCTGCGGTGAAGCTGCGTTTACAGGAAGCATTGTTGGGACTTGCTGACGAAGAAGTGTTCCGTTTGGTTCCAGAAAGTGTCGAGGCTGAGGAATGCAACGATTCGATCGATAATTTGGAGGACGTAACTGTGAGTAACATTCAAGTCGAAAATTTAAATACGGAGCTTCACTCACTACGCGAGTTGGTGTCCAAGAAACGGGAAATCTTACGGCTGCGAAAAGAACTGTCACAGATGACGGTAAATGAAAATTCAGAAGCGCGGAGCACAAGTTTTAATTCCCATCCTCAAACGATTTTTGATGATGCAATTCCTGGATTCTCTGGCGACGATAATTTTGCCGTTCAAAAGTGGATCAGGATGGTGGAGGAGTCTGCTAATGTGCATAATTGGGATTTGCGCACCACGTTTTATTGCGCAAAAAAATTGCTTAGCGGTACTGCGAAACTGTTCATGCGTACGGTCCGCATAAGCTCTTGGTCCGAATTGAAAAGTGCCCTAGTTTCGGAATTTGACAAATAAGTTACTTGTGCCGATATTCACTTGCAGTTGCAAAATCGGAAAAAGCGTTCAACCGAAACTTTACAGCAATACGTCTTGGCAATGCAAGAAATTTCCTCTTTATCTGAAATTAAAGAAGAAGATATAATTCAATACATCGTTGGCGGCATCCCAGACACTCCCGTTAACAAAATGCTGCTGTATAGCGCGAATACAGTTACCGAATTAAAAACGTGCCTTCGAAGTTATGAAAGGATGAAAGCAAATAATTTTAGCAATTCTCATCCAAATCTTCTCCAACAGCGGTTTCGAGACCCAAAGACTACGTTAACTGACAGTTCCAAGCTGAGGTGCTACAACTGTAACCAATTGGGTCATATTAGTGCGCGATGCACTAAATCAAAGCAAAATAAAAATGCCTGTTTCAATTGCGGAAAATATGATCATCGTGCAAATGAGTGTCCGGAGAAAAGACCAGTTATGGTGTTGACTGATAGTGTACCTGCGAATCGTGTTACCAAGCAAAGGCATCCACAGTCCGAAAATATTTTGCACACATTTGAGCGCCGACTTGAGTACCTGTTCTCGACCGAAGATGACACGTCAAATTGTTCCTCATCGTTGAAACTATTGTCTTTGCTGGATTCTGGATCACCCATAAGTTTCATGCAGCAACGCTACATCGCAACATCATTCGTAAAAGACGCTAAAAACAACGGGTTTGGTTACTTCGGACTTAACAACAGTCCTCTTCAGGTAACTGGTATTTCAAACTGTATCGTTAATTTTGAAAATAAGGCAATTAATTTAAATATTTATGTTGTTCAAAATGAGAGTATGAAATATCCTGTAATTTTAGGCAGAGATTTCATGAAACTTTGTAATTTAGAGATGAAGCAGAATGACCAGAAAACCGAAAATCATTGTAATTCTTCTAAACATGTTGAACAGCGACTTAATAAGAAAAAACAAAAATCTAATGATGACAGCTATGAAAAGGTTGGTAAGCAAATTTTATCTATTGATACATCAGATAATAACTATAATGACTCATGTTTGGTGGAGTTAAATATTGGTAACAATATCCCATTCGATGTTAAACTTAAAGTCCGCGACATTTGCTTAACAGATCGTAATATCGCTTATGATAGTTCGTTTGAGTTAGATAATAAAGTCGAAATGCGGATAAAATTAATTAAAGAAACACCGTTTTCATGTACACCAAGAAGACTTGCTATAGTCAAAAAATCGAGTTACAAAAAATTATAGCTGATTTATTGGATAGAAAAGTGATACAGGAAAGCACATCACCATATGCTTCTCCAATAGTTTTGGTTAGCAAAAGGAATGGCGAAACCCGTCTTTGTGTCGATTATCGTGAACTAAATAGGATTACCTATCGCGATAACTACCCGCTTCCTATAATTGACGATTTATTGGATCGTTTGCGAGGAAAGAAATATTTTACCATTCTTGATCTTAAAAATGGATTTCATCATGTGAATATGAGTGTCGACTCGGTTAAATTCACATCTTTCGTCACTCCTATAGGACAATATGAGTACCGCAAGATGCCATTTGGCCTAAAAAATGCGCCTAGCGTATTCCAGAGATACGTTAATAACCTGTTTAAAAAATTAATTGACGCAGACAAACTACTTATTTACATGGATGATCTTTTATTGGCCTCCGATAATGTTGACGAACACTTGATAACTTTACGAGAAGCTATGAAAATCGTTACACAACATCGTTTGGAGCTTAGATACGATAAATGCAAATTTATGTATAAAGACATTGTATACTTGGGCTATTCTATTAATTCTGATGGCATACGGCCTAATGAAGAAAATTTGAAAGCTATTAAAAATTTCCCTATACCTGATAGCGTAAAGGCTGTACACAGTTTTGTTGGTCTTTGCTCATATTTCCGACGATTTATTCTAAATTTTGCAACTTTGGCAAAACCTCTTTACGATTTATTGAAGAAAGGTGCCGAATTCAAATTTGGAAATGAGGAATTATCCACGTTTGAGTTATTAAAGGCCAAGCTATTAGAGTCTCCTATACTGGCAATCTATAGTCCTCTAAACGAAACCGAAGTGCATTGCGATGCCAGTACCATTGGCTTTGGAGCGGTTCTTTTCCAACGGCAGAATGACGGGATAATGCATCCAATTTTTTACTTTTCAAAACGAACAACCGATGCCGAGTCCCGCTATCACAGCTATGAATTAGAGACATTAGCAATAATATATACGCTTCGACGATTTAGAATCTATCTTTATGGTATCGAATTCAAAATTGTAACAGACTGCCAATCGTTGACGCTAACTTTGAACAAAAAACTTATTAATCCGAGGATATCACGCTGGGCGCTTGAGTTACAAGATTATAATTACAAAATAGAACATCGACCAGGACGACGGATGAATCATGTCGACGCTCTTAGTAGATGTACAGGTATACTAGTTATAGAAGATGATTCTTTCGAATTTGCACTCGCTACCGCCCAGCAACGTGACCAAATAGTTAAAGCGATTGCATTGGACTTAGAAAAAAACGAAAATAAATTTTATACTCTTATAAATGGTTTAGTTTATAAGAAAAATAAAGACTCTGTCGCATTTTACGTTCCCACTCAAATGGAAAGTAGGGTTATTCAAACACACCATGAGGCGATGTGCCACATTAGTGCAAATAAATGTTTCGAATACTTAAAGAAGTCTTATTGGTTTCCGCACATGAAACAAAAAATTGAAACGCATATAAAAAACTGCCTGAAATGCATTTATTTCTCACCTCCTTCTGGAAAAATAGAGGGAGTTTTACACAATATTCCAAAAGGAAACCTCCCATTTGAATTACTGCATATAGACCATTTAGGCCCTTTACCAAAAACCAGAAACAAGAAGCAGCATATTTTTGCAGTTATTGATGGTGTCACAAAATTTGTCAAGCTATATGCAGTTAATACTACTAAGAGTCATGAAGCCATTAAGTGCCTTAAGACATATTTCGAAACTTATAGTAGGCCAACAAAAATAGTATCAGATAGAGGAACGTGTTTTGTCTCAAATGAATTCGAAACATTTCTATCGGATAACAACGTGAAGCACATTAAAATAGCAACTATGTCCCCCCAATCAAATGGTCAAATTGAACGAGTAAATCGTTCTATTATACCTATGCTTTCTAAAGAGTGTGAAGCACACAGTACCATTGCTTGGAGTTCCCATCTAGCTAAAATCGAGCATGCTATTAACAATACGGTCAATAGAAGTACTGGATATACTCTTAGCATGTTGCTTTTTGGAGTGAATCAGAAAGGTACAATATGTGATAAGGTTGTAGAATATCTTCTGGAAAGTAGTGAATCTCCAGACCGCGATTTAACTCGGATTAGAAACCAAGCTTCATGTCACATTAATAAATCACAAGAATATAATAAAACGTATTTTGATAAAAAACATAAGCCCCCATATAAATACAAATTAAACGATTATGTAATGGTGAGAAACGTTTCAACTATACCAGGAATCAACAAAAAGTTGTTACCAAAGTATCGAGAGCCATATCAGGTTGTTGAGATCCTACAAAATGATAGATATCTTATTAGAGATATAGAAGGACTGCAGGTATCAAGAATACCTTATAAAGGTGTATGCTCTCCGGCAAACATGAAGTTGTATTTATCAGATGTAGATATAGAATAAAATAATGGCTTAAATAATAATTCAATTAATGAAAGTTCAGTAAACATGTTTTAAAGAAAGAAACCTTGCTCGCATTATTATTCTCAGAAAAATATATGTTTTAGTATAAGTTTATATATGTATTAAGCTTTGAAAAACTACTTAAAAAATTAGAAATTCCTTCAAATACAGTTAATTTTTATATTCGACTTGTGAAAATTGTTGTAAATTTATACATTCTACTCTCGCAACTATTAGTAACGTATATTCGTTCATAATTGTTATAGTAAAAAAAAAATCAAACTAATTATATTAGAGCTAACCTCTAAACGTGATATAGTATCGATAATACTCTCGAAACGGCAAAATATTTATAATTAAATTAACTTCTAAAATTTTATATAAATTTTGTATCAAATGTTAAAGTTTTAAAAATTCAGTACCGTAATGGTTTATAAATTTAACTCTAGAAATAGTTATCTATGTATATAGTATCGTAAGAAATCAAGAAATTGTAATCAGGGACGATTAAATGTCAAGTATGGTCGAATACTGTAGTAGTGAGCTAGCTCGGTCGGCTCAGTCAGTCAGTCAGTTCGAGCACGGCAAAGCGATAAGATCTGTTTTATTTCAAACCCCTACACTGTATTCTTTATTCGTATCAGTTAGTGTTTTATCACGGGTGATAAGACCAAGATCCAGTGAGAGTCCATTTGCCACTTAAGAGCAAACAGGACTGGCTGCGAGTGAATCCTGCTGCCACTATCATATAGGGGGATAATTTGTCCATTATTCGCCTTTTACGACAAACCGGCTTGCTATGGAATAATTTCAGCCCAATTCACTAATTGTTGCAATTAAATATTCTTTAGATTTATAAAAGATACATGTCACTGCATTAATCTCCGTTTTACTCTCAGATTTTTAACATATTAGCACATTGTTCGTTTTTACGAATCCGTTCTACTGTGATTATAATTTGCCAATAATCCATCAATAATAGAATTTTCTATCATTTCCTGGCCTCCTATTTAGAAGTTTCAGGGCGTCGTAAATAGGCACGTACGTGCGTTATCCCAAATAAAAATAATTAGAAAGAATATAGACAAGTTATCGCGAATAATTAGATTAACTGAGAGATGTGCGAACAAGCTTTTATGAAGAAAAAGTCTATAAAGTATTTATATATCCGAAAGTGAGAAATAGCGATGTATGTGAGAAAAACTTTTGGACAAATCCCAAAATCAATAGCCAGTAGAGATGTCAATAATCTCTTGGTAAATCGTTGAAATGGAGAGAAGAATTCGAAAAAGATACCCGAATGAACTGGTTCTGAACCATGAAATTGAATTTGCTTTGTAGAACTTTATCTTACTATACTTGAGATAAATTATGAAAGCTTTGGTCTATTACTTACATAGACTGAAAGGAAATCATTAATTTGGTGTGAATTATTTATTTGGAAATTTTATGGAACGATGCGTTACAGCTTAGTAAAACAGTATAACACATAGGTTTGTTTCGATACACAAAGTGATTTATTTTTTATTATGGAAAAAAAATCCTCAATGCTTCTATGAAACCAAACTTTTCTGAGTTTGCTATATTCAATATGTCAAATTAAAAGTCCTTGCAGTCTTGAAAAAGTTAGTAATGATTTTTCGGAAACAAATTTTTCGCCATAAATTTCGTAGATTTAAAGAATTTTCCATTCAGTTTGCGAAATAATTTTACTATAACAAGAGTTCTTCACATCAACGCGAAAATTTTTTAGGCCTTTAAAAGTGTTTATCCTGACTTTCTTTCAAAATGCACAGTGCTAAAATTTCAATTCGATTAGATGGAATATTTTTAAGAAAAATTCGCGTTAAAAATCCTGGAAATTTTGTTAAATTTTCAAAATTATGCGATTCCCATTTTTAAAGCTCCTGCCAATTTGAATAACAAATTGCCTAATGACTCTCACATAAAGTTTATACGGCGAATTATTCATTAGCTTTCCTGTAAATTTACTCTTCTGTTCTCAATAATCGCGCGTAAAATTAAATTTACATAAATCTAAAAGTATATTCCAGAAAATTTAATGTAAATTTAAAATATCCTTCCGTGCATGAATCCTGGTCTATTGTGTAATAAATATATCACCTAACCACACCTGAAAATCTTTCGTGAATAATATAATTTTCCGGAAAAGTCTCTAAAAATTTCCGGCATAGTATAGAAGAATAATGCCAATCTCTTGCGTTTATTGATCGAAGGTGGTTGTGTTTCAATGAAAATTTCCCTTACCTTTCTGGGAAATAGACTTCAATAAACCGGATAATGGCTGGCTTCCCAGTTCGAAAGAACAGACCTACTCTACTCTACTCCTTGGATGATCATGATGATGATGATGATGACAATGTTGTTCATGCGACTAACTATAGCCGTGTCTTGTCAGAAACGTTTCCATTCAAACACGCAATAATCTTTTGTTAACTCGAAAGACTCGTTATCGTGTTCTATCGAAAACGATTAACAAAGCAAATTCCTTATCCCTTTAATAACAAAAAATAAAAATAAACAATTCTTTTTTTTTTGAAAGCCGAAACATTAATTTCATCATAGCTCGACAGATTTTTCTTCGAGGTCAACATTTTATTTGACTTTCTATCTTGGGGAAAGATGTTATCTTTCGCTTTGAATATGATGAAGATAAAGATGTTGATATTTGTTTTATTGAGGTGGATTTTTATGAGGCGCTTTGATCCAGTTAAGGTGGATAATTGAAAGTTCATTTTACTTTAAATACAATATCTTAAAAGTCACTTCTATCCGGTCTTTTTTATATAAATCAAATATATTTTGGGTGGGAGGAAGTGAACTACCCCTACTACCAGCCAATTTTATACTCTAGATGAAATCTGAAAGTATTATCGGTTTACCACAATGTTTGTAACCCTAAGAAATAAGGCTCGGAGAAAAAATTGAATGATACAGAAGTTCATATAGTCACTCAAAAATTTCGAAACCGGAAGTCCGTCGGTCTGTCCGTCCGTATCCTCTCTACCTCGAAAACGCGTTGAGCTAGAAAGTTAAAATTTTTACACTTCATTTTTGGCAAAAAGGTACGGACAAGTTCGTGAACAGGCCGAATCGCTCCACCCTCCCCACGAAACAATTTTGGAATTTGACAAGAAATAGATTTTCTCGAAAAGTATAACAGCTATTTATCTGAAATTTAGAATACATATATTATTTTTCTACCAATTTCAATCTATGATGTAAATAATCTACCAGCAACATTATTATTCTTGGAATAAGTTGAGGATGTGTGGAAAGTCAATATGCAGATTAGGGGAGACTAAGTGAAAGGGGATTCTAGGGCAGGTCTGTTGTCCATTTAACACTTAAATGTGGATACGATCAATAGCTCCAGTACATATAATCAATATTTCATTCGTTTATGCAAGTTTGGGTTTTTATGATGGGTGATAGAAATTACGGGAGGGTTGATGTTAATATGTTTTAATTGATTGCTTGAATCACGTCCAATATTCTCTGTATAGAATGTCAGTTTCATAAACGAAGTTGTATAGAATTTTCATAAAATTGGGTGAATTTTACATTCACGATACCAAACATTTGTGTGGGAGAGGGTAGAGGAGGTAAGAGAATTGTAAAATTTGTGATGCAGTTTTATTTCGTTTCCCTTGTGCTCGTACAAAATTTCAAGTTCGTAGTTTTTAATTTGTTGGTTATTAGTTGATTTATTGAAATTGGTCGAAATCATACTTTTGTATGGGAGGAGGTAGAAGGGAAGGCGCGATCTCAAAACTTTTGACGCAATTTCATTTAAATTATTTTTTAAAGTTTTTGTAGAAAATTTTAAATTGACAGCTTTAAACTGTGTGGTGATAATTGATTTCATGGTCAACAAAATAATCTTGTATGGGAGGGGGTAAAAGTTTTGAAGGTATTCGACCAGTTAATTCATCCATTTGGGTATTTTTATACTCTACATGAAATCTGAGAGTATTATAAGTTTGCCACAAAGTTTGTAACGCCAAGAAATAAGGCTCGGAGAAAAAAATGAATGATACAGAAGTTCATATCTTCTACTTCTACAATGGCGCTACAGCCCAAATCGGACCTTGGCCTCCTGATATTCAGGTTCCTTAACATTTTTCATTACTTATTGTGGAAGGGTTGTTAGTCCTTCGCACAACCCTCTTTCTACGAATTTTTCATTTTCGTAGATTGAGGTGACCAGGGTATATCCAAGCAGGCAATGTGCTAGAATTATATATTGCGTCGACCGGGATTTGAACTCCCGACCTTCGCATTACAAGACCAACACACTACCCACTAGACTATACCCTAACAGAAGTTCATATAATCACACAAAAATCTCAAAACCGGATGTCCGTCCGTCCGTCTATCTGTCTGTCTGTCCGTCTGTCCGTCCGTGTCCTCTCTAGCTTGAGAACGCGTTGAGCTAGAAAGTTCAAATTTTGTATACGTCGTTTTTAACAAAAAAGTAAGGTCAAGTTCGTGAACGAGCCAAATCGCTCCACCCCTTCTACCCCCTCCCATACAAAATGACACAATTTCGCAATCTGACAATAAACGGATTTGCTCGAAAAGTACAAATGACATTGATCTGAAATTTAGAATGTAATACTTTTATGATGATTCCAATCTACTCTATAAAAAAAATTTGTGTATTCCCCCCTCCTTCCACCACCTCCCATACAAACTGCACTTTTTCATGAAATGCTCTAAACCAATTTACTCAGTGCGTATAATAGTTATCGAGCTGAAATTGTGCACGAATTATTTAAAATTATTAGTAAGACTAAAAAAAATGAGACCCCCTCCCATACAAAATTACACAATTTCGTAATTTCACAATAAACGGATTTGCTCGAAAAATGTAACTGCTATTTATCTGAAATTTGGAATATATTACTTTTATGATGATACAAATCTGCTGTACAAAAGGTATTTGAGTCCTTCCCTTCCTTCCACCACCTCCCACACAAACTGCACTTTTTCATGAAATGCTATAAGCCAATTTACTCAGTGCGTATAAAATTGATCGGGCTGAAATTGTGCACTAAATATATATTTAGAATTATTAGTGAAACCGAAAAAAATTTAGACGATTAGCTTTACCCTTCTACCCCCTCCCATACAAAATGACACAATTTCACAACTTTATAAAAAGCCGATTTTCTTGAAAAGTATAAATGCTACTGATCTGCAATTTAAAACATGTCAAAAGCATGATGTTTATAGTTATTTCTGAAAAGTCATTCAAAACTCGCCCCTCCTTCTAGCACCTCCCATACAAACTGCCCTACTTCATTACATCCAATACACTAATTTTCTCAGTACCTATTAAATTTTTAAACCCTAAATTTTGCATAAAACATTTTGATAGCAACCTTAACGTCATGTAAAAAAATTACTTCAATGGAGTCACCCCCTCTACCACTTCCTCTACAAAAATTTCTCTTTCATCTAGAGTATCGCACGATTGGGCTTTATGCCCAATCGTACACCTATTATGTTTTTTTAAATGTATTTCGCAAATTTTCAAGTTTCTACCTTAAAATTTTATTCAAAAATTGTCAGTTTCTGTGTGTTTTTCATTGCATATGAAACATCAAAGACATACCAGTGGGGTCAGTGCATAATAGTTGTGGAAATAATTATTTTTTTTCTCAATGCATATCAAATAGATGTTTTCACATGCAAAGTTTAAACTTTCTATCCTTCACCAGAGCCCGAAAAAAATCACTCAAAATATTCGCAATTTTTGCTTACCACCTCCATCCCCAACTTTATATTTATACCATAATTAAAGACTACGTAGTTCTACAATCTGACGATAGATTTGATATCTATACTCAGTTCTGAGACATGACGTATCATTTTTGAAATTATCCCCATTTCCCCCCACTACTATTATGTCCAAATGTTATACTTTTCTTGTATTTTAGTGTAGCTTAATACATGTTTTAAGTTTACATTACATAGCTTAAGAGATACTTGAGATATTCATTTTTAAGTGTTTTTCTTTGCACCCTCCCCCCCTAACCACCTCTAGCAATAATTAGCCTATCTCAAAGCTAATTCTGGTCGATCTATATGCGACCTTAATGGTCCCAAAATATGAATTTTTTATGGTAAGCAATTTCGAAGACAAAATCATTTAAAAAAAAAAATACGGCCGAGAATTTTTCTTAGCCCCCACTTTTCGACCGCCAATGGATAAAAAAATTAAATTATTTTTAGAGTGTGTAAAGTTTCCTATCACGCAACTATTTTTCTGTGTCGATCACAATACTTAATTATTAGAATAATAAAGAATAATTATTTGAATTCCCCCACTCCTTCAACCTCCTCTTATTCCAAAACCGCACTTTTCATGAAATACAGTAAAACCTCTGTAATTGAGACACTAAAGGGACCCAGCAAATTGCGTCCCAATTAGGAGGTGTCCCCATTAGCGAGATTTGAAAAATTTCAAGCTTAAAAAAAGAATTTCCAATTGATCTTTCATTTATTTAATTACATCTATGCATATAAATATAAATGTAGTGTCTGTTTGTTATTTGCTTATAAATGGCTATAAGTTAGTTTTTTGCTTTATTTGGACAATAACTAAGCAGAAACACACGTTTTTAAAAATTTTCTCTGTCTATCTTTCCGGCTTTCACGTAAAAACGGCTGAACCGATTGTAATGAAACTTTGACAGATTATTAGGTCTGCCTCGATAAATAATCTGCCTTAGGTTTTATTTTACTCCCCTCACGCCTTCTACCCCTTCCCATAAAAAGTGACTAATTTTCAATAATTTATAATAATTAAATTTTCATTGAAACCATAAAAGCTATTAATTTGAAATTTAAAATATATTATTTCTGTTATAAATGCAATCTTCAAGTATATAAATAATTTTAATCCCCCTACTCCTTTCACTACCTCCCATACAAACTACACTTTTTCATGAAATACTATACTCCTTCTACCCCCTCCCATACAATCTGTCACATACCCACGATTTTTCAAAAATTTGATTTTCTTGCAAAGTGTGAATGTTACTTTTCTGAAATTTAAAAAATATCATTTGCATAGTACTTATAATTGTTTCTCAAAAAATAACTAAAAGCCCTACACTCATTCCACCACCTCTTATACAAACTGCACTTTTTCATGAAGTACTCCAAGCCAATTTTCTCAGTATGTATAACTTTCATCGACCTAAAATTTTGCATTAAATCACTAATTAGCATTATTAATATCGGGAAAAATTAACCGATTAGCTCCACTCCTTCTACCCTCCCATACAATGTGACACAATTCTACGACTTTGCAAAAATTCTATTTTCTTGAAAAGTATGAATTTTACTGATCTGAAATTTAAAACATATCAATTGCATGGTGATTATAGTTGTTTCTAGAAAAATTACAAAAAACCATCCACTCCTTATACCACCTCCCATACACTTTCACTAAATCCAATGCACTAAATTTCTCAGTACCTATTCAGTTTTTGAAGCTTTCAAGCGTTTCATTCTTAATAATTTATGGTTCTGATTCTAACAAAATACAAGGCATTGTATTCAAAGAGCTAACTAAACTAAGCAGATAATTTATCCGACATTCTCAAAAAATGTTATTATTACGGTTCTTACGCGGACAAAGTCGCGGGCGATCGCTAGTATAAAACAATCACATTGTATAGTATTCGTAAGCATTTTGGCGATATCTGTCGATACGATAAGAGTGGGAGAAGTCTCTTCGGCAAGAATGGGATCAGCCGCTGCCAAAAGATTTAGTGTCAAACTTTTCTCTAGTAGGCTTTATCGCATTCGATATGAATATGATATTGCAGCGATATGCGATAGTTGCCTGTATGATATCGATTCGCTATTGCATTCTTATCGCCATGTTTGCTGAGTTGTCGATGGTGCTTGAAGAAAAAAATTCGGTTTCCCAATTTACCTCTGTAAAAATTTTGCATGTTGTTGAAATGTCGTTATAGAAGTTCAAATATGGTGCGTCAATATCTCCAATATTATCTTCGAGCTTGGAATCAATATTAAACCCAGCTTTCTTAAAACAATTGGATATTGTATCCTTTTTGGCGTCATTCCATACTTGAGCCAGCTAGCGATATGCATTTCAGACATTAATTTTGGATAAAGTTTCAGATACATCAGCTACGCAAATGATATGGTCCATTAGTCTTTCACGGTAGTGCGTTTTAAAGTTTTGTTAATGCCTTGGTCGAGAGGCTGTATTTCAGAGGTACAATTGGGTGGAAGAAACTTGAAATTGATGTTCTCGAGATATAGTCAGTTTTTTAATAAACGTCTACAAAAAGCAGTATCATCCGATTTTGTTTGTGCAATTTGCGATCAAAAAATTGCAACCATTCAGTGTAAATATCGGAAGTTATCCAGGCCTTTTTATTGTGCTTCCAAATCACTTTCAATTCAGTTTCAACTTTAACGTGTTTGAAAACCCTTGGAGACGTTAATTTAGTAAAAACAAGAATGTGTTACTTAATGCCACATGCGCTACATAATACCGCGACTGTAAGCCGCTCTTTGGGAGGTTTTCCTATATTATATTTTTAATTTCTAAGCTCTAAAGAATAATCCTATTTCATCCATATTATAAATATTTTCTTCAGAATATCCTTTGCAAAGTTGCATTATGGTTTGCTTGAAATTCGTAACCACGTTCATGTTTACTCTACACCTTCGCCGCTAAGAATATTAAAAACGATTCTGTGGTGGAGTCTAAATTTTTCAAGCCATCCGCTTGAAGCCTTAAAGTCTTTATTATCTTTAATACATGAGAAATTTTTAAAGCTTTATCCTGAATAATTGGACCCGATATTGGTATGGTCTTCAAACGAACTTAACAAAACCATTCGTATGTGAGTTGATCGATTTGCGTGCCTGCATCAAAAGCTTTTAATCCTTTTCAAACTTTATTTACATACCTCATTCTAAGATTTTAATATTCTTTGCACTTGGCTCTTACTTATGCCGAATTTATCAGCCAACTTTCGTACACTCTATTTATTTCCTTTATGGTCCTTCAGAATTTTCAGTTTACTAGCTTCTAGCTGTTGTCTTAACATTTTACCAAAAAAAAAATGCAATAAATTTTAAAACAGAGCACTTACAAGCACAATAAAATTAACATGTTGGTGAAAATAAACGTATACGATTCTACAGACCTACATCAGATTTCAAAACTAAAACCACTGGCTATTTACGTTTTTGTTTTCCGTATTGTAAAAAAAATGAAAATCGCAGCGTAATTGCTTCGGCAGGAGCATTCTTGAGGCATAAAAAAAATAAGCTCACTCATATAACCTGCGAAAAATTTTAAGTTTATGTCCTAATTAAAAGGTTTTTATACCATTTGACAGGGTAATTGGGCTTTATTTAATGTCTCATGTCCGATTGCCGAGGTTTACCTGGAAAAAAAATTCGAGGTTCAATCGAAGATGCGTCCCTATTGGAAGGGTGTCCCGATTACAATTTACTCAGTACGTATAAAATTTATCGAGCTGAAATTTTGCACTAAATATTTATTTCGAATTATTAGTAAGACCGAAAAAAATTAGATTCACTCCTTCTTTCACTCCTTCTATCCCCTCCCATACAATATGACACAATTTCACAACTTTTCAAAAACTCAATTTTCCTGTAAAGCTTGAATGCTACTGATCTGCGATTGAAAACATGTCAAATGCATGATGTTTATAGTTATTTCTGAAAAGCTCACTAAGAACTCTCCACTCCTTCTACCACCTCCCATACAAACTCCACAATTTCACTAAATCCAATACACTAATTTTCTCAGTACCTTTTGAAGCTTAAATTTTCAATAGAACATTCTGATAGCGACTCCAGTATGATGTGAAAAAATTGGTTCAATGCCGTCACCAATTCTACCACACCCCATACAAAATTTCTTCAAATTAAAAAATTTCTCTTCATCTAGAGTATCGCATGAATGGGTATTACGCCCAATTGCAGTCGTGTTATGCTTTTTATTGCAGCCTAAATCCGGCTTAGGACTTCTCATATTCAGGTCCCCTTACATTTATTTGTTATTGTGGAAGAGTGGTTAATGTTTTGCACAGGCCTCTGTTCACGATTTTTTTTTTTTCGTAAATTGTGGTGGCCCAGATATACTCACGCAGTATGCTGGTTAGAGCCGGTTTAAGTTAATTTGCCGCTCGGATCATTTTATTGATAGCGCACCCTTAAACATAACAGAATTATGATTGGGCGTAAAGCTCAATCATATGATAATCTAGATGAAATGAGAAAGAGTTCAATGTACCGGAAAATATGTCACCTTTAATTCTTTTGAATAATTTATAGCGACTTTTTTATGGGAGGTGGTAGAAGCAGGAAGCATGAGGAAGGTTTGTAATTTTTGGATATGACATCTAATGTGGTACGCAAAATGTTTCGTGCTGAATTTAAGGTTTGTAGCTTTCGTTATTTTCAATTGGACATATTTTCCTAAAATTTGGGCATTTGTATGGGAGGTGGCAGAGGCAGTGAAGGCTTAGAAGATTTTGAAACTACTTATCGATATCATTATCGCCAGGCTTTGTTTCAATTTCAAAGTCGATAGCTTTCATATGTTCGAAGAAGAAATGCTTTCCTTTAATTTATAATTAATACAGATATTTATATGGGAGGGGGTAGAAAGAGTGAAGAGGAGCTGATAATTTTTTTAGCATTTATTGCAATTATTAAAAAACAAATCCTGGCAAAATTTTAAGTTTATACTTTTTCTAGTTTTAATGGAAATCGATATAATACACTTAATAAAAATGTTGCATTTGTATGGGAGGGGGTAGAAGGAGTGTACGGATAAAAACATATTTTTTTGTAATTATTGATATTTCTATTTTTATACTTTATGCAAAATATCAAGCTGATAGCTTTAACAGTTTCGATGAAAATTAATTTAATTTAAATTTCAAAATTTCGTGAAATTTGTATGGGAGGGGGTAGAAGGAGTGAGGTGAAGTTGATAATTTGATCAATACTGATTGCAATTATAATAAAATGAATTCTGGAAAAAATTTGATTTTATAACTTTGCTAGATTCAATGAAAATCGAAAAAATGCATTTTTCAAAATTATGCATTTGTATGGGAGGGGGTAGAAGGAGTGACGGGATCGGATTAATATTCAGTCATATTAATGATATCTGTATCATAACACTTTGACGCAAATTTCAAGTTGATAGCTTAAATAGTCTCAAAGAAAAATCAATTTCTGAAAATTTCTGAATTTCGTGAAATTTGTATGGGAGGGGGTAGAAGGAGTGGGGGGGTGTAGCCCGTTCACGAACTTAAAGTTACTTTTTTGCTAAAAATGACACACAACAAATTTCAGCACGATAGCTCAAAGCGTTCGAGAGTTAGGCTGTAGACAGACGGACAGACAGCAACTCAGAATCGAAGTTTTTGAGCGACAGCAAATATTTCTGTACCCTTAGCGGCTCTGTGCGAGCATTATTTCTTAGCGTTACAAACGGTAAGGCAAACACAATAAACTCTCAGATTTCATCTAGAGTATAAAAATATCTTTTCTTACAGCCGAGAGCCCATTTTGTGTCACCAAGCTAGGTAGACCAACATTCTATGCACTCTTTTATCGCGTACAAAAATAAAGATTTGATGCATGATTTGTTGCATTCCAAGTTTGATATCTTTTATTCGTCAGAAAGCGAGCCTTAACAACAAAATTCTTGCACATATTACTACAAGGCATTTGGTATATTTCTATCCGATGCAGATCTTGTCAAAGTTTTTAAATTGATGATGCATAACGAACGTCACTAAATTCCGACAGAAATATCACAAAAAAATTCGATAGAACTGGGTGACAAAGAGTATAAATGTGTGACATTTGAGATTAAATTTGTTACAATTTTAGCCAAAAAATTTACAATAAAATATAACAATGTCGAAGCACGGAATGTTAAATACAAATTTCTGGGACTAAAGAAAACTTGAAATTTTGTCAAAATACTTTTGTAAATAAATAATAAATAAATTTTGCGACAAATTCCTTAACAATAAATTTGGAACCACTTTTGTGTGAAAAATTGCCGATTTTAAAATTCATGACAAATAGGGCGGGCGATATTTTAATGGAAGTACAAAAGCCTAACAGTAATACATAAACAACGCTGAGGTAAGTAGCTCCTTGTGCCAAACAATTTCGCGCAAGGTCGATGCGAACATCTGATATGACATTGTACGGTAAGTCAGTGCTGAGGGCGGTTGGAGGGCATTGGAATGATTTAGTCTCTGCGAAGACACCATCCTTGAAGACCTGTGATTAAAGGGAGAAAGAAGGAAAGACGGTTGAAGTTCACGTCGTCTAGTGATAGATTCTTAAGCCTACTTTGGAAAAATCAATCAGAAAATCCTGTGAAATTGGCCCACCCACTTCCGACGAGCTCATCTTGATGTGAGATCTTTAGGAAGCCTATAAAGCATTGATGGAATCGAGTTCTTCATTTGGTTGCAGTGGCGCCCAACGTGGTGTTTAAGATTGTACAGGCAACGTAAGCCTCGTTTTCCTTTTTTTTCGCTCCTTTCATGACGGCTATTCAAGGACGGTGTCTTTCCCAGACGAAATCCGGTCCCCACGCTATGACTTACCTGCAACTATACTGTTAGGTTCGGAAGAAACCCATTATCTATTGACGGCATGGAGTTCTCCATTTCGTTCCACTGATTTTAACATTTCGCTCTTTTGTTGATGTTGCCCCCTCAACCATGTAGCCTGGTGCAACTACTCCTTGTGTACCTCTTGGACGGACCGGTTCTGTGCTGGTGTTCTACAATACATGGCCCGAGATTCGAACTTACGACCTGTAGGCCAAAACTCTATCCACTATGCTACACCAAGGTTACTTCTCCTTATACAATAGCAAACAGCCTCTTCACAATCAGGTTCCTTAACATGTTCATTACTTATTATGAAAGGGTATTTAGCCCTTCGCTCAACCCTCTATCTACGAATTTTTCATTTTCATAGGCTAAGGTAACCACGGTATTTTATATCCAAGCATGCAGTGTGCTGAAATTATACGTAGACGCAGATTTGAACTCACGACCTTTGTTACTTCTGCCAAAAGTTACCATCACTAATCCACTGTAACCGGTTATTATGAATCCTTGAATTTATCGAATATTCTCAAACTTGCTCACTATTGAATTAGTACGATTTTCAATTACAGACATACGTGACAAAAGCTATTTACTTTATCTTCGCAAAATAAAGCCCACAATGTTATTTTAACGATGAACTCTCTAAAAGAAGTTGTCTATTTCTTTTTTAGAGAGAGTGCTTCTGAGCAAAGTAACTCGACCCTAATTGTATCTGTAATTAAAAGCACTTCCAATTAATGAATATCAGATAAAAGTCTCTCGGAAAAAGAAAAACATCTGTTTGTATGCGATATTTCATTAAAGTCTAAAAGAATCTTAAATCAATGTAAGAGATTAAGTTAAGGGCGGTGATGATTGTAGAAATCGAGTTTGGAGTGAGTATTTAAGTGAAAATGTAGTATTTTAGAAATACAATTTCTTTTCCTTTCCTAAGCCGTTGGAAGCTTGAACGTTTTTTTTCAAATATCCTTAAACCAAAACCTTGGCTAGAGAAATGGTTTAATGGCAATGTAATTGGTCGATTGGTTTTGAAGTTATTAACACTGTCATGCAGGTAGTTTGCTAAAAAATATGAAAATGGAAATAAACAAAACAAACAAATTTTTTATTTTATATTTTATAAGGAAGAGTTAACTGGTAAGGAAGTTGGCATGAAAAGTTTCCACATTAATTGCAAGAGTGTGTTCAAATAAATATTAACTTCCTCGAACTAAATCTACCACCTTATACACATAGAAAGTCTACAATAAAAAGAAGAAAAATATTGAGAGATTTCCGGATTCTACACTTATTATTCGTGACGTTCCGGTCTCTGCTGAGACCTTTATCAAACCTGAAACGTCACAAATAATAAGGCGTAACAGTGTAGAATTCGGCAATCTTTCTTTTCAATTCGAAATGCACAACATTCACCAAGAAAAATATGTTAAAATTCATTCATTCCTTCGACCACCTTACATATAAATTACAGCAACACATATTTCGTCAAATTTTTGAAAATTATGAAGGCTACTAAACTATGAGAAAGTTTTCTACAGTCGACGTCCAGAAACGAATAACCCATTTTAATGAATTTATTTTGAGCATTGAGTTTTCGACTATGAATGATTGAAAAATCTTACGCTCGATTTAAGGATTTTTCTGGAAATTCTTAGAAAGTAAAATAGATCTCTATTCTCACATTTGAGTTTGTCATTTATTTTGATGCTTCTATATTTTCTGTCGATCATCTCAAAGCAAGAGAAGTTTTACGTCGTCATAAACCCTTTCCCACATCAAAGAAAATTAATTGGAAAATTACAGCATTATTCACACATGCGATGATCTTCAACATACCAATCCCTTAATTTGATTTGCAGTAGTGCAAACAACTTTAAGGAATGAAAAAGAGCTGAGAGGGCAGGAAGTCAGGGTCCGTCTCTTAATTACAAAATAAACACCCTTATGTTAGAAGTACACAGCATTTATGCACTCTCAGTTACTTTCGGGTTTTGTGCAAAGATTCAACGATTTTTGAATGAGTTTGGTTCTGTCGAAAAGTAGGGCGCGTATTAAGAAAACAATTGAAATGAGGCGCGTGAGCATTAGCTCGATGCTTAAAGCCCAATATTATGATACTCTAGATGAAATAGGAAAGAGTTCATTGTATCGGAAAATATGTCATCTCTAATTCTTGCGAACAATGAATAGTGACTTTTACATGGGAGGTGGTAAAAGCAGAAGGGGGAAGATTTTTAATTTTTGTATATAACACCGAACGTCGTATACAAAATTTTTCATGTTGAATTTAAAGTTTGTAGCTTTCATAATTTTCGAGGAAATTGAACAATTGTTGTCTGAATTTATGGCATTGTATGGAAGGTGGCAGAGAAAGTGGGATGATGGATGATTTTGAATCTGCTTATCAACATCCTAATCACATTGCTTTGTTACAATTTTAAAGTCGATAGCTCTCATTTATTCAAAGGAAAATACTTTTCTTGGATTTCCGAAAAAAAAAAATCTATTCACTAACACTGAACTGTTAAACTTCCTTATAAACCATAACTGAAAACGAGAAACAAAAATCATTTTCAAAGTAAAAATATTGCACAACTTTTAAGAGAAACCTAGCCAGTCTGAAGGACATTTTTTTTCCGAAGCGGGTAAGTACGGGGGATGGAACAAGTTAAAGGTCAAACAATTGACCCATCCACCAAGAATTCTATATTGTCTTTTCCATTGTCACATTTATTAAAGCTTTTTTTAATTATCAAATTAAATCGATAATTAAAAATAGGTTTGATATTTTTGGGATGTGCGTGCTTTCTAGCTATCGTAACGTAAAATATCAGCAAGAAAAAATCTATGGCAGAGTTTTGGTTTTAAGTTTTGGTAAATAGGAAGGGTGGATATGGGTGACTCCTATATAGATATATCACCAAATGGCGCCTATATTTAGATTATGGTTCGATAGTAAGTTACAACTATCAGAAACAGAATTTTGGCATTAATATTAAATTAATTTAATACTACGGAAAAAAATCTGAAATCGTTAAAAAAACTAGGGGAATGGAGGTCCGAATATATCAGTTCCATATATGCGCAATCCTTTTTCGATTCAACTAATTTAATTCACCTCAAAAAACATTGATCTGATTAATCAAAATATATTCCAACATTCATTTCTTCTTCTTGTACAATAGCGCTACAGCCCAAATCGGACTTTGGCCTCCTGACATTCAGGTTCCTTAACATTTTTTTTTATTACTTATTGTAGAAGGGAAGCACAACCCTCTTTCTACGAATTTTTCATTTTCGTAGATTGAGGTGACCAAGGAATATTCAAGTAGTCAAAGTGCTCGAATTATACATTGCGTCGACCGGGATTTGAACTCACGACCTTCGCATTACAAGTCCAACACGCTGTCCACTAGGCTACATCCCAGCAATATTCATTTGGATACTATTTTTTTTTCATCTCCGGTTTATGCATTGCAGTGAATTTTACTCAAAATCAGTAGAAGGTTGGGCCGTTCCAAGTGCAAATAATGGGCGAACAACTATTTTGAGGAAATAGTTAGCGAAAATAATGTCCTAGTGAAAAGGCCACAATTAATGAAAAATGTAATTAAACCTACATTGTTACTTAAAACTAAGTAAATATGGAGCAGACTTATTTTACTCTAGATGGAATCTGAGAGTATTATAAGTTTGCTCTAAGGTTTGTAACGCCAAGAAATAAGGCTCGGAGAAAAAAATGAATGATACAGAAGTTAATATTATCACTCAAAAATATCAAAACCGTCCGTCTGTTCGTTCTCTAGCTTGAGAACGCGTTGAGCTAGAAAGCTCAAATTTCGTACACGTCGTTTTTGACAAAAAAAGTAAGGACAAGTTCGTGAACGGGCGAAATCGCTCCACCCCCTTCTACCCCCTCCCATAAAAAATGACACAATTGCGTAATTTGACAATAAACGGATTTGCTCGAAAAGTATAAAAGCTATTGGCCTGAAATTTGGAATATATTACTTGTATGGCAATATAAATCTAGCGTATAAAAATTATGCGTGTCCTCCCCCTCCTTCTACCACCTCCCATACAAATTGTACTTGGCATGAATTACTCTAAGCCAATTTACTCAGTGCGTATAAAATTTAGCGGGCTGAAATTGTGCGTCGAATATTTATTTAAAATTATTAGTAAGGCCAAAAAAAATTAGACGATTAGCTTCACCCCTTCTACCCCCTCCCAGACAAAATGACACAATTTCGCAATTCGACAATAAATGGATTTGCTCGAAAAGTATAATATGTATTAGTCTGAATTTCGCGATATATTACTTTCATAATGATTTCAATCTACAATATAAAAATTATTTGCGTCCTCCCTCTGCTTCCACCCCCTCCCATACAAACTACACTTTTTCGTGAAATGCTCAAAGCCGATTTTCTCAGAACATATAACATTTATCGAGCTCACATTTTGTAATAAATACTTATTTAGCATTATCACAAAGATCAGAAAAAAATATTTGATTACCTTCACTGCTTCTACCCTCTCCCATACAATAGGACACAGTTTCACAACTTCACAAAAAATCTATTTTCTTGAAAAGTATGAATGTTACTAGTCTAAAATTTAAGAGATGTCAATTTTATGATATTCTTAGTTATTTCTGAAAAAATCACTAAAATCCTCTCACCCTTTCTACCACCTCCCATACAAACTGCACATTTTCATTAAATCTAACACACTAATTTTCTCAGCTCCTATTCAATTTTTGGAGTAAGCATTTTGTATAAAATATTTGTATAGCTACTTTAGCATGATTGGGAAAAATTAGCTCAATGCTATCACCCCTTCTAACAGTCCCCATACAAAATTTCTTGGAATCGCTAAAAATTCTATTTCATCTAGAGTATCTTAAGATTGCGTTTTACGCGCAATCGTAGCCCTGTTATGTTTTTTTCTTCATTTTCACTAGTATTATATGTTTTTATAATTACTTGTCCTTACCATCTTTTTCTGCCCCGTGCCCTGGGCTGAACGAGGCAAATAACATATTTTCTTATTTTTGAAAACAGAATTACTTTTCTTTTGTTTTCTTTTAAAAATATTTTGTTTTTGTGATTATTATAATAAATTTACAGAAAAATTTGTAGCTCGCTTAATTAATCCTTTTTCAAACCATATTTTCAACTTAGTTTCCCATTCTACCCCAGAATCCACTACGTTTCTTAAGCCACAAGCCAGAGGGACAACGAAAATTATACCGAATTCAATAGCGATGCGAAAATAACCGAGCTCTCGTGAGTTTTTTTTTGTTATTTTATGCTTGTAACTTTCGATTCCGGTTAGCAGACATGTTCAAAAAAACATTCGCGGTCTATCCGGATCGAAGCCCAATCGTTTGCGACCACTCGCACCCCTTTTTCTGTAGAGAATTACTCAATTTATCGTCAAGATACACACACTTAAAATTATCACGATTACCAAAGTTCTCTATTATTATTTCATAATATGGGGAACGCAAAATGGCTTTCCAAGGCAATATCATAGCCAAACAGCTTCTTTTGAAAATTGTTTGATTCAATTACCATTCACGGCGTCTTATTAATATCCGAACTCTCGGTTGCCAAATGGTATAGAAATGGACGGCGAGTTTTATCAAACAAAGCACGGATTTCCATTAATTGCACAGAATCCTCTTCGTAATCTTTTTCATCTATCCTAATCTTCTGGGTGCTTTCCACAATTGTGGAAAGTTGCGAATGTTCAGCCAATTCCCAAGAAAGGAAGCAAAGCGAACCCCGCCAACTACCGCCCAATAGCCATTACTTCGTGCTCTCGAAAGTGATGGAAACTGCTGTCAATCGCAAAATCGTTAAATATCTCGAAGATAAAAAGCTTATTCATGATCGACAATACGATTTCTGTTCTGAAAGATCGACGGGAGATCTCTTGGTTTATCTAACGGAACGCTGGAACTCTTGCTTGCATAAATACGGTGAAGATCAAGTTCTTGCGCTAGACATTGCAAAAGCTTTTGACAGAGTTTGGCATGAATGCCTTCTTGTTAATCTCACGGCCATTGGCCTGGATGCTACCCTCATTCAATGGATTGAAAGTTTCTTGTCCAAACGCACTATACGAGTAGTATTAGATGGCGTTACTTCTCCTTCATTCCCAATCAATTCCGGTGTCCCTCAGGGTTCTGTCTTATCGCCGACCCTGTTCTTAGTATTTATTAACGATCTCTTGTCTTCTTCTCTCAATCCAATCCACAGTTTTGCGGATGACAGTACCTTAGATAACACCTATGAATTTGACTCTGTTGCGGAATCAAACAAGCATTCTATTGCTTCCAATCGCAGAGAGTTATTCCGTTCGCTGAACTCAGATCTCGATTTAGTCCTGGAATGGGACAGGCAAAATAGAGTAGAGTTCAATGTCGCTAAGACACAGGCCTATCATCTATCCCTCAAACGCGATGTTCCAGCTTCGTCTCCTAATGTAGCCTTCTATGGTGTACAACTTTGCTCTTCCGAAGATTTTATCATTTTAGGCGTAAAGTTCAATAACCATATCAATTGGAGTCAAAACATCTTTGAAGTTGCCCTTGACGCTTCCAAACGCCTAGGTATTCTTCGTAAATGCAAAAAATACTCTACGCCTCACGACTTAGCTACCATCTACAAGGCCTACATTCGACCTCGATTAGAGTGCAACTCGGATCTTTGGGCTGGGGCTCTCATCTTGCGCTGCTCGACCGAATCCAAAAACATGCGTTCCGAGTAATTGGAGATGAAACCACTACGGCTTCTATTTACTCCCTCGAGCATCGCAGAAATGTCGAAGTACTCAGCATTTACTATCGCTACTTCCATAGTAAATGCAGTTCGGAACTATGCGCACTTATTCCTCCACTTTACACTTTTCCACGACATACTCGACAAGCGGAACATGCGCAGCAGTATACATTCAAACTTTTATCTATCCGTACAGTGAAATTTAGGCGGGTATTCATTTCCCGAACATCCAGACTCTGGAACCCATTGCCGGCTAGCGTTTTTCCGAACGGGTATAACCTCCAGTCTTTCAAGAATAATGTTCACCTCCATTTCCTTCTCTCTCCATCCGAATTTCCATAATACTCCAAATTTTAATCCACTTCCTTTACCGACTTAACTGTGCAATGCATTAAAGCCCTAAGTTATACTCGGTGCCTAAAAAAAAAGAATCGAAAATTGAAGAAATAAACTGCCAACAAGTTGGGCACAACTTTAATATTCTTGGGATAAGTTGAGCATGCATGGAAAGTCAATATGCAGGTTAGAGTGTTTAGGGAAGACTAAGTGAAAGGGGGTTCTAGGGCAGAGCTGTTGTTAATTTAACACTTAATTGCTGATATGAGCAATAACTCCAGTATATATAATCAATATTTTATTCATTTATTTATGCAAGTTTCGATTTTTATGAGGGGAGGGAGAGGGATGATAACAAGGGTGGGTGGATGTTAATAATTTTTTAATTGATGCTTGAATCCTGTCCAATATTCTCTGTATAGTATGTCAGTTTCATAGATGAAGTTGCATAGAATTTTCATAAAATTCAGTGTATCTTACATTCACGAAACTAAACATTTGTATGGGAGGGGGTAGAGGAGGTAAGGGAGTCGTAAAAATTGTAATGCAGTTTTATTTCGTTTCTCTCGTAAGGTGCTCGTACAAAATTTCAAGTTTGTAGCTTTTAATTCGTTGGTTATTAAATGATTTATTGAAATTGGTCGAAATCATACTTTTGTATGGAAGGGGTAGAAGGGTAGGCGCGATCATAAAACTTTTGACGCAATTTCTTTTCAACTATTTTTAAAAGTTTTTGTGCAAAATTTCAAATTTATTGCTTTTAATAGTTAGGTGATAATCGATTTCTTAAAATGGTCGAAAAAATAATTTTGTACGGGTGGGGGTAGAAGTTTTGAAGGTTTTCGACCAGTTAATTTCTTTTAAATGCGTTTTGCATATTTCCAAGTTTCTACCTTAAAATTTTATTCAAAAATTTTCAGATTTTTTGTTTATTTCATTGCACATGAAACACCTTGTGCATGTTAGATCGTGGGGGTCGGTGCATAAGAATTGTGGATTTTTTATTATTTTTTCTGTATGTATATCAAATAGATGTATCCACTTGGAAAATTTAAACATTGCATCTTTCACCAGAGCCCTAAAAAAATCATTTAAAGTTTTCGACATCTTTGCTTACCTCCCTCCCCTTACACCACCAAATGTAAAATGTTTACCAAAATTAAAGACTATGTAGTTCTATAATCTGACAAATTTCAATTTGATATCTGTACTCTGTTGTGAGATATAACGGTTTGAAGTTTTGGAAAGTGCACCATTTTCAAAATGCTAACCATTTTCGCTCAATACTATTATGCCCAAATGTTATATTTTTATCGTATCGCTTAAATACGTTCCGAGTTACAATTACATAGCTTAAAAACTACCCGAGATATTCTTAAGTGTTTTTCTTTAAAATTTTGTTTTGGTTTTTGACATTTTTATACTCTAGATGAAATCTGAGAGTATTATAAGTTTGCACTAAAGTTTGTAAAGCCAAGAAATAAAGCTCGGAGAAAAAAATTAATGATGCAGAAGTTCATATAATCACTCAAAAATTTCAAAACCGGATGTCCGTCCGTACGTTTGTGCGCGCTCTAGCTTGAGAACGCGTTGAGCTAGATACTTCAAATATCGTACACATCGTTTTTGACAAAAAAGTAAGGACAAGTTCGTGAACGGGCCAAATCGCTCCACCCCTTCTACCCCCTCCCATACAAAATGACACAATTTCGCAATTCGACAATAAATGGATTTGCTCGAAAAGTATAAAAGCTATCAGTCTGAATTTCGGGATATATTACTTCCATAATGATTTCAATATACAGTATACAAATTATTTGCGTCCTCCTTCTCCGTCCACCTCCTCCCATACAAACTACACTTTTTCATGAAATGCTCTAAACCGATTTTCTCAGAACATGTAACATTTATCGAGCTCACATTTTGTAATAAATACTTATTTAACATTATAACTAAGATCAGAGAAAAATATTTGATTAGCTTCAAAGCCTCTACCCCATCCCATACAGTATGACACAGTTTCACAACTTCACAAAAAATATATTTTCTTGAAAAGTATGAATGTTACTTGTGTAAAATTTAAGAGATGTCAATTTTATGATGTTCTTAGTTATTTCTGAAAAAATCACTGAAATCCCCCCACTCTTTCTAGCCCCTCCTATACAAACTGCACATTTTCACTAAATCTAACACACTAATTTTCTCAGCTCCTATTCAATTTTTGGAGTAAGCATTGTGTATAAAACATTTTTATAGCTACTTTAGCATGAAAAATTGTTCAATAATATCACCCCTTTTAACACTCCCCATACAAAATTTCTTGGGATCACAAAAAATTCTATTTCATCATCGTAAGATTGCGCTTTACGCGCAATCGTAGCCCTGTTATGTTTTGTTATATATTTTTTATTTTAGGCCGATGAACCGAAATACGAGTTCGACTCCAAAATTGAAATCAAAGTTAATTCCGAAAACAAATAAAACATTTTTTTTGTAATCATTTAATTTGGTTAATTTTTTTAATCTTCTTTTTCAATGGCACACCAGCCAAAATCGGATCTTGATCTCCTTCAGGTTCCATTTTTTTATACTTTAGATAAAATCTGAGATAATATTGTGTTTGCCTTACCGTTTGTATGATCGCGCAGAGTCGCCAAGGGTACAAAACTATTTGTTGTCACTCAAAAACCTCGATTCCGAGTGACCCTCTGTCTACAGCGTAACTCTCGAAAGCTTTGACCTATCGTGCTAAAGTTTTGTATATATCATTTTTAGGAAAAAAATAATTTTAAGTTCGTGAACGGGCCAAATACTCCCACTCCTTCTACCCCCTCCCATACAAATTTCATGAAATTTCGTAATTTAAAGAGATTGATTTTTCTCCGAAAACATTTCAGCTATTGATTTCAAAATTAGGTCATAGTATAATGATGTGAATATCATTGGCGTCACAAAATAATGATTTAATCTCTTTACTCCTTCTACCACCTCCCATACAAATGCACAATTTTGAAAAATGCATTTATTCGGTTTTCAGTGCAACTAGTAAAGCTAAAAGAGCCAATTTTTGTGACAATTAATGTTATTACAATTGCGACCGATTTTGTGAAAGCTATCAACTTCGCCTCACTCTTTCTACCCCCTCCCATACAAATTTCACGAAATTTCGGAATTTTAACTAAATTATTTTTCTCCAAAGCATTCAAAACCATCAATTTCAAATTTTGAGAAAATTATACTATTATAAATATCATTGATGTCGAAAAATTTGGTTTCGATAGGAATACTCCTTCAAACCCCTCCCATACAAATGTATTTTTGGCAAATGCATTTAATCGATTTTAATTGAAACTAGGAAAAGTAAAAACTTCAAATTTTACCAGCATTCGTTACCTAATAATTGCAATAAATAAAATATGAGATTCGCTTCACTCTTTCTACCACCTCTCATATAAAGTTTTGTATTGAAAATTCTAGAAATGTATTTCTCCTTTGACCATTTTAGTAACAAAGCAATGTGATTAAGATATTGATAAGCAGATTCAAAATCATCCGAAACGTCCCACTTTCTCTGCCACCTCCTATACAAATGCGATAAATTCCGACAAATTTGTTAAATTTCCTCGAAAATCATGAAAGCTATAAACTTTAAATTCTGCATGAAACATTTTGTATACTACGTTCAGTGTTATGTACAAAAATGACAAACTTCCTCCCTCTGCTTTTACCACATCCCATACAAAAGTCGCTCTTCACTATTCGAAAGAATTTGAGATGACATATTTTCCGGTATAATAAACTCTTTCCTCTTTCATCTAGAGAGTCAAATGATTGGGCGTAAAGCCTTTTATGTTTTTACTTGCTATTGTGGAAGCCCGTCCCATAACCCTTTAACTACGAATTTTCATTTTCGCAGATTGGGATAGTCCAGATACCCAAGCAGCCAGATTACTGGAATTCCTTAACAGTTTTCAATATTTATTGTGGAAGGGTTGTTAGACCTTCACACAACCGTCCATCTTCGTATTTTTCATTCGTCTGATGCAGTGCTAATGAAAATTTGTTAGTGCTCCATCAGCACTATAATTCTGCAATGCTCATTATCTTTTTTCATTATCTATTTCTTCCATACAGCAAACTAATGCATAGCTACTACCTCATCATCTATTGTAATTTTAATGGTTGCGCACCAAAAAGCTACAGCTATCTGAAAACAGGATCATTTTTTCGCTGTAACATAAAAACTAATAAAATCACAACATCATAAAGTAAACTTGGACTTGTTAGAATCCCATTTGTCAAATTGATCCCTAAACATCAAAAACCGCATATCAAAACAAAATTTTATCTAAATCCATCCACACCGGCAATAATCGTTTGGTAATCGCACTCTGCATGGCCATAATCCTCCGCCTCGATAATCCAACATAACATAAATTTTTATCAATTTTCTGCTGCGAGTTATATTTTTGGCATTCATCCAGGAAAATTCGTTGTGTATTATTATTATCTCGCGGATGGAGCAGAAGAGTAGTTGGCATTTCAACTTTCAAACGTATAACATCTGTCAATATGAGAATTTCGGGAATTGCATGATGTATGAAATCATCAGATATCAAAAAAAAAAAAAAAAACTGACACTAATGGTCATGTTAAAAATTTTACAATTTGATAAATCAGTTGGGGTTTTTTGCTGTTGTTGTAGGAATTTATCTACATATTAGAGATAATTATGAAGGCCTGGGGAATTTTATCATTTTGCTTAAATTTAAATAAATGAATATTCGAAATAGTAATTAAATTTAACTCGACAGTAATCTGTAATACCCATGTTTATGACGTTCTTATTTCGAATTATATTCAATTTGTGCTTATCCAAAAATAAAATTGATTTTTTGAAAAAAATTTAAAAAGTAAAACCGCTGTTTTTACACATGTTCTTAAAGAAGAAAATATTGACTGTAAATCAATGACCTTGTTTATGGGTGATAGGAGAAACTTTAACGTAGAAAAATTATTACAGTCTGATAAATAGCCATTTTTAAAAATGAAAAATAAAATGACCAGTTCAATATTTTGGATCCGATATACATATGTATACAGGGAGAAAGAATGACGCCCGGGGCATACGTTGAACTTGGCGCCTTTCTGTTCTCGTTATCTGTGTCACATAGCAGCACTTTGGCGCCAATCGTAAGGCGGCGCCCAGGACGATCGCCCCTGGTAACACTACCCTGCTAGAAACATCAATAGAAATATCCATGTGGAATGGGGACAGGAGACTACACCGCTTGCAAATAAACACTCACTGGATCATGGGCTTATCACCCGTATCTTAAAATCTAACTAATACAAGAAGCGGATACAGTGCCTCGGATACGGACGGATTCTACGGTATCGGCTTTTGGCAATCGAAAACGTACTAGGATTGGCTTCTGGAGCGTTCGAACATTGAATAACGGAAGGGCTGGGGTCACTCGGTCCATACTGCGAATCAGTGAAATGAAGCACTATAACATACAAGTCTTGGGCTTGAGCGAGGTTAGGTAGACAGGATCATAAGAAGAATCCCGAGCGGAAACGTCATTCTTTATGATAGTCTTGAGGGTGATACCAAAATTGGTCTCATGAGCTGGGAACCAATCTCGGATAGGATTATCGTAGTCAGAATAAGGATCAAGGTCAGAAACGTCACAATTCTGCAGTGCTATTCACAAACTAGTGGCAAAGAGGGATTTTATGACCAACTGAGTGCCAAATTCGATCGTGTTCCAAGAGGTGACATTGTTACAACTGACTGGGCGGTCGTCTTGTCTGAAAAGATGACGTGTGTCCTTCATTTCAATAAAAACACCGATTTTAAATTTAAATTCTATTTTTATTAATTAAGCACTGGGTGATCTTCTGTACACTGTTCGATTACTTTTATAGCACAAAGATAGAATTTGACAAGACTTAAAACGAATAATAACTTAAATTGTTAGTATCGATCTGAGTACTGATAATAAGAACTTATGCTATCGAATTGCCAAATGCAGTTCTGATAGTGACCAACCGCCTATTACTACCTGAGTTCAAGTTATTCTGACCTATTTATATTATCCCGATCCCCTGCTAGGAAGACATTGACTTCGCGGTAGGTCATCAAATATTTCAGTGTTTCCTGGAATTGCCCTAAAAAACATTTGGACGTTCTTTAATTACCCGAAAAAAGGTCACGTGCGTCCAGCTGCGAGCAAGTCCCGCAGGTCCTATCTCTAATATCGCAATCCTTTTATGCGCACATGACATTGTTATTGTAAGAAAACTTGTTGCTTGATAGCACACCATATGTGTTTTGTTTATATTTGTATATCATAATAATTTGTATCTCGGCGATTCGTGGCTCCTTTCCTCCATAGGAAAGAGTGATTTTAGGGGGATGATAAAAGTGGTGAGTAATGCATTGTAGCGATTATATGGTAATACATAATGAGGCGATTTATCACAACATTATTATCATCCCAGGAGACATGAATGCCCTGCTTGGGTCTGACAATACTCGCCTAGAATATGTCATAGGGATGCCTGGTGACCCGACGCGTCACGAACTTGGACTAAGAGGCCCAAAAACGGCAAATCACTCGTGAAGTTTTCTAGCACTCGGCATTTGGTCATCGGAGGGACTCTTTTTCTACCCAAGAGTCACCATTAAACTTCTTGTGTTTCACCTGATCGTGTTTCTGAGAACCAAATCGACCATTTGGCTATAAGTCGCCGATGGAGAAGATATCTCCACATGTGTGAGTGCCGTGATGACTTGATGGATGCTTGCTGGATGTTGTGCACAGTAGCTGACCGACGGCCACAAATTCTTCAAATGAAGCGCAAGCTTAATGTGGATAAACTCAGAGATCCCAACAAAAAGCGTGAATACACCACCATTCTACGCGAAAAGTCATCCACATTGGGCGAATATGAAACACTGGACGTCAATTGGGAGGTAATTAGAAACACATTTCTAACAAGTGCTGAAGAATTTCTGGGATATGCACAATGCGGTGAGAAACCTTGGATGTCCAAAGACATATGGGAAAAAAGACCGGAAAAAAACCAAATTGGCAATCATCTCTCAACCCGATGTCAACCAAAGACCTCAGGTGATGGAAGAAATACTTTTCTGATTTTTAAAACATTTTGGGAAGAAGATACTCCAGAAAAAGAACAATTGCCAAACAACAAGCTCCACAATCCAATTGGGAATGATCCCATAGATAAGGAGGAGATAATTTACGCCATTCGGTGAATGGCTGGAAGGAAAGAGTTGGGTGGGGGAGGGGGGTCATTGGTCTAGAAAGGTGACAGTGAAATTGCCTTTGGAGCCCTCCACGAACCACAGCTGATCCATCAGTATCAATGCTATGCACGAGCTTAGACTGCAGTGGGTGGCGGCCCGCAGAAGTTGCATCAAATGCTTAACCTAGTACTACGAGGAATGTGGCACATCGATGGTATAGAAGGAGGTATCGGGCTCAGTGGGACTAAAGGCATAAGCAGAACCGGCTGAGGAAAGAGGAGTACTGAGAAAAAACTGTGGAAGAATGGACGAAAATGATGAATTGGCGAAACAGCAAATCGATGATGAAAGCACCGAACCGAAGGGAGTGGTACCTGAAACGAATTAAGGAGAGCGAAATCGTAGACTTTTATTGTTGAGGAGTTGTCACAAAATTAGTAGCGGTCTGAAGTGAGCGAAACCTCCCCTCAACTGAACTACTTTGGGTGGACTATAAATTAGTACCTCAAGGAAGTGCAAATAGAGTGAAAAAGTGAAGACTTAATGTTGAACTGGGATACATGGTAAATTCTGAAGTCAGTAGCAACCTGCCGAAAGTTTGCAGCACCCGCCGATTCAATAGCTGAAAATAAGCACTGCAATCGTTTTAGACTGGAAAGACCAAACTTTTTAAAAGGTGATTTGTGTCTTGCATAGGAACTCTAGAGAGGAAGTGCTGCTCTTTTCATCCGCGATGATGTGCCCTTCCATTTGGTTCCGCAATTAGGTACCTGCTCCAATCCGGAATTTAACTATATCTGGATAAAACTTTTAATCCAAGGGCACATCTTGTATTTTTGTTATTTTCATAGAAGCCCGGCATTGAATGCAGCCAGAACAGTGAGCTGGATGGTCTCTCAGACTCCATCCAGTCCATATATACTGCACACCCTGACGCTGAAATCATTATCGCGGGCGATTTCAATGTACACAACACTGCCTGGCTTAAATATTCCTCTTGCACGGACCATGAGGGACGTGACACCGAGCTTTTTGCTTCGATTAACGGATTAACACAACTGGCAAATGAGCCTACTCGATGACCTGAAATCGCAGGACAATTCTCCAGTCTCCTTGATTAATTTCTTACCAACTATCCTGAGAAATACTCCCTTTGTAATATCTCCATCACCAATTGGTAATACGGATCATTTCATGATTCGTGCAATTCCAGTTGCAACACTAAAACCCCTGCTAGCTAAGGCCCCCCGAAGTACTGTTTGGCATTTTATAAGAGGAGGCGCTAAACGAGTTCTTGATCGGATTCAACGGAATTGGAGATTGTGCTTTGACTGCGATGTAGCCTGTAAGCTTGTCACTGAGACCATCCTAAAAGGTATGAAGCTCTACATAACTACCAGTCCAGTCAGCGAGTCCGGCCGGCGAACGACTACTGGTTTACAAACGAATGTCTGGTTGCAATTCAGGCGAAGAAATAGAGCTCTCTATTAAATCAAGAAATACCTGCAATTTTATCCTCAAACGTGTTAAATTTGATTACGGCCAAAAACTTAGACGGAAGATCCTCCAGAGTCCAAAAGGCTCAAGATCTTTCTGATCTTTTGTAAAAACGGTCAACAATAATTTCATCTTTTCATTAACACCGCACTCGTACATGGTGACCGTACCGTAGTCGATCCTGTTGATGCCTTCGCTACATTTTCGTACACGTCTCATTTCCAGGATTTTACAATATCTCAATATTCACAAGTCTGCTGGCCCTGATGGCATTCCCCCCATTGCCCTTAAAATGTGCCCCTCTTCTCTAACTTAACCCTTACGCAATCTTCTCCATCTATCTTACTCTTCCGGGAGCTTTCCACAATTTCCAAGAAAGGAAGCAAAGTGAACCCCACCAACTACCGCCCAATAGCCATTACTTTAGTGCTCTCGGAAGTACTGGAAACTGCTGTCAATTGCAAAATCGTTCATTATCTCGAGGATAAACAGTTTATCCACGATCGCCAATACGGTTTCCGTTCTGCAAGGTCGACCGGGGATCTCTTGGTCTATCTGAAGGAACGTTGGAACTCTTGCTTGCACAAATACGGCGAAAATCACGATCTTGCACGCAAAAGCTTTTGACAGAGTTTAGCACGAATGTCTTCCTGTTAAACTCAAGGCCATAGGCCTCGATGCTTCCCTTATTCAATGGATTGAGAGTTTCTTTCCAATCGCACTAGACGAGTCGTATTAGATGGCGTTACTTCCTCCTTCTTCCCGATCAACTCCGGTGTCCCTTAGGGTTCTGTCTTATCGCCCAATCTGTTCTTGGTATTTATTAATGACCTTTTGCTTTCTACTCTCAATCCAATCCATAGTTCTGCAGATGACAGTACTTTAAATAATATCTTTGAATTCGACTCTGCTGAGGAATCTCACAAGCAATCTGTTGCTTCCAAACGCAGAGAGTTATTCGGTTCGCTGAACACCGACCTCGACTTAATCCTGGAACGAGGTAGGAAAAATAGAGTAGAGTTCAACGCCGCGTCATCTTTGTCTGAAACGTCATGGTTCAGCGGCGTCGTCTGATTTAGTCTTCAATGGCGTACTTATTTGCTCATCAGATGAGTTTATTCTATTAGGCGTAAAGTTAAATAACAACCTTGATTAGAGCAAACATATCCTTCATATTGGCCTTGATACCTCCAAACACCTAGGTATTCTTCGCAAATGCAAAAAATATTTTACGCCCCCCGGCATAGCTACCATCTACAAGGCCTACATTCGACCTCGTTTAGAGTACAATTCACATTTATGGGATGGAGCTACCAAAACACACGCCCTGCTCGATCGAATCCAAAAACATGCCGTCCGACTAATTGGAGATGAAACTGTTACGGTTTCTATTGACTCCCTCGAGCATCGCAGATACGTCGGAGTACTCAGCATTTACTATAGCTACTTTCATGGTAAATGTAGTGCGGAACTTAGATCACTCATTTCTCCACTCTACACCTTTCCCCGAAATACTAGTCAAGCCAAATGTGCGCATGACTATACCTTATACCCTATTCCTACTCGTACAGTTAAATATACACAGTCATTCATCTCCCGAGCGTCCAGACTTTGGAATGCATTGCCGGCTAACGTTTTCCCAAGTAGGTATAACCTCCAGTCCTTCAAGAATATTCATCACCGTCATTTCCGTCTCTCTCCACCCTAATTTCCATATTACACCCAAATTTTATCCAGTTCCTTTACCGAGTTAATTGTGCAATGCATTAAAGGGTGACCCCCTAAATTAAACTCTAAAAACAAAAATTCTTAAGGACAATGGCAGAAACTCAAATTTACGAAGGAACGGAATGGCGAATAAAATACAACCATGAGTTGTATCGACGCTACGACGAACCAGAAGTTTCAACGTTCATCAAGTTACATAAACTGCTGGTCATGTAGAGCGAATAGAAGAAAAAGGGATCCCCAAACGTGCTCTTAAGGGCAAAGAAAGTGCTAACAGGCTAGAGGGCAAACCACGCAAGCGATAGGAAGACTCGGTTGATGAAGATAGCAAAGCGATTTTAAAAATTAGCAGATGGAGGACGCCTTTCGTCTTTCGATCCAGACGATTGGAGCTGCCGACTCCAGAAGGTCAAGGCCCGATTTAAGCTGCCGCACCATTGATGATGATGATGATGAAGACAACACCTATTAATTAACTTAACATAAAATAAAATCCGAATTTAAACAAAAAATAAATTCAGGCAATTCTCAATCTAATCTAAGACTTAACTACACCATTTCTATTCCCCTATGTTAATCTTCATCATTTATCCCTAAACATAAAATACAAAATTCGACTTTTTCAGTAAAAAAAACCTCAGTAAGTTTTCAATCACAGAATACGAATTACTTCATTTACACCTTTCTTTCACGACTTCTCCCAGCCAAATCGCACAAAAAGGACAGAGATATTGCATCGAAAACGAACATGAAAGTACAACATAAAATGGCATAATAAACAAGACATAGAAAAACACTTCTTCCCAGAATACCAAGTAGGTTTAAGATCTCTTGAGACATCTCAATAGCGAGTGTTTTTTTTTGGTAGCACTTATGCCTGAATACGAGGACCACAAAGCAAAACATTTTCAGCCGCATAATGCTTTATAAGGACGCAAAAAAGACGAATTCAAAGTCCGTAGAAATAAATAATGGCGTGTCCAACCAGAACACAATTTTCATTATCAACTAAATCATAATTAAAAAAAAAATTGAAAATAAAAAAAATAACAAGCTCTCTTTAAAAACTTTTGTCTATGGCAAGGAAAAAGTTTATTCAGGAGAGCAAAGGTGAAATAAATAGCTTCACCAAAATAGCAAAATAATGAGATTGCGTTGGGGTGAAAGCATTTTTTGAAAGAGGTTTTTTTTTTGTACTTTCTTTTGGAGGGTGTTGAAAACAGTCCTTTGGCATTTGTTAGTAAATATTTGGTTTGTAGATGGTATAACCAATAGGAAAAAAAAATTACGAAAATATATGGTAGAGGTCAAAATTAGTATATTTATTATATTTAGAGATTAGTAAAATATTAGTTGCTCTTTCATGGATATTTAATCTATTATTTGTGACGTTTCGGTCTCTGCTGAGATCATTATTTGATAAAGGTCACAGCAAAGACCGAAACGTCACGAATAATAAAGCGTAGCAGTGTAGAATCCGGAAATCTTTTCTTTCAATTGATATCCTTGTAGTTCTCAAAATTTAGTAATAACTTCAAAATGAAAAGAGCAAAATTATAGAGCATGGCAATTTAGAATTTTTTGTCATAAGCAATTCTTCTCTACGATTTTTAGTTCGTAAGATTTGAAGCTTTTCTCAAATTAAATATTGAAGTGCGCAAAGGGTCGCTGGTTTTCAAGTAAAAATGAAACTAGTTTTCTAAAATTAAAATAACCGGAAACTTTTATTTTTGCGTTCACCAATTGTCGCTTTTCTATCTTCTTTTCGTTCGTTTTCCACCTTTCGAATGATTTTATCGCGACTTTACTAAGTGATGTCCCGATCTTGATTCTTTCATTTCCCAATTCAGACTAACTCTTTCATCACTAAAGCTCGCCTTTTTATATGGTTCTATTCGGTCGCTATACGTCTGCTTTTCGTCCGTTAGTCGGCCTTATATGCTGAAAGTAACATTTAAATAATTCCCTCTAGGAATTCCAGCTCTCATGTTTTATTCATCTACAATGGCACTACAGTCCAAATCGGACCTTGGCCTCCTGATATTCAGGTTCCTTAACATTTTTCATTACTTATTGTGGAAGGGTTGTAAGCCCCTCGCACAATCCTCTTTCTACGAATTTTTCATTTTCGTAAATTGAGGTGACCAAGATATATCCAAGCAGGCCATGTGCTGGAATTATATATTGCGTCGACCGGGATTTGAACTCACGACCTTCACATTACAATACTAACACGCTACCCACTAGGCTACACCCTAGCTCTCGTGTTTTATGTAGTTATAACTCCTAAATAAGCAAAATTTCAATAATTTTTATCATATCCAAATTTTTCCATTAGGTTCCTTCTACCTCTCGAAATAAATCAGATATTACTTTCAATTTTAGCAATTTAGCTCAAAATAATAGTTTCCAAAATGGAAAAATTCGAAATAGAAAAAATATGAATTATCTAAAATCGAAAAAATTGCCATACCAAAGAAAAAGAACAAAATAAAATCATCAAACTCGACCAGATATATTGATTGATCAGACAGAAAAGATTGCGTTCTTGTAAAATGAATGTGATTGTCATCATCATGTTAACAAAGCGATAAGTTGTCTCCGGAGGGTGAAAAAAAAGGTTTCACTTATACGAAAAAAAGGTTCAGAACGGAGCCGTAAAATACACGACAATAAAAGCTGACATGTTTCGGTTGAATAAAAGCTGGAAATTGTGCAGATTTTTTGATGCAAGAATTTTTTCTTCAAACAATTGGCCATAGTTTTGCATGATCGAAATCCACGATAATCTGTTGTATTTTGAGTTTTATCTCATGGATATTACAAAATCCTCTTTTACTAGTAGAGATTAGCGTTTTTGTTTTTTAATTCCAGCATGGATTTTTTCCCAAATCCTTAACTTAATGATGAAGGAGATGCTAACGACAAGAAATAGATGTTCATAATAGGGTCTAGACCTTCTGTGCCCTGTCGTTAGACTGCAACTTTTAATGGGCTTGTTGAAGTGAGCAGATATGGAGGAGGAGAACCTTCAGCTTAACCACTTCTTTCCGGCAAATTACTAAGTTTGTAGAGAATAATCCATCGTTATACGCCGCTGAACATAGAGAATTTTGTACGCTCTTATGCTACAGAATGTAACCAGTTGATTTTAAAGAGCACAACTCAAAGTTTGCTTCCTACTAAACTTTTAAGGATATACTTCAAATTTGAGTTAGTTTTTGTTTATGGAACTTTTACAGTAGATGTTAGGTTAGTGTAAAATTAAGGGATGAAAAAACACGTCCCGTTCTCACGAACATTTACATTGTCGAAATTTTGTTCGATTTTCAACAGATCCAAAATTTATTTGTGGATTTTGTCAGAAGCATTGTTATGATTTATTTTACACTGACTACCATATGACTGTGTTAGGAATGCTTACTAATGGGAACCATCGGTGCACAACAGATTTTTTAAACTTGTAACCTTAAAATGTAACCCACAGTACTTGTATTTTGCTCTATCCACATATTTATACTCTAGATGAAATCTGAGAGTATTATAAGTTCGCCATAAAGTTTGTAACGCTAAGAAATAAGGCTCGGAGAAAAATTGAATGCTACAAAAGTTCCTATTTTCACCCAAAATTCTAAAAAACCATCCGGCCATCTGTCCATCCGTGCCCTCTCTAGTTCAAGAGCGCGTTGAGCTAGAAAGTTCAAATTTTATACACGTTGTTTTTGATGAAATAGTAAGGCCAAGTTTGTAAACGGGCCAAATAGCTCCACTCCTACCCATACAAAATGACTCAATTTCGGAATTTAAAAATAAATGGATTTTCTCAGAAAGTATGAAAGATCTGAAATTTAGAATACATTATTTTTTGATGGCATCAATCCACAGTATAAAAATTAGTTGAGCCCCCTCACTCCTTCTACCACCTCCCATAAAAACTGCACTTTTTCATGAAAAAGTACAAACTAATTCACTTATCACAGATGTCAATTGTATAATCTTCATAGTCATTACTGAAAAAAACACTGAAAACCCCATGCTCCTTCTACCACCTCCCATTCAAACAGCACAATTTCACAAAATTAATACACTAATATTCTCAAAACTATCAAATTTTTGAAACTCAAATTTTGCATAAATCATTTTAATAGTAACTCTATCATGATGTGAACAAATTAGTTCAATGCCGACATCCCTTCTACCACTCCCCATATAAAGTTTCTTAAAATCAATAAATTTCTCTCTCATCTAGAATATCGCATGATAGGGTATTACGCCCAATAGTAGTCCTGTTATGTTCTATTTCAATACATGTACTGTGAAAAGTCAAAGTCACAAGACCGCGTGGGATTGCCCTTCAACATCATCCTGAACTCTGTATTCTGCGGATATTCGTGGCCTCTAGAAAAATAGATGAGATATTAGTTTCATCGCTTACGGTCTATAGTGGGTCTGAATGATTAGATGAACATTCGTGTAGGCTGAATCTTCCATAGTTTAATATGTGGGTAAGTTGGTGTTGGGTCGGCTCCGGAGAGAATGTCATCCACATAAATTTCGTTAAGAAGTATCGCTGCCTTTAGTGAATAGGTTTTTTCTTCTTCATCTGCTAACTGAAGAAGAGTACCATTGGTAACTGCGCAAAGCCTGAAGTTTTCAAAGGTGTAGCAGTTTGATTTTCGCCAAACAATACGGTGTAGATCATGATCCTGCTCATCAACTTCGATCTGACGAAACATCATGCAGATATCTGACGTAAACACAAGAGCGTATATCAGCCAATTTAGGATGTTAGATCTCAGGTCATGTCCAACGGACAGATAGTCATTTAAGAACATGCCTTGCTTGAATTTACTTGATCCGTTAAATACGACGTGTAGTTTCGTACTGGCACTGTCCTATTTTAACACTCCATTATATGGAAGGTAAAAGGAAGATGTTATGTACTGAGCAGTGGCGTGAATAGCACCCCCGCAGATCTCGCATTGTGTGGGAGGGGAGAGAGCATCAGGGTTTAAGGGGGCTGAGGATCGGTGGTCCCCAAAGGAAGTGTAACGAAACTGGCTTTCGTTAGCTGCGCGCCCAAATTCAAAAACTCTATTTCAAAAATTCAAAAACTCTATTTCAAAAGGGCTAAAGACCTGACTAGGAGGATGGGACTAGGCAATGCCCTAAAACGTGAGAAAAGAACGACAAGTGGAATGTGCTTCTCGGCGGAAAAGGGAGATCACTTTTGGAACGACCGGCGACAAGTGAAGTTGAAAAAAAATATATACAGATTAGTGACCAATTAAAGAAAAAATTATACAGTGAAGTGAAGTGTGAGTGACAAATTTTTTTTTTCCTCTTTTCATTCGGGGGACTGAAGACTCAGGTATGTACCCGCTTTTTTTATTTAATATTAGAATTAATTTCGAATACTAAGCACCGCCATGACTGAGTAGAGGAGTTTTTTTTGACTGTTCCGAGGAAGACCGCGTGGGTACCCTACTCACGTCCCAGGTGTCGCAGCGCGCATCCTGAGGTTAGGGCATTCCCGGGGACCCTCACCCTACGCTCCTGAGCGGTCGGCACAAGTCGCGCTGCAACCCGGAAGAAAAAAGACCCCCAAACCTCTTTTCTGTTAACGGTCTGGACCGTAATTCCAGACCGTTACAGTGGCGCCCAAGTACGTGGCCGCATGGCCGATTGAGTTTTTTTTTCTCATATGAAAAAAAAAAAAAACCTAATTTTTCTTTCCTCGTGTATTTTGTATTCGGTCCACTTGACTAACGAGGCTGTGCATATTGTGCAACGAAGAAACAACTTCGTGTAGAAATTGAGGCAAACCCAGATCTCTCTGTCGCCATGGACAAGGAATACGACGCAATCGTATTGGGCACCGGTCTCAAGGAGTGCATCCTGAGCGGAATGCTGTCTACATCGGGAAAAAAGGTGCTCCACATCGCCCGGAACGAGTACTACGGCGGCGAGTCGGCCTTGATTACGCCGTTCGAGGCGCTCGTTACGCGCTTCAGCATCGCCTCCGATTTAATGAGCATGTTTGAAAAGCGCCGATTCCGAAAGTTCTTGTCGTACGTTCAAAACTTTCGAGAAGACGATTCAAAAACATGGCAAAATTTTGATTTAACGAAAACACCCATGCATGACCTCTACGATAAATTCGGCCTTGATAAAAAGACTCAAAATTTTACGGGTCATGTATTGGCACTGTTTCGCGACGATGTGTATCTGAGTGAACCGGCCGTAAATACAATCCGCCGGATTAAATCGTATGCAGATCCGTTAGCACGGTGCGGTAAATCCCCGTATCTATACCCGATATACGGTATCGGTGAAATCCCGCAAGACCTTGCACGTTCATCCGCTATGTATGGCGGAACCTATATGTTGGATAAACCTGTCGATGAAATTGTTGTCGACGACGGTGGTAAAGTGATTGGCGTGCGTTTTGCCAAAGGTAAGCAAGTCTATTGTGATCCCGGCTACGTACCGGATAAGGTTCGTAAGAAAGGCCAAGTAATTCGGTGCATTTGCCTACTTGATCATCCGATCGCAAATCTCAAAGATGCTTTCGTGACTCAAATAATAATACCGCCAAGACAGGCCGGTCTTACATCGGACATTTGTGTTTCGACAGTGGATTATACGCATCAGGTTGCGGCCAAGGAATTGTTCATTGCTATGGTCTCGACCACTGTGGAATCAGATAATCCGGAAAGTGCCATAAAGCCCGGGTTAGATTTATTAGAACCGATTGCACAGAAATTCATATGCGTTTCGGACTACTACGAACCGACCGATAGAGGTCTAGAATCACAGATTTTCATATCCGAATCATACGATGCGAGTACCTCTTTTGAGACAACCTGCCTAGACGTCATGGATATTGTCCGGCGAGGTTCTGTCGAAATTAGATCTTACGAAAATTAAACACGAATTGGGTGTTGAAGAGCAATATTATGAGCGCACACTGAATTTTTTTTTTCCGCTTGTAAGAAAATGCACTCCAACCCTCCAAAAGAAAAAAAAATACAAATATTAGATTTTTAATCATAAGTTTCTTTACCAACCGTATTTCATTTCTTGGTACTATTAAGTTATAGCGTGTAACAGGAAAAAGAAAAAGAAAAAAAAATCCATTAAAGGATTTGCAACATGGAGGTTTTTTTTTTTTGCGACACATAAGAAAAATTAAAGTCTTGTTTAACCAAGTTGTATTAATAAAAAAAAAAAAAAAATGAGAAAATAAAGCAGTTATTGTATAATCGCTTGTAAAGAAAAAAAAAAAAAAACAAGCTCACTTACACACTTGACAGCAGTTTTTATAACGTTTCTGTTCATATTCGATACTTTTAATTTTTTCCTCATCATCTAGACTCTTGATTCATTGTCGGGAGATAAAAATTACAACAATGGAATTATACTTTAATCTATCATTAGTGTGTTATCACATCTGGTTTTTTTTCTCTCAACATATGTACGTATATTTTTTTTAATTTCTTGGAAAATGCCCCCTTAAAGTATTGGACATTTTTTTTAGGCAAATTTGCATAATTTGTGTTTCGTCCTTCTACATAATCAGGAATGTTTTTTTTTCTCTCTAATAACGTCTCAACTATGAAGCTAAAATTTCCGGAGTTAAAGCGTCCTTGAAAAATAGATATTAATTTAATAAAATTTATATTAAAAATGAAATTAAACTCAATAATTTTTGCATTTTATCTAGAAAAAAAAAAAAAAAAAAAAAATATAGGATTTAAGCTTAAATGAAGAAATACATTAAAACATTGGCTATATTCAAAATTTTTGAAAGCTGATTTTTTTTACTTTGTAAATACATTTTCTTTACGTGAATTACTGGGATATACCCTGATTTTTTTTTGTATTTTTGTTTGAATATTTTAATTCATATCTCGCGCGGCATACGTTGCCTATATTCGTTCATATTATACTTAGAAAGTACGAACAGCGATTAATTCATTTTTCCTAACCTGATGTTCCTTAAACACAGGATTATAATACAGTAAACTCAGGAGAATGTTCCTATGGCCAGCTATCCGCCGTTGGCGTTAGGTGCGTTGCACCTGCTGAATGCTGGCACATGGGAGCCTCCATTAGTTTGAACACATACAACATTGATTATACAACGAAGATTCGTGTCCTCGAATGACTCTTTCGATTAAAATCCATCTGCACAATTTCCTCTGCAGTTTTTCTTTTCTTTTTTTATAGAAAGTCCGGTTTTAACTACCTTAAAGTGGGAAGTTTAGGAAAAAAAGGAGAAACGGTCAGAAACCATCTGCACGTTTTTTTTTTTTTTTGCACAAGCAAACTCTAGGACGGCGAACACGATCGTCATCGATACATATGTAGTCCAATCGGAACTTAGTCTCAGAAGTTGCCGCCCTCCGGGTGAACCAAGATCATGAATTGATCCTGTACGTCAATAGCGAATCATGCGCCATGATAATACACTACTCCAAGGTTGTGCTGAACATTTAAGATGCTAGCCCCATAAACTATTGTTACGTTCGACTGGAAATACTATTCAACTACCTAAGAGGACAACCGTGAACACTACATCCCTTGATATCATCTAGTAACGCCATCTTGCATAATTTAGGGAAGTCGTCCGTTCCCAAATCAAACAAAACAACGAATCCCCGTCATAGATCGTTACATGGTGCATCACGAGTAATAACACCGGGCACTCTGACAGTGCAGAATCGGCATATATAAAAGAGCAGATCAATCAGACCGTCATTAAACATGGTCATCTCTACAAGCAACAAAGTCACCAACAACATAATCAACAGCAACAGTAACGACATCAATGAAACAACCAACTGCGAAGTCGCAATCAGAATCGTGGTGAACTGCAGAGACAATCATAAATTGCAGAGTTCCGATAATCGAGACCATGAACGAATGTAAAGCCAGTGTAACATCCGACAAACAGGAGCTACTCATCATAAACGACTTTCGCGAAACCATCGCAATTCGAGCAAGACCCCAATTTGTGCATAAGCTGCTACTCAAGCTGAGGGAGAAGAGGATGTTCCTGTCGGCCAGGATAAGCAGACCATCATATGATGATATATGGCGCTATGAATCTCAGAGATCCTGGTCCTATTCCTCGGACAGTCAAATACCATCGCGAGACGAACCCTTACAATTCCGGCGGCTACACCAACGAATCACCGCCTTGGTGGTGTTAGTAATGGACCCCATCAACTCATGGAGAATATACCAACCATATCAAAAAAAAAAAAAAAGAAAAAAACAAAAAAAAAAAAAAAGCAACAATTGGCTAGTGAAACTGCTGATACTTCATCTACAAGAAAACCAGCGTGAACACGGCGCACAATCACAATCTGAATATGCATGGTGGATCTGGTATTGCTGTGGCAATAATTTTCGAAGTTAGAACAAGAAACCAAGGTGAAATTAAGCCTGGAGTGTGGCAAAATAAGATTCGAAGTGACAGGAGGATGCCTATGTGGAAGTGCGGTACGGCTCAATCCTACGAAAAGATCGGAGTATCTTTCCTTCTACGCTCCAGCTTCGCATTTTCTGGTTAGTTTGCTTTTGTCTTACAAAGTATTAGTATACCGGCATAGATTTGTGCGTTCAATCGCAGAGGAAATTGTTGCGTGCAAGCGCTTTGAGCCTCGGGTCTAAGATTTTCTCGCGACATGTTAGTTCGCTGGCACTCCTTCTTGTTTAACCAATGTTACGTTAACTAAAAGCCTATCAGAATATGTTTACTCGAGTTTTTTTTTGTTGTCATAACTAAATATTTCACTTCCATATCGCAGGCGAGCTGGTGATGTGATTTCTAGTGGAACTATACCCGGACGAGATCCGTTGATGGTCATTAATATAAACCATCTTGAGTAGTTTCATTTGAAACGGAAACCCCATCACAAGTCCCGTGGAAGAACATTTTTTTTATCGCACTCATTAACTAGTTGGTTTCCTCCTATACATTTATAAGAAGGTAACTGTCGTCGCGACTCAATGATCGAATAAATAAATCCTTGCAAAATATAATCCGGATATTTCATCCGTCAGTATATATTACTGGTATGAATTATTTTGATAGGGATCCTCTCGTTCTAGCTGTCCGACATGTGCCTTACGCAATCATTTCTACTACTATAATATTTCCTTTTCTTATTCTCCTACCTGGTAGCCATTCTCATGACACTGCATCTGGATGGATCATGTGAGGGGGAATATGGTCGGTCTTCCCGGAACAGCCCCAAGTTTGAAATTTAATTAACGAAACAAAATTTTTATACACACATATATATACATATATATTTTACATTCCCAAAAATATCTAGGTCGCACAAAATTTACCATTCACAGCTTCCCATTTTGAATTTCCCTGTCTGAGTTTGATCGCGCATATTCTTTTTATTATTCCGAAGAAAAAAAAAGACTCGTTCGACCAGTGGAATTTAATTAGTCGATCCTTAAGTATTAAATACTGATCTTTCGCGAATCCTCTCTGAGCCCACTGGCATCACTATTAACACGATCCCTAAGGTATCCCTGGCATCCAACACCTCATAATTGGACATTCTTTCTCGCAGCGCACGCCCTCGCGTTTTAATTAAGTCGCCAATCAGTGATTGGACTACTTCATCTCTTCGATTCGTTTCTCTGTGATTTGGATTCCTAACTGTACAATGAATATCGACCACCTACAACCCGACGAGCTTATCATAGAGTGTCAGCTCAGGAATTTATCTGCCACAAACGCGGCATTCTATCCTCTGTTGCGCTCAAGACTTGAAGACGAGCTCAAAAACCCGAGTTTAGTGCCAACTAAATCGCATGAAGCGGCGCGGAAGAATCCTGCGCGCGAGATACGGAGTTGTCACAACAAATTGGAAACTTTATACGTTGCTGTTAGTCAGCTTTCATCAAATACAGCGATGGACACTCTGGAAAAAACTAAAACCGCATTGTTACACGTACACGGAAGAATTACGCGAATATCCGAATCCCCATCCGTGAAAGAGAGAGCTTTGGAATTGCAAGTAGTGGTGAAAAAACTCTCAATGGTGGTGGATGGTCTCATCGAGGGTACAGAGCACAATGTTGAGGACGTTTTGAACGAGACCCAACGCGAGCTCAAAGAGCTGGAAGTGGAGCTTCTCAATATGAACGACGATGCAATCACCGACTTGACACACTCCTCACCAAAACCTCAATCTTCACCATTTGAGTCTATGCAGTGTTTAGAGAAACCTACGAATACCCTGCCAGATGACACTCTCGCAAGGGATGAGATGTGGACAAAGACACTTGAACATACTGCGGCTGACATTCCACGTTATTCTGTGGGATTGGCAGCTGCTCGGCACGCACTAACATGCAGCCATGCAAAATCGGGTCGAGTGGTATTTAACAACGAGGAGTATGTAACGCAACCTCAACAGGAGATCCCAAGGTCCAACTTGGATGACGCTCTTATGCCGGCTGTGCAACCCGTTCGTACTTGGCGCAAGCCCATAGGAATTAAGGAATGGGACATAACGTTTGACGGAAACCCAATGAACTTACCAGTCGAACGATTCCTGTTTAGACTCGAGCATCTGGCCAACACACACGGTGTGAAGGATACCCAACTCGTAAACGACCTGTCTAGTGTACTGTATGGTCCAGCACAGGAATGGTATTGGACCATATTGGAACGAAACCCACATATCTCCTGGTTTTGCAGCTAAAATCTGAACTGCTAAAGAGGTTCCAGGACAGAAGATCCGATTATGACGTCCGCCGATTGATAACAGCGCGCAAGCAAAAGTTTAAGGAGTCCTTTCTAGACTTCTATTCTAACGTCGTAACTCTTACCTTACAATTGCGGGTCCCTTTGCCAGACCAAGAGCTCCTATTCATACTGCGCAGTAATATGAAAAATGCTTTACAGCTAGCCGTAGCCACAAGTATCGTCACGGATGTAGACCAGTTGGTGCAATTGTGTGTTTCAGTAGAGGACACATGGGAGAGAATTGGACATAATCTCGATATGCAGAGCTCCTACCGACGTATGGTTAACGAAGTGGATTATGATACTGTCGCTACCGGCTCAATACCATCACAAAGCAATTCGGAAACGTGCAAGGTGGAGGAGATGCACCAGGTACCAATAACACACCAACAAAAAATTCGGCCAGGAAGGGTCCACAATAATAACAACAGGTCTGAACCCAACCGAGATAACAAGCCGAAAACGGGAGACATTGCGAACAACGATAGCATTAACGCGTGTTGGAACTGTGGAATGCGGGCGCATTTTTTTAAAGACTGTCCCTCTCCACTAATGCATCGATTTTGTTTTGGTTGTGGTCAAAAAGACATCTTGAAGCCCAACTGTCGGCGTTGTGCTGCAAAACAGTCGGAAAACCGGAGACAGGGTGGAAACCGTCCAGGGGCTCCACACCTGTTCGCTCGACAAGCCCCCCGGACATACGACGAAGTAGCAACAAACACAGATCCGGAACTGTACCGGCGACATCGTTAAACAAAACCTTTGTCCACAACTCCACTCAAACCGTTAAAAAAATTAACCATCGCCTCGATCGCGCCTTGAAGTACTGGTACGTAAGGCGAAGTGTAGGTAAGATGATCTCGGAAACATATATCCGTAACACCAACGATTCACGTATGTACGCAAATATCTCGATCGCTGGCAGTCAGATCACTGGCCTGCTAGACAGTGGCGCTAATATCAGCGTCTTAGGTTCAAATGCCGAAGAATTCGTATATAAATTGGGGTTCCGACTGCATCATCTGAAGTCCTCATTAGCCACTGCTGGTGGTCATCGTCAAAGTGTAATTGGGTACATTTACGTCCCAATAACTTACCAACACAAAACGAGGAAGATGCGGCTGTATGTCGCTCCATCATTGACACAACCGCTCTACCTGGGAATTGATTTTTGGGATGCCTTCGGCCTAATACCATCATTGGTCGAAGAGGTCAGTACCTTGGCTCCGATCAACCTGGCACCGGCGACACAACACATTCTTAATGAGGTTCAGCAAAACGCGTTAAATTCGATCACATCCACCTTTCCGTCTTTTAATGAGAATGGACTAGGGCGTACTCATTTGTTGGAGCATGTCATAGACATTGGGCAAGCAAAGCCAGTTAAACAACGATACTATGCCGTTTCCCCAGCTGTCCAGCGAGAAATGTACGCAGAGTTGGATCGGATGCTTGAACTGGGTGTCATTGAGGAAAGCCAAAGTCCGTGGAGTTCACCAGTTACGTTGGTGCGTAAAAGCAACGGAAAAGTTAGGCTCTGTTTGGACGCCCGCAAAGTGAACGAGGCGACCATTAAGGACTCCTATCCACTCCCACTAATTGATGGCTTAATCTCTCGCCTGGACCAGACTAGATTCATCTCCAGTCTGGATCTTAAGGATGCCTTCTGGCAGATCCCTCTTGCATCAGAATCAAAAGAGAAAACCGCCTTCACAGTACCTGGGCGGGCGTTATACCAGTTCACGGTGATGCCTTTTGGGCTATGTAACGCCCCGCAGACGATGTGTCGCTTGATGCACAAGGTTATACCGCACCAACTGCATGATCGTGTATTCGTGTATCTGGATGATCTCCTAATTACATCAGCTACTTTTGAGGAACACATAAACTTGCTGTCTCAAGTCGCCAAGCTTCTTCGAGACGCAGGATTGACCATTAATGTCGAAAAAAGCAAGTTCATGTTGAAGGAAATAAAGTATCTAGGATACATCATTAGTGATGGCTGTCTGTGTGTTGATTCAGAGAAGGTCCGCGCTATTCAAGAGTTCCCAGCACCAAAAACCACGCGTCAGGTCCGCCGGTTCCTCGGAATGGCAGGCTGGTACCGTCGTTTCATTGCCAATTATGCTTCTTTGACTGCCCCACTATCAGACCTTTTACGCAAAAATGCCAAAATCAGTCTTACACCAGAGATCCTGACAGCCTTTGAAACAATTAAGGAAGCCTTGAGCACAGCACCAGTCCTTGTCAATGCGGATTTCACCCGCCCTTTCTTTATCCAATGTGACGCCAGTACAACGGGCATTGGGGGAGTCCTCTTTCAAAAAACCGATGACGGGGATGAACACCCCATTGCTTATGTGTCGCAGAAGCTAAACTCGGCACAGCGGAATTATTGCGTCACGGAACTTGAATGTTTGGCAGCTGTCTCGAGTATAAAGAAATTCCGAGCATATGTGGAGGGACACCCCTTCACAGTAATCACCGATCACGCCAGTTTGAAATGGCTCATAGACCAAAAGGACTTGTCCGGTAGACTGGCCCGATGGAGTCTCAAACTGCAAGCCTACAATTTTAACATCGAATATCGAAAGGGTAAGCAGAACGTTGTTCCGGACGCCTTATCTAGAGCGCATGCCGATGCCCTATGGTGCCAACAAGTTCCTGATGACCAAATTCCCATATTGCACGTGGACCTACAAGACATGGAGTTCTCCAGTGCCGAGTATCTTAAACGACTCAACAAAATCCTGAGTGACTCTTCAACTAAAAATGTGCGAGTAAGAGAGGGAAAAATATACATAAGCCCACCCACCGGCCTAGCGAATTTGAACAGCGACCTTCCTAGCTGGAAACTGTGGATTCCAGCGGGCCTGACCAACTCGATAATCAAGCAGGCACACAACCCTCCGTCAGCCGCGCACATGGGTGTTTTGAAGACTCTCCAAAACATCCAACGCTACTTCTTTTGGCCCAATATGGCTCAGGAAATACGAACCTACATTAAGGCCTGCCCTACATGCAAGGAATGTAAGCCCATAAACTACACGGCTCAACCACCGATGGGGGAACAGGTGATAGTATCTCGACCATGGCAACGGATTTATATTGATTTCCTGGGACCCTACCCAAGGTCAAGAGCAGGAAATACGCACATTTTTATCGTACTCGACCAATATTCAAGATTCGTTTTGTTAAAAGCAGTGACCCGGGCAACTACTCCCAAAATCATCGACTATTTAAAACACGACGTCTTTAATATGTTTGGAGTACCAGAGACGATCTTTTCAGATAATGGAGTTCAATTTAAATCAAAAGCATTTGCCGAACTATTAAAAGAATATGGTATCGAGCATATGTTCACGCCTTTATATTCACCTCAAGCTAACGCAGCTGAAAGAACCAATCGCACTCTACTGGCTTCGATACGTGCTTACCTGGGAGAAGATCAGCGAGATTGGGACGTAAATCTAAGTGCAATTGCTTCCGTTCTGCGAAATGCCGTCCACTTTTCCACTCGTTACTCACCCCACTTTTTGGTGTTTGGGTCGCATAAGATACATCACGGCTCTGACTACAAACTCCTGCGAGAATTAGACGGTATTGCAGAAGGTGAAATAGAGATACTGCCGCCTCCCGAGCGCCTAAACCTCGAGCAATGTAATGTCCTGAAAAACCTGCGGGAAGCGCATACTAAAAACGCGCGACGTTACAATCTCCGCAGTAAAGCGCGCGAGTTCAATATTGGACAGTCAGTATATGTTCGTACACATTTTCTATCTAGAGCCGACAAGAAGTTTAATGCAAAGCTTGCTCTCAGGTTTGTTCTCGACATTGTTAAACGACGTGTAGGAAATGTGTCGTACGAGTTAATTAATAAGCAGGGTAAGTCGCTGGGGATTCATCATGTACGCGACATTAAGAACTAATACCACCCCTCCCTAGCTTAGTGTTATCTTCTCCCCGCTAGATTCTTCCGTCGAACACCATTGAGTTACAATCCGGCCGCTCGACGCATGGGAGATACTCTAATTCATATCGGGCGAATTTTTATTTTTGTTGTCAAGGTCGCCAGGTGCACCTTCAGTGCAGAGTTCATTTGGACCTCTTGCATAAACCTGCGAGATTTATGAACCTTTCTCTTTGTAGTTTTACTAGGGATGTATGCCGCAGTCTACTTAATCCGCAGGTAGCGTTGAATATAGAGTGCAAGGACCTACATCCCAGTAGCGCGATTATTTTGTCTTTATGCTCACGTTATGGTCTCTCGCGAAATTGTATCCGGACTGGTTCCGTTGGTTATTTATTTGCCACCACTTGAATAATTTCGTTTGGAACAGGGATCATATCGAACAGGCACTCGAGTAAATTTTGGAAGCAATAAAATTATGATTTAGAGTAAACCCCATGTGTATCCACCCTTTCGCTTATTTACTAAGTGTTCCTGGCCCGGCTGATGAGACCTCTTATCTTGGTCGGGGTCGTCCCCACGATTGTAACGAAACTGGCTTTCGTTAGCTGCGCGCCCAAATTCAAAAACTCTATTTCAAAAATTCAAAAACTCTATTTCAAAAGGGCTAAAGACCTGACTAGGAGGATGGGACTAGGCAATGCCCTAAAACGTGAGAAAAGAACGACAAGTGGAATGTGCTTCTCGGCGGAAAAGGGAGATCACTTTTGGAACGACCGGCGACAAGTGAAGTTGAAAAAAAATATATACAGATTAGTGACCAATTAAAGAAAAAATTATACAGTGAAGTGAAGTGTGAGTGACAAATTTTTTTTTTCCTCTTTTCATTCGGGGGACTGAAGACTCAGGTATGTACCCGCTTTTTTTATTTAATATTAGAATTAATTTCGAATACTAAGCACCGCCATGACTGAGTAGAGGAGTTTTTTTTGACTGTTCCGAGGAAGACCGCGTGGGTACCCTACTCACGTCCCAGGTGTCGCAGCGCGCATCCTGAGGTTAGGGCATTCCCGGGGACCCTCACCCTACGCTCCTGAGCGGTCGGCACAAGTCGCGCTGCAACCCGGAAGAAAAAAGACCCCCAAACCTCTTTTCTGTTAACGGTCTGGACCGTAATTCCAGACCGTTACAGAAGTTGAAAGCAAATTATACTCGAACTTTGAAATCGGGGTTTACTCTAAATAAGCGTAATAATTTTTCGCCAAAACAAAAAAGAATTTTCCATGATTCATCCAATTTTGTACGTTCTCTTGTTTCCTTTATTTCGAATTTGAATTGTTTTCTTATAGTTTTTGGTATCTCCATTGAGAGATTTTTGGTGTTATTTATAATTTTATAATTTTTAAGCATCAAATATTATAAATTTCGCCTGTGGTTGAAATTCGACCAATTGCGTGCAATATAGCGAAATTCATCTTGCTTTTGACATAATTAATTGCAACTTAGTTGAATACTAAAAAAAATTAATCCCAATTTTTGATTAATAAGTTGTAAGTCAAGCAGCAATGGACGCCAATGGAAGTTCGATAGCTTTGGAGTATGTTGTTGCTGGTTTTCGCCTCCAATGAAAACTTTCAGTATGCCGGGGCCTAAAATTAGGCATTCTTTAATTAAACATTTTTCCATTTCCACACTTACTGCTTAAAAGAGCTTGCGTAAAAGCTCGATGCAGTACACTGAAACTACCGGTATTCATCCAATCACCGAAGTCAACAACGAACACGTGTAGTGTTGAAATATATTTGGAGTATAAATTGAAAATTTTCGTTTTTTTTTTTTTAAATTCGAGCCCTTACTGTGCAAAAATCGTTAAATATTTATTACTCAAAGAAATGCCCACCGCTAGCCACAACTTTTTTCTATCTTTCTGGCAGCATACGGATTCCGCGTCGAGAAAACTGCTCTTCTTTTGAGCCGATTCACGAATTGAACCAATTTTTGGCTTATTCGTAAGAATGGAAGTACTGCTCAGCCAAAATATGCGCCACCGATCGGAATAGGTGGTAGTCGGAAGGGGCGATGCCTCGAGAATATGGTGGGTGGGGTAGGACGTCTCATTTCAGTGTTTCCAGACAGGTTTTTACAACGTTAGCAATATGTGGCCGAGTGTTGTTGTACAGAAAAATCACTGTGTCATGTCTCTCCTTGTATTGCGGCCGTTTCTCCTTCAATTCTCGGGTCAAACGCATTAATTGTTTTTTGTAGCGATCTTCCGTGATGGTTTCATCCGGTTGCTGTAGCTCATAATACACCACGCCAAGCTTGCCCCATATTAGATGCATGGCCGCGGTATCCCTACGGTTTTTACGCTTTGGATTATCTCATTGCCAGTGCCGATGCGATGCAAAAAACACTTCCTTGTTTGCCGTTGGAGCAGCTGTTCGCAAGTGAAAAACGCCGTTCGACGAGCATTCCCAAGCTTTTCAAACGGTGTGAAATGGTTTGCTGAATCACGCCCAATGAATCTGCAAGTCGTTGTTGCGTTCGGCATGAATCTTTGTCCAGTAATGCGTCTAATTCTGCGTTTTCGAACTATTTAACAGCTCCGGGACGCTCCTTGTCTTCCACGCCGAAATAAACCATTTTATAGCGTTAAAACATTCGTGACACATTTTTTCAGCACCGTCATCATTAGTTTCAACAATGATTTGGTGCGTCTCAGCCGCAGCTTTTTTTGAATTAAAGGCAAAAAGCAAAACTTTCCGCAAATGACGCTCAAACTTCGACATATTCGCGCACAAAAAGTATATGACGCCGATAAAACTTCACAAATCTAAAGATGAGGAGTTGTTGAGAGATACCTAAGTTTACCATTTGACGTTTCTGATCCACCATTGTTGATCAGCATTTACTACTGGCGCCATCTATTGGGAAAGCGGCGGGTCTCAATTTATACTCTAAAATGTATATTTAAATAGAGCTACTTTGGAATTACAGCGCTCGCTCTTTCAAGCAAAATCTCAGCTGCTAGAAGAGTTGGCATTAATCCTTACTAACGCTGGAACTGAATGCGTATTTAGCCGCCGCGGACTCCAAACTTTGAACGCCTATGGAAAGCCGGTATTAAAGCCACTAATCATCATTTAAAAAGCGTCATTAATAACACAGCATTAACTTTCAGGAACTCTACATGTTACTCACGCAAATCGAGGCTTGCCTGAACTCCAGACCATTATACAAGTGTATGCACTTAGGCTCCAGTCAATTTCCTTATAGTAACAGTGCCACTTACTATTCCAGAGCGCAACCTTCTTGTGGTAAACGTAAATAGGCTATCTCGATGGCAAATAGTGCAGCAGATCCATCAAAAATTTGGGCGCCGTTGGTCAAATTCTTCTACTTCTACAATGGCACTACAACCCAAATCGGGTCTAGGCCTTCTGACCTACAGGTTCCTTACCATTTTTGATTATTTATTGTGAAAGGGTTGTTAGACCTTTCCATAACCCTCTATCTTCGAATTTTTCAATTTCGTAGATTGAGGTGACCGAGGTTTAGCCAAACAGGCAATGTGCTGGAATTATGCGTCGATCGGGATTTGAACTCACGACATTCGCATTCTAGACCAACACACTACCCAACCAAGCTAGGGTGCAGCCTAGACCCTAGCTTGGTCAACTGACTATTTCAATAATCTACTGGTGAGAACGAAATGTACTATCAATCGCTTGAATGTTAAAATTAGTACTCTTCTACTTGTAGGAGACGATAATCTGCCGTCAACTATGTGGATTCTTGGTCGCATAACTGCCACTCATTCCGGACTTCGAGTGGTAACCATTAACACACTGAATTCCTACATTAAGAGAGCAATTTCTGCTTTTTCGCTACCAGAAAAAAATTAGCACGTGGATTCTCTCGCTCAATAATCACGTAAGCCGTCGTCAAACTAAAGACATCATGGCGAGCGGTAACCAGTCAACCTTCCACAATCAACTCTTTACTATTTCGTCGATTGGACGAGGCGAGCGGCTATGTTTGCTACTGGGAGCCATCTGCGCCCACCAGCTGATTTAAACTTTTAATCTTAATACGAAACCCACTGAACTAGAATTTTGCTCACCCGTAAACTAATTATTTCAATATTATTGTCAAAAGTCAACGAGTAAAGACGTCTTTTCTTTTTACTCCCGTCTTCCGAGAACACGCACGCAAGGCTATGAAGAGTTTGAAAACCAAACCCTCTGGAGTTGATATCGCGTGGGTTTGAATTTCAACATCTTCATGGACTCGCCTGCGCGTTTCAGCCGTTCTGCTTTACTTGTACTAAACAAATACAAGGAACTTGTTTGAATTTTTCATTATCGTTCGATATTTTTATTATTAAGATTTTTCGGAGGAAAACTCCTTTTCGAAAATGGTTAAATAAAATTTGGTAACTTTCAGTTTCAATTTTGTTCTAAGTATAATTGCTTAAATAGGCATAATCGGCTAATTAAGGTGTAGATGAGAATGCTACAAACGTTAATTTCATCTAGACTAAAGTATCAATTCGTCCCGAAATTAATATTTTGTAAAATCACCTATTCATTATGATAATCATTTAAAAAAAAAATACAATAAATTGAGAATCATTTCATCACGTACTCCTGTTCGCATGTACTTATCCATAAATCTTGAAATCATTCAGAATCACTTGGAATAAAATTCCTTTAACATTGGACGTCTTATACTCTCTCATCTTCTAAATATTCGTACCCATCAAAAAGGACATTCTATCTTCCATTTCATCCAATCTAACGACTAAAAATTAAGTCAATTGCAGATAGCGCCTCCCGAAAAATCGCACTCATCTTATTCCGAATGGCACACGAAAGTATCCTTTAAATTTAGTCCCATTTGTTTGCTCTACTATAAAATGCCGGATGAAATCTCTTCAAATCCCTCAACAACTCTCTAATTCCGGATGTTCGGCTTACGTAAGGATTTCAAGACGAAGGCATTCAAGTAAAATACAAGTCCACAGTCTGTCCAGAGGGATCATGTCCTTACATTTCAATCTCGATATGGCTTGACTTTATTGTAATCCCAGAGTAAATTCAGCTTTCGAATTATTGATATGATAAGTGTGAATGTGTCTCTGTCATGTTCTCTATTACTTTCTTCTCGACAGCTACATTTCCTCCCGATTAACATGTTCTTATGTATATTGCGCACATAATAAAGTAATCTTTGCTCATGAATATCATATTAATATGAAAACCATACCAGAATATATACATATGTGCCTCTAGGTATAATGTTCTCATTTAAGGACCCCGAAATGTGTCTAAATTTCGTTTAATCATATGTCACCTAGAGAAGGAGTAATGTTCTGCTGGCGTTTTTCTCGATATTAGTCGGATTGCGGGTAACCCTTTCAGTGTGGAGACACAGCGTTCCCTTTTACATTACATGATACTTCTTTAGTCCTTGTACTTCCGTTCAATACTAGGAAATCTTATGTTTTAACTTTTCTGTCTTTCTCTCTGTACCCACGAAGGACGAATAAGTCACACATTAGTACTATGTCTTTAGTTTTATCGTCACAACTTTATCATTGAACCATCTCGATATTGCTTCTTCCAAGGAGCTTTACACCATCGCATCCTTCGGGGGTCGTTTCTTTTTTTTTTTTTCGTTTTCAAGGAATTGTAGTACTTCTATTCATTGCTTGTGCCTCGCATGGATATTGTCTGATAAGAGTCGTGCAGAATCTTGTCTGCTGGATAGTGTATCCAGGACTGTGAAGGACGAATGGAAAGGAATGAAAGGATACTAATGCTCGGGTGTAATAAAGTCGAGAAACTGAAGGATATGTCGGGGGCCTTAGAATACCAATTGTGACAATAGCGTGAGGCAAATGATTTTTTTTTTCGCTTCCTTTATGATGATATAGGGATTTTTTTTTAATTATCGCAAACATTCAACGCTTCGAAAAGTTCCGAGTCAGATTCTATTCAAGAAGTTTGCTCTCATTGTTTTTAGGATAAAAAAAATGTTGTATATACCTATATTGTTTGTAATCGTAGCTCTCTAATACGTGTTCAATTTTTCAATTTTTCAAAGTTCTATGTTGTGGATAGGACTAAAATCTGAAATTAAAAATTTTTGATAATTACTATCAGCGGAAATCTCCTAATTTAAAATTAGGGATTTTGCACTGGCAGTTTAATTCTAAAGCTTTAGATTTTCTTCCAAAGCGAAAAGTTTCAAAACTCACTGTTTACGCTAAATTTAACAGGTGTTACGTGCCCTCGACACACGACGCAAGTTAAAATACTTTAAATCTCGTTCCGATGTTACTAATGTCACTATCCAATATATAATTCAGCCTACTTCACTCGAAATTGTCAGTTAAAATGTTTTAACGCGCGTCGTGTGTCTAGGACATTTGAAGTTAATCGAAATAAACTGGCAACATAGTCAAAACGAAAAAAATAGCTTTAACAAGGTTATGACTCTAAGAAAGAGCCTTCTCATTCGTCCTAGTAATCTCCCCATAACGTAACGATTATAGTAATTTGAGAAAAATTTAGTATGATTGTACCGTTATTTACCGAAATTGTGTCATTTTGTATGGGAGGTGGTAGTCCCATACAAAATGACACAATTTCACAAATTCGTAATATTCGATTTACTTGGAAAATATCAAAGCCAGTGCTCTGAAATTTGAAGGCTTATTTTATTAAAAAAAATTTAAATCCGCCCACTCCTTCTACCCTCTCCCATACAAACTGCACCATTTCACGAAATATATTGTATTTTATATTTGCCAATTTTCTGAGTTCTTATCAAGAACAATTTTCAATACAATTCTGCTCTAATAAGACATAATAAACTTTTAGCTTTATTAATATGTCAGTAAAATCATACCATTAAAACTTCCATTTCATCTAAAGGAGCGCATGGTTGGGGTTCACCACCGCAATTGTAGTTACATTTGCTTAAAACAATAAAGGCGAACTTCGGTGCTATGTTAGGTACATGATTTTCGAATGATTTTTAATGGGAGACAGCCAGTTTTAATTCTAGAACCGCATATTAATGACCTTATTTCCGCCATACTAACAAAAAATAAAATCAGATTGGTTTACTTTTTACGACCATAATTGCCTTGGAATACCTTGGATATGTATATCCTTGAAGAAGTAAAAATTGCTAGTTTTGATCCTAACCTGTCATATTACAAACCTCATTCTAAAGTTCCAAAAGAAGATTTTTCCGTTTTTTTATAGCTCCGAACATAATTTAGGGGACTACCCTTTAATGCATTAGATGCACAGCCAAGTCGGTCTAGGATAGGTGAACGATGGGGTTACAAGGGAGTTTCAGGAGGGAAGAATCTTAACAGCCGATGGACATTGCTCTTAAAACACTGAATGGATGCTATCGGCAATACGTGGAAGCGTCAATGCATTCCACAGGCTTGATGTACGGGTGATCAACAGTGTTTCGCTGCATTTACCGTGGAAATATCGAAACGCTGAGTATAGCGACGTTTCTTCTATGTTCGAGGGATTCCATAAAAACTATCATATTCGTGTCTCCAACTAAACGGAACACATGCTTTTGGATTCGATCGAGTATCGCCAGTTGGTTTTGGGTGCTTCAGCTCGTATGTGTGGCCCGCAGGGTACCCCCCGTAGGATAAAGCTTTACCAATTCATGCAAATATCTTTGGAAAAAAGCGATTCAACGGACCTGAGCTAACCATCCTCTTGAGGGATGGGGGGCAGTAGAACTCACCCACAGCCAGTCCTGCTTGCACTTAAAATGTCAAATGGAAGCTCACTGGATCATGGGCTTATCACCCATGATCTTAAAAACTAACTGATACGAAAAACGGATACAGCGCCTCGGATAAGGACGGATTCTAGGGTAACGACTTTTGGCATTTGAAAACGGACTATGATTGGCTTCTGGAACGTTCGAACAAAGACTCAGGAAGGGCTGGGGTCACTCGCTCCATTCACCGCCAATCAGTGATCAATCCTGAAATGGAGCACTATAAACATCCAAATCTTGGGCTTGAGCGAGGTCAAATGGACAGGATCAAGAGAAGAACGAACCCATAGCGAAAACACCATTCTGTACATTGGTCCTAACAGTGAATCCAAAAATGGCGAGGCGGTCATCCTTATACCGAGAGCGAGAAACAGTCTCATCAGCTGGGAACCAATCTCGGATAGGATTATCGTCGTCAGGCTCACGACCAGTGTCAGAAACGTCACAATTCTGCAATGCTACGCACCAACTAATACCACAAGACCTGGTGACAAAGAGGAGTCTTAAAACCAACTGAGTGCCACCTTCAAGCGTGTTCCAACGGTCGAACATATTATCATCTCAGGAGAAATGAATGCCCAGGTCGGCTCTGACAACACTGGATTGCAACATGTCATGTGGAAGCATGGTCGACGCTTCACGACCTGGGATAAAGAAAACGGTGGATTATTTGCTGGATTTTGTAGTACTCAGCAAATGGTCATCGGAGGGTCCCTTTTTCCACACAACAGTCACCATAAAATATCTTGGGTTTCCCCTGATGGTGTTACTCAGAACCAGATCGATCATATGGCGATAAGTCGCTAATGGAGATGTCTCATTGATGTGCGAGACAAACATTGAGCTGGTGTGGGGAGCGATCACCACTTGATGGATGCCTGCTTGAGATTGTGCACAGCAGTTATCCGATAACAAATTCTTCAAATGAAGCGGAAGCTTAATGTGGATAAACTCGGAAACCCCAACAAAATGCGCGAGTACATAACGAGACTACGCGAATAGTCTTTCACATAGGGCGGTTATGAAATGCTCACACTGGACGCCAATTCGGATGCAACCAGAAACACGTTTCCAATTAGTGCTGAAGAAACTGTGGGATATGTGCTAAGCGGTGAGAAACCCTGGATGCCACAAGACACATGGAACAAGGTTGGCGATCGGAAAAAAGTCATATTGGCAATCATCTCTCAGCCCGGTGTAAACCAAAGAACTCTCGCCTTGAAAGGGAACTACTGCGATATTTCTATACAGCTTACCCATGGTGAGCCGCAGATTCTTCCTTGTTTGCAAGATCTTCAATGGCCTTTCTCTTGTCGCGTCTAATAGTCATTATTAGACGCGACAAGAGAAAGGCCATTGAAGATCTGGCAACCACGGGAGAATCTGCGGCTTACCATGGGTATATGGGTTCACTATTTAAAATTATGAAACAGTTGACGAAAAGAATTTCACCGCCAATCACCTGGTGAAAGATGTTAACGGATCTCTCCTTTATATGAGTGAACACCAGTTGCGGCGATGGAAGGAATACTTCCCCGATATTTTAAACATCCTGTCAGAGGAAGATATTCCAGAAACAGAACAACTACCAAACATCCAACCGCACCAATCCTCTATTAGGGATGATCCCCCAGAAAAGGAAGAGATAATATCCGTCATTCGGTGAATGACGGGAAGGAAAGCTCCAGGTATACCCACGGCACTTCTTAAAGCGGCCCCGGAAATAACAGCCGATATACTCCTACCACTCTTTACTGAGGTGTGGAATGAAGGAAGATATCCGAATGAATGGAAGGAGAGCGTTATTGTAAAAATTCAGAAGAAGAGCGACTTTCGGGATTGTGACAATTGGCGTGGTATATGTCTACTTACTGCCGTATCGAAAATCATGACTAAGGAAATTCTCATTAGGGATGTCGTGGAGAGCACTCTCGAAGTTTCTCAGACTGGATTCCGTAGAGTCATCTTGTACCGACCACACAAATACCCTACGAATATTATTGGAGCAGTCAGCCGAAATGGGTTCGCCACTACATCTCATGTTTGTGAACTTCGAGAAGGCTTTCGACAGCATTAAGCGAGATCACATATAGAATGCTTTGTGTAGGAGAAGTCTTTATCGTATCTATGATTAAAGAATGCTACGAAAATGCAAGGTGTCGCGTCTTACATAGAGGAAAGCTCTGTGCGAACTGGTGTCAGATAAGGCTGCATATTATCACCAGCCCTGTTTCTGGTGATAATAAATGACATCTTGAAAGCTGCGCTGGAAGGTGGGGAAGATAAAGGTCTTCAATGTAGACTATCTAACATCTTAAGTCACCTTGATTATGCTGATGGCATGTGTTTCCTTTAGCTATGGTATATCCTAGTGGGTAGTGTGTTGGTTCACAAGGCGAAGGTCTTGAGTTCAAATCCCGATCGACGCATAATTCCAGCACTACTGCCTGCTTGGGTACACCTTGGTCACTTCAATCTACGAAAATCAAAGTTCATAGATAGAGGGTTGTGCGAAGGTCTAACAACCCTTCCACAGTAAATAATGAAAAAATGTTAAGGAACCTGAAGTTCAGGAGGCCAAGGCCCGATTTGGGCTCTAGCGCCATTGTAGAAGTGTAGATGTGTTTCCTTGCTCATAACCGTTCGGACTTGGAGTCAAATGTTCGCACGTTGCATTCTAAATGCAAAGAGGCGGGACTAAAAATAAATATGCGTAAAACCAAGTACATGCACATGGGTTCGAACACAAGCACACCGATTGTTCTTAGCGGACAAGATGTGGAAGAGGTGTAAGATTTGTTACCTCGGAAGCATTGTCAGCATGGTCGGCGGAGCCGAAAAGGATATTGAGGCTCGCCTAAATAAAGCTCGTCGGCCTTCAGTATCCTTTCCCCTTTCTGGAGGTTAAGAGAGAGGTCCCTTCGCACGAAGCTGCGAGTATTTGCGTCAAATCCGTGTTGTTATATGGTTGTACTACATGGACAGTGGCTGTTCGACTTACCAAGAAACTACAAACTTTCGTGAACCAATGCCTCCCACGCAGTTTGGGGATATTCTGGCAAGTGATTTTCAACAACGAACTTTTGAGTACAACTGAACAACTAAAATAGGCACTGAGATTCAAAGGTGGAAGTAACAGTGGATCGGTCACAATTTGAGGGAACTTGAGCGAAACATCACCAAACAAGCTCGAGATTGTAATCCTCATGGAAGACGTCGGTTTGGTCGATCATGTAGCATATGCAAGCGAACAGTTGAGCAGGAGGACAGAGGAATAAACTAGTCTTGGCAACAGCTAAAGGCCGATGCTCAGGAACGCGCCTTGTGAAAGAGAGCTGCTTCTGTCCCATGCCCCTACAGGGGGTATTAACAGGAATTTGACTGAGCCCGTATGTGTGAGATGTAGAGCAAGACGGGGGTGGATGTAGGCCTTTTTGATATAGGCTAGATCGTGAGGCGTAATATACTTTTTACATCTTCATAGACCACCAAGACGTTTGGAAGCATTAAGTTCAACATCAAAAATGTGCTTGCTCCAATTGAGATGTTTGTTAAGTTTAAGCCGAGTAAAGTAAATTCTTCCGAAGAGCGCAGTCGAATGTTTCCGGAGGCTATATTCCGGAACATCCCTTTTAAGGGATAGATAGCAGGTCTGAGTGTTTTAGGCATTGAACTCTACTCTATTTTTCTTGCCCCAATCGAGGATTAAGTTGAAGTCTAAGTTCGAAGAGACGTTTAATTCGTGGCGTTCAGAATTTACTGAAGAACGATGAGCTTCAGTAACGGAGTCAAATTGAAAGGTAGAGTACTGTCATCTGCAGAGCTATGAACTGGAAGGAGTGTTGCTGAGAGAATATCATTAATGAAGATTAAAAAGAATATGTGGGGTAGAACAGAGCCTTGAGGAACGCCGGGATTGGTCGTAGATGATCCATTCCTTCCCTCGATGACTGTGTTTGTGCATTGTAGAAAAAGACTGAAATTGTCTATAACACAGGTCATTCTGTACAAAAAAAAAATTGCGACAGCACTGAAGTGATGGCGATAGTTCGAGGGAATCGGTTTGTTTCCTTTCCTATGAATAGGTGGGATATTCGCCATTTTCCATATGATTGGAAAGTGTCCTGAAGAGAATGATAGGTAAAATAGATTGCGAAGAGGTTTAGCCAGAAAGGAAAAAATTTTCTTAAGGGTAATTGATGAGGAGGAGGGGAAGAGGGAAGGAAATGCCATCATAACGCGAAGACTTGTGAATATTGGCCTCTGAAAGTATCCTGAAGATAAGACTCTTTGGAAAGTGAATATGTTGTAGAGAAAAACCAGAACAGAATGTGGTGGTTTAGGGGAGACTGATTTGATGATGAGAGCCGAGAGTTTTTTGCCAGAAAATTATCTTTCTCAACAGGATTCGTAATAATTCGGTAGGAGGTCTTACGAAGTTTCGGTTGACCGTCTTAACGAATGATCAAAAAGATATTGAGACTATATCTTCTGGTCGTGTTGGAATTAAACACTTTCGGGAGTTGATTAACACGTTGTAAAGCAATTTATGTGCAGGAGTTAGATGAACTTTGAACATTTCAAATGCCTTTTTCTTCTTCTGATGGCATCTGAACAATCCTTGTTGAACCTTCGAAGATTCATTTGTGGCCGTAAGGTTTGTGGATTTTCCTACCCTTTGGAATTATTACGGTAATCTTTCGACGAACTTTTTCACAATCATTAGATAATAAGCACAATTTCCAGTCGAAATTCCTGGAGAACTGATTTAGTGTCATCCACTCTGCTGTTCTGTAATACCAAACAGTTCTTTTAGCGATTTGTATGTTGGGTGAATTATCCGGAAAAAATTGGAAACTGTGCTCGAATCAAGAAATGATCGGTATTTCCAATTGGAGGTGGAGATATAACTGAAACAGAATATTTGATAGGTTGATTTGTGAAGAAGAGCTCAAGAAAGTTAGAAGAGTGACTTGTAATTTCAGGGAATCGAGTAGGTTCAATTACCAGCTGTGCTAAATTGTTCATGGAGACAAGGATAAAAAGAAGAAAAAAAAAATTCAGAGAAAAGTTGAAGATAAATCTGGTTTAGAAGAAAAAAAATTTAGATGTTTCCAATAACATGTATACCTAGTCGTGCCATAAGTTCTGTCACACGTATATGGGCAATTTTTGTATAAATGAAAAAGAGTTTTTGACAAAGGAAAATATATTTTATTTTGGCATACTAATGGAAGTAAAATAAGCAACAAATTATTCAAAGTGGCCGCCTTTAGCCTTAACACAGCTCTTTAATCTGTTGGGCCAGTCATCGATAGCAGTACGCACTGTTTCTAGCGGAAAATTAGCTACTGCTTCTGTCAAAGATCGCTTAAGGCTCTCGATATTTGGGTGTCGTCTCGTGCACACCATGGACTCTAACTCCGCCCACAGTTTGTAGTCCAGGGGATTCAAATCTGGGCTCCCAGAAGGCCATTCCGTCGCCCTTATAAACTGTGGAATATTGGTTTCCAACCACGCTTGTGTGGTTCGAGCTTTGTGGGCTGGCGCAGAATCTTGCTGGAAAACCCAATGTCGATTGTTGAATAGCGTAGAGTTCAGCGGCTTCACACATCCCTCCAGGATGTCCGTTTGATAATTTTTCGCTGCAGTTTTTACGCCTTTTTCGCAAAAATGAAGCTCGGTGACCCCTTCGTAGCTGACACCCCACCATACCATGACTGATGCTGGATGATGTTCTCGCTGTACCCTAGTGGCAACTTCTCGGGCTTCTATGGAGCTGTGGGCATACACCTTATCATTTTGGCGGTTGAAATGTTCCTCCACCGTAAAAATTTTTTCATCGGTAAACAAAATTTCTCGATGTTTGTTGTTGCCGTACCGCCGAAGGAGCTCTTTCGATCTGGTGCTCCTAATTTGCTTCAACTGCTCAGTCAGCAAATGTCCCGTTGATCGTCGAAAGGCACTCATCCCGAGGTCAGATTTTATGATGCGAGACATACTTCGGGTGGAGATGTTCATCTCTCGAGCCATGATTCGTTGTTTACGAAGCGGATTTCGACGAATTCGACTCTCGACCGCTTTGATGGCAGCAGAAGAACGTACATCACGCGGACGTCTAGAACTAGGTCGATCTTCAATAGTCTGGATCGCGTTATATCTCTGGATCGCACGATACACAAATCTTTGCGTTATTTTTAACGGGCACAACAACTTGAAAATTTCACTCGCGGATTTTCCACACTTATGTAGTGCAATCACTGCAGTTCGGTTTTCTATTACACCCCATTCCATCTTCACACGTTAACGAACACACTTTAAATGACCATCAACTGTCAACAACATTATGACGTTTATAAAACTGGCCGATATTGAAATGTCACTCATAAAATAAAGTTGTTGCCAATGTGAGAAATTATGTGACAGAACTTATGGCAGGACTAGGTATATATAAATATTTTTTTTTTGTAGTTAAAAGTTCATCAGCTAAAAGGATTTCCGAGAATTGGACAATTGGCTATATTTGACATATTTCACTTTCCAAAAAGATAGTCTACAGATTAATGCAAAACCAAAATATTAAAGCATTTTTTTCCAAACGACGACGTTTCATTATTGTATACAGGATTGAGAATAAAACTCTTTTGATTGTGATTTCTGGTTTCAATTTGTGTGAATAATTGTTGTTTTTAAAGATAGCAATATTCTCAAATTTAGAACATAAAAGGTAACCTGTATCAAGCACGAATTGCCCAGCATAAAGCGATCCGTCAGCAAAATTGCACGACTAAATTACCTCTAAAAATTTAACAACATTTAAGATACAAATATTATTCGCGAATATTCAGATTTTCTCTAGCCAAACATGTATCTGTTGCTCTGCTTTTTTATTCTGTAAAAGACAGCAATGCACTGAAAATGAAAATCCTGCTGGGATTCTTTCGTTATACGTTATCGTATTATATTGTAACAAAGGATTCGGTTTTGTCTCGAAAAAGAAACTGCTGTGCTGTCGTCTTTTAGAATTTAAATTCAAGTGAAATTCTATTTTTCAATAATAAATAAATAGATCGATATGTACTATATATGTATGTTATATAAAAAACCACTTGTGGAAATGTATTATTCGGTAAGGAAATGAATTCAAAATTGATTTTTGAAGGGAAAATATTCAATAAAGTTGGATTATGGGTTTGAAATACAGTAACAGAATGCTTTGACGGATTTTTCTGGAATAGAAATATTAAATTTGCACCACTTGCTAACTTTTAGATTTAGTTGAAACTCATAAGAAACTTGAAATATTTATTGAACTTACTTTTAAAGAAACGAGGTCGCTGTAAAATTAACCAATCATCAAGAAATTTTAATATTTCTTAATTAGAAATTTTTAAAAATTGAGTTAATGAAATAGGAAAAATGTTTGCAATTTATTAAAGCTTTTGTAGATATGAAAAAAATTATATAACCATCCTATTGGATGAAGAATGTAATGTACTACATAATGCATACCGTCTTATCGACTTAAGAAAACAGTCTATAGCTTTCATAGATACGAAGAAAATTTCATAGCCGTCGTCATTGTCCAAGTTTACATCGTTATTAACTTAATTCGTAAAAGATGATTTATTTCGGAATATCACCATCGACTTGTTGATGCTTCAGTATCCAATTGAATGTACGGCGCTGCGCATTATTTTCTGGGTGCAGTCCTTGTGGAAACAGGATTTAGTAAGCGTGCAAATGCAAATCTTTCGTCAAAATTCGCTGCAAAGATGTCCGCCCAATTGCTGAGCACAATGGCGAATCGATGTGGAAGGATTTTCACTGCGACTATATTTTCACGAAGACGTCTACTGCTGAACTGCACCGCAATGTTGCGAGATGGTCGAAAAATGTACGGACTATTCGAACCGTCTCTGCAAAATTTTCACCATTTTTGCAGTGAATTTTGATCTGAATCATTCGTTTTTCTCTCCGAGCCTTATTTTCTAGCGCAACAAACTTTGTGCCAAAATTACAATAATTAAACAATTGTGTTTAATTTCATTTGTTATAGCACCGAATATAATTTAGGGGGTCACCCTTTAATGTATTGAATGCACAGTCAAGTCGGTAAAGAGTACATCTACGATGGGGTTACAAGTGAATTTGAACTATCGGTGGATGTTAATCTCTTGAAACACTTCTGGAACACGGTAGGAGTGGTGGGATTGAACTAATATTTTTATATCTCACAAATATTACTTTCCTAAAAAATGGTCTTTTTTGGTATCGTTTAATTGTAGCATTTGATTCGAAGAAGTAGAAGAAGAGATAGGATTTCAATGACTTTTATTGGTAACTATAATCGAGAGGAGGTGCACGGACCGATTCTAAAGTTTCGAAAAAACAGACACCCTATAGCATGGGTATCTATTTCATACTCCCGAAACCCTTTTTATCAATTCCTCATAAGTCAAGTTATGATGGAGTGAGTTTTGCAAAAGGACACCCCAATTTATTTAATATTGGAATATGTAGCTCTTATAAATTAGAGGAAATATTCCCGAATTGCATTTTGGAAGGTCTTTAGTAACTTTTAAATTATTCTCTAATTTCATACAAGAACATTCTTATACACATTCATAAAGTATATAGCGTTTTTTGCTGCTACGCGACTATCTATCTTGCCGTGATGTAGGGGCTAAGTAAGATCTCTTCCGGGGTGTACTTCTCGGAGATGACTTGAAACCAAAAGGTACTCATCAATTCCCATCGTCCACTCCCTCTATTCATCACCCTTTATAAAATTCCCCTGAGTTGGATTAAGGTACCCGTGCAGAGAATCGACCACGCTGAGGGCTCCGTTTAATAGCTCAGTCGCTAGCGGAAGATCCGGATATAAAGCGCCCACCGGATAATTTACCTCTGTTACCTCTACCGTTAATGATAATAACAAAAAACAAACCCCAGAGACCACCTATGTTAAAATGCCGAAAAGGAGTAAGCACGCTTCCTTCAAGGCTGCCTTCGAGCCAAGTATGACTTTGGCCACCGAACTTGATCTCATAAAGTGCGCCGCATAGGCTATGGCTACCAAACCAGGTCCATGCAAAAAGCGCAAGACCCCCAAGGTGCAAGCAGGTGGATTTTTGTACCTTAAATCTGGATCTAATGACTTAGGGCACACGGTGAAAAAATCGGTTTCCTCCAAACCAAGTGCAGATAATGGAGGGAATCCACCTAAATTTCCAGCGAGAATCAAATGATTCCACCCTCAAAACTGCTTATTGAGGAAGCAGCGCAGAGCCTAGAAGCTTCCAAATCGCCTGGGGATTATCCCGGAAAGCAGAGAGAAAATGCAGCTTAGGTTACCATTATAATCGCCAAATCCACAGACTCCCCTCGCGGGAAAGCATACGGGATCTCAGGATGATCCCCATAAGGAAGCAAAGAAGCCAACCAGCACCGGCACTGGGGTAAGTACGGGTCCTTTAGCGGCTTACTTAAGGATTGCCTAATAGTAGCGATCATGGAAAAAAACGATGCATTATTCATAAGCACTCGAAGAAGGTTGAAAGCAAACTTTCACCTAGCTTCCGAAGTATCATGTGTAACCATCCTGGTCGTTCACCCGTGTGCAGAGACGGAACCAAAGTCGTGTAAAACTGATCGTGAAAGTGCGCGAATTCATAATGCGGGCCCGATTTGGACATATTCAGTCCTGCAACCCAACTGTTTCTACCCATAATTGGAGGCTTGGGAAGCTGGAGGATATTAAATAGAACTCTAGACGCGCCATAATTGTGATCAACAAAGAGTCTTTAGCTCCCATGACGAAAACCATGGCATTATTAATTATGGATTCGGTGATAACATAATGAAGGTGTATAAAAGGGCGAATTGGAAGCGAAGCAAAGAGCCCAGAATCCCGTTCATCCAGTACCTTTAATAGACACGTAGGGGGAAGACTCCATATCCCTACCCGATCTAGTTCATCATATACGTAGTCTCTCCATTAGCAAAGTCGACTCGCAGTCGTCAGGCTAACAGATGGAAGACGAGCTCCTTAGTTCCTTTTCGCCCATCGACGACAAACTTCTGGCCTTCGACCCGGAAGAAGTGGACGTCATTGTTGTGGCAGTTGAACGCAGAAATGACCAAGATACTGAAGTTTTCGCAAATTAAACTTCAATACTCCTTGCTTCTGCGGCTGGATCAGCAGGGAGAAGGCATAGTCTTGATCCAAGAAATTTGGGTTCCAAGGAATTTAATCTGTGGGCACAAGACTCTTAACTATACTCTTATCTGCGCAAGAAATCAAGGTAGGCCTTGATATTGTATCCTTGCGAAGAGCACTTTGAACATATTCCTACTCCCTCGTTACTGTAATCAGTATATTGTCACAGCCAGCCTCGAAACGAGAGGAAAAACTTACTGGCTGATTTCGGCATGTTTGACTAATTATCACCATGGGCAACTCCCCCAGATAATCTGGAATGTCTGATTGCTGGAGCACGGAGTCTTAAAGTAGACCTCATTATTGAATGCGACGGTAACCCACATCATACAGTGTGGGGTAGCTCCGATATCAATGAAAGAGGCGAGGTGGCGGTTGACTACATCTTAAGTAGCGACTTACTACTCTGCAACAGAAAGGGGGGACCTGCTTTTGTTACTAGGAATAGAAAGGAGGTCATAGATATTATCTTAGTCTCAGCGCATATCGTGCATTTGGTTAAAGATTACAAGGTGTCCAATGAACATTCCTTTCCAGACCATCGAAACCTCCAATTTCGTTTAGATGGCCATCCTCCAGACAAACCAGTCTTCAGGAACTACAAGCCGACTACCAACTTCAAATTAAGGGAAACTATCAAGGAAGCACTACCCTCAAGTTTCTACCCTTTCGTATAACACTGCTTCTCTTGATGGGCTCGTGTCTGCCCACACAAGAGCTTTAAATGGGGCAATGTCACGATCTTTTCCCACTAGGAAGTCAAAAAGAAGCGACCACGACGGTGGAGCGACGAAATTCGGAATCTGAGGAAAGGCGATTTTTTAGTAACCCCAAGCGAACCAGAAAGGCTACAGACTGGGAGTTTTCTAGGGAAGCCCTTCGTCTTTATAAAAAGAACTTGACGAAAAGCGCAGTGCGATTAATAAAATCCTTTGGGCAGTACACAGCCTCAAACCGACACAATACCTGTCGGATTTTAAAACACCTCTGTGGACTCATTCTTCCCTAGTTGGACGTTATTTGTATTGTTACGACTGTTTCAAATTTTTGATAAATGGAAGGAGATGAAAGTAGTTCTTATCTCCAAAGTTCTTATCTCCAAAGTTTTTATCTCCAAAGCAGCTCTCATAAACTCTCATACATGTCCGAAGGACCTAAGATATATAAATCTATCCTCAATCGATATACAAATCTTAGAACGAATAACAGATATCCATCTACGTAGCAACATCGATCAGCGAATGTTGTCAGCAGCCCGACAAGCGTACTGGAAAGGGAAATCGGTTAAAACGGCCCTCCACATACTCGAATGCTACATCGAAAAATCTGTGAGTACTATAGTAACGTTAATTGATATCGACGGGACTTTCAACAACGTAATACCAGAAGCAATCACGAACGCACTTTGAAATTTGAAGGTGGATGCTTCACTTGGCGTGCCGATTAATTTGCTGTAGACATTTAGGATTATTAGCACAAAACTGCACGTCGCATATGATTAAAGGTTTGTTAGTAGAGGTACACCACAAGGCGGAGTCCTCTCTCTACTTCTTTGGAGTACAATACTGTCAAGCCTGCCTCTTCCATTTTTACCAGTAGTCCATCGACCGACACCTTCCAAAGAAGTAGAGAGAGGACTCCGCCTTGCAGTGTACCTATACTAGCGAATCTTCTAGAATATGCGACGACCAGTAATGTGTTGATAATCCTAGATGTAACGTGAATGTGGACTGGGAATGAATCCACACAAAACCGTCCTATTCCCATTCTCAATGAAATATAAAATTCTCTATGTTAACCCACCTACCCAGGATGGTACCAGTCTTATTTTTGTAGATAGAGCAAAATATGTCGGTCTTATTTTATATAAGAAACTGAGCTGGAAACCTAATATTTTACTTCTACAATGGCACTACAGCCCAAATCGGGTGTTAGCCTCCTGACCTTCAAGTTCCATAACATTTTCCATTATTTATAGTCTCAACGAATTTTTCATTATTTGTAGATTAAGGTGACCAAGTTAGTGTGCTGGAATTATGCGTCGACCGGGATTTGAACTCACGACCGTCGCAATGTAGACTAACACGCTACCAACGAGGCTACATCCTTAACCTAATATTCAGGAACGTTGAAACAAAGCTACTGTTTCGCCTTACTCCTGTGAGAAGGCCAAAGATAAGAAATTGGGAATGAAGCCAAAGTAGTGTTGTTTCTATGTTGCCGTCATATATGGTGTGATTGTATGATGGATCGACCTATGGACTGAGACAGACCGCACTCTCCTCGGCAAGGTGTAGAGAACAGCATATTTATGAATAACTGGGGCTCTGAACAACCCGCTCTAAAGCACTAGAATTACAGTTTCATCTGCCCCCCGCCTTAAAGAAACTCTGTTCTTAAGACTGAGAGCAAAGGGACATTCCTGGGAACTGCAAGGCCGATGAATTCGCCTGACACGGGACCAACTTGCAGATTCAATCTGAAAAATAGAAAATAGAGGCTAGGTATACCTCTCGCAACTAATAAGCTGCAACTTAAGTTGAATTCGACTGGCAAAGCCAACGCCAGATGGGCGGATGGTGTTACATATAATATTACCAGATAAATTTGGCCTGTGTTGGATCTAAACCGTTCGGGCAGCTAAGCAGGCAGATGATCAGCTCCGTGGGGTAGGAGTCCCAACAGCACACTGCTTGATAGGGAAACATGCTGAGAAGTTTGGCCTTCCATTTAATGACCTCTGCAGAAGTTGCAAAGATGAGGAATAGGAAGAAACGTTTCTTCATCTGTTACGAAATTGCCCTGCTCTCTTTAGAAAAAGGAGCCGCCACCTAGGCGCACACTTCTTTGATAGCCACGGTAATCTGGCAAATGGTGAAGTTCAGCGCTTCATTGAAAATTCCTATCGGTTAACCGAGTTGGAGTTTTCTTGAGATTCTATGGCATCACAACGGACCAGATTGTGGTCTATGTGCGCCCGATCTTGTGTTTGGGCAGTTACCTCTAACTACCTACCTATACGTACCCACCTAGCTTTTGTAAATAATATTGAACATTTCACAAACTTTATCATATTTAAGTGATGTAACCAGCCGTACACCCACAGCTTTTTTAATAGAATTAATGTAAATCCTCTGAAAAGTATGATTAGAGGACATAAGATTCTAAAGGGTATACGCTAGGAAGAATTAATTTTAATAGCGTATATGCTCTGCTCTATTTACGACTACAGCACAATCGGTTTTTTACTCAGTCACATCTTTCCGTAATTGAAAGTCAAAATACAATATGAGATATTTATTGTCCGCATCTTTTATAGATAAAAAGAAAATTTCAAGAAATTCCGTTTGTTTGAGAAAGGAATATCACTCCATCAGCATAGTCCATTATTTTAAACAGCAAAACGAATACATCCTGACCAATATTTACTGTCACGAAATCTTTCTCAGAAACTAAGGAAACTGACTGAATTTGTATTCAAACGTTGATAACAAACATTATGAACTGCTCGAATTTGAAATGATATTTCATCACATTTTAAATGAAGTATTAAAATTCTAAATTTATTTCACATTTCTTACAACACAAATACTGCGTTAATAAAGATATCTTCAAATGTAAATTACTCACATTTATCATAATACCTTACATCAACAACATTTAAATTGATAACGTCAAAGCCGCTCGGGGGTTCACAAAGATTAAATTAAATCTAGCCCCAAGCCGATTCAGAAAATTAATGAAGGGTTAAAGTACGAAGCAAATTTCTCTGGTATGTGTCGGTTACAATACGTGTTATCATTTTTGATCTAAGATGTAACCTCTGATTAACATATAAGAGAGATTCAGACTATAATTTACAGACTACTAGTCCTTCTTTTCCAAATACCTTAAGAAAAGGTATAATGAAAGGTGAGAAATTTCCGCATATCTACTGCGACGACATTTTGTGTTTTCAACACCCGTAAGCCATATAATTCAATTTTATTGAAGATGTTGAAATTATATTAACCCGAAGTCATTGGTGGAAAAGTTGCTTTTACTCTGACCGATTAAGGATTAAGGTCTAAGCCGGAGATGTAAACTTTGTAATGATTATAAATGATTCGATGTTAATCATGTTTGAGTTGTGTGCTTTACGGGGAATCTGATAGTACTGAAATTTTAATTGAAAATTGATTAATTGATGACCCTAGATTTTAAGTGCGGAATCGGTTGATACTGTAGGAGGCGTATTATGTTTTTGTATTAAATGAAATTTCTGCGAAGAAATCAGGGAGTTCTACTAATCCATTCTTGGAAAAAGGATTTGCTGATGGAAATTTCGGAAAGGCAAGGTTTTACATTTATGTAGTATTGAGGAAAATTAGCTGACATAAAACTTTAACTAGAATTTTGAAAAATTGGAATCACAGTAAATGTAGCTAGGGTGTAGCCTAATGGGTAGCGTGTTGGTTTACAATGCGGATGTCGTGAGTTCGAATCCCGGTCAACGCATAATTCCAGCACGCTGTCTGTTTGGGTATACCTTGGTTACCTCAATCTACGAAAATGAAAAACTCGCAGATAGAGGATTGTGCGAAGAGCTAACAACCCTTCCACAATAAGTAATGAAAATGTTAAGGAACCTGAAAATCAGGAGGCCAATGTCCGATTTGGGCGGTTGAAGAATCAGTAAATGTATTCAACTTTTGACAATATCTGGTTTTATGAGTATTCAGATTCAGGGGAAAAACATTAGAATTTTTGGCTCTATGATACTTAGATTTTGGGAAATAGTGTTTTATGAAACCAAGGGTAACATTTTATTACTATATTGGTTCATCAGGCATTTCAATGATTGAATGCGAAAAATGGATGTTCCCAGTTCATTACTTATGTATATAAGAATGGTTAAAATATTTAGAGTTCACTTGGAGAATACAAAACACTATGCTTAGACATGGTTCCAGAAAACTAGGTTACGTACATACATGAACAATGTTTTTCCTTCAATGCCTTTTGATGTTTAGATTTGATTGTCACAAGTTGGAAGTGGTCAAAAAATCACAATTCGGTTCTAAACTATATATAACTCGGTTATGACATATTTTTTATATTTAATAGATAGCTGAAAAGGATCGTAGATAGGGTACCACACAAAAGATAATAACATATCCGCAGGATCCAATGATTATAAAAACGTGAGTATCAGGAGGCCTATTTCAATTCGGTCTGTAGAGTCATAAAAGATGAAAGCTTTTCATGTGAAGTATTTAAAAACATTAGAATTTATTGATCTTTCATATACACGAAAAAATTTAATTTGTATTTTTTTTATTATGATTTAATTTTCACGTTATTATGTTACTCCACACCTTAATGATGATGATGATGATCAATCATTGATCTTTTTTTTTTGTGTGGACAGGAAATGCATGATCATCGTTGTAGCGTTGGACGTCATCAGTTGTTACCTATATACATTGTGAATGATGTAATGTTAAAGCGTGATACACCTATTAGCATGTTGATTGATTTTTCCATTGAAATAAAAAATGAAAAATCGATTTAAAATTCAACTGCCAACCGTCAGGCTAATGAAAAGTAATACTTTATTATTATTTCAGTGTGAAATATGATCTCATAATCAATCAATCAACAATCCAATCGTATTGAAATATTCATCGATTAAAGTTTTCCGATTTATTGAAAACTTTGCGGTAGACTTGTATGCTGGAACACGTGATATTGTTTTATTTTTATACTCTAGATGAAATCTGAGAGTATATTGTGTTTGCCTTACCGTTTGTAACGCTAAGAAATAATGTTTGCACAGAGCCGCCAAGGGTACAGAAATATTTGTTGTCGCTCAAAAACTTCGGTTCCGAGTTGCTGTCTGTCCGTCTGTCTACAGCATAACTCTCGAACGCTTTGAGCTATCGTGCTGAAATTTGTTGTGTCTCATTTTTAGCAAAAAGTTCGTGAACGGGCCACATCCCCCTACTCCTTCTACCCCCTCCCATACAAATTTCACGAAATTCTGAAATTTTCAGAAATTGATTTTTCTTTGAAACTATTTAAGCTATCGATTTGAAATTTGAGTTGAAGTACTATGATATAAATGTCATTAATATGACGGAATATTGATCCGATCCCGTCACTCCTTCTACTCCCTCCCATACAAATGAATAGTTTTGAAAAATGCAGTTTTTCGATTTTCATTGAAACTAGCAAAGTTATAAAAACGAATTTTTGCCAGAATTCATTTTATTATAATTCCAATCAGAATTGAAAAAATTATCAACTTCACCTTACTCCTTCTACCCCCTCCCATACAAATTTCACGAGATCGTCCCTAATGGAGTTATGTTTCTGAAATATCTTTCTCTGACAAGATGTTTAAAATATTCGAGAAGTATTCCTTCCATTGCGGCGACTGGTGTTCACTCATATTAAGGAGAGTTCCGTGGACATCGCTCACCAGAGAAATTCCTATTTGTCAACAGTTTCACAATTTTAAATATCAAACCCATATCCCCGAGGTAAGCCGCAAATTTTGCCTTTTGATCTACAATAGCCTTTCTTGACGCATCTAACAGCCTTCTGACGCTATGTATGATCACCGTGGTAGTTCCGTCTCAAGTTGGGAGTTCTTTGGTTGATATCTGGTTCAGAGATGATTGCCAATTTGACTTTTTTTCGATCGACAACCTTGTCCCATGTGTGACATCCAGAGTTTCTCGCCGCCATTGCATGGTATATAGAAGGCCCAAAACCAAGGCTAGAATCTCTAGTCTAGGAAAGTGTTGTTCCATATTTCTAGAAATATCGACCAAATAGATGTCATAGACATGCACGTAGACTACATGCTAAAAAGTTATAGCTTCGACATCGCATTCAAATCTATCTTCTGTGATAGGAAAATTTGAGCAACTGACCAACGGAAATTTGAAACACAACACATTGCGATAAATAGTATGGTACATGCATGATTCGAAGACGGTTACAGGTGCCATGCGCCAGAATATCGTGATTGCACCCATCCGACAATGTTTCAAGCGGAAGTAAATATCATATCCATCTGTACAGACATTATCCACGAAAGAAGCTACTCAAATAAGAACCAACCAACCCAATACCCCCCAGAACTGTGGAATTCCAATCGGCTTCATAAGAAAGACCATTACGCAATGGACAGAACAACAAAGAAACCATCAATGGACTGCGCTCCTAAAACTTAGACAGGCTATACAATGCCAACCAAGCCTTTCCACTATACAAGCGCAACCACTGCTCCACTAGGAATCAAAAGTGCTTTCGCCAGCACTTCATTCACTTAATCAAATCCGAAATCATCCTAATCCTCAAATATGACTGAAGCTCAAGGACTACTAAAGTATCCTGAGGTGAAGCACAAAAAACTCATGGTCGCAATGCTTGAAAAATGAGATCCTTCGCCTCAAAATAATATCCTTTTCTATTCTATGTATTTTGAATAGTCCCAGGTTTTTCACATTTCTGGAGAACGCATCACAGCAACGAAAGTTCAATCTTCTCAACCTCGACATGATCAAACTGAGAATAATAGTTAGCCTATTCACTGAACACTTTCGTCTCAGAAAACACATGAAAAGATTAAACAGAGTTGAATCTGATAGCTTTACTTAGTATACGAAGAAAGCGGAACTATGTATTTAGTTTAATGTGAATGCTCAGGCCGAGTCCTTCCTCCAATACGGATTATCTTCACGGTTGGCTTTAGCAACGCGGATTGTTTTTGTGACTGCAATCATTGACGCTCCCAAAAGTCACAGTTTGTACCAAATGCAAGTTCAGTATTCATACTGCTGGATGCGAGGCCTATCTAACATCTCTGCCTGTCTGTGGGTCAAGGCAACCCGATTGGAAAAAGGCGCAACTCCACGCCGAACTCCGAAGAACTCTTCCCGCGGGTAGTAGGCGGGTGGTCCATGCAATTTAATATAAGCAACCAATAGGCCGCCATAAATGGCACGGACCGCTCGTCTCCTCATACCCCATTCACGCCTCAGCATACGACGGATTCCTTCCGCAACACGTCACAGTCGCTTTTTGAGCTCGAGCAGGTGCACCTTGAAATCAAGGCGCTCACCCATATGCAGTCCCCGGTAACGTACTTTCGTAGCGTAGGTCAGGGTCATGTCATTTGCTCTTATCACGGGAGGTCGTCCATGCGACAATCTGCCTGAGCAGCATTGTCACTGACTTTTTACATGATACCTGAACTCTTACCTTTGCAACGTAGTTTAACACAGCCAGCTTGTCCAGAAGCTGTTTGCTTCTGGCTGTGACCTCCTCGTCCGTCACTCAGCATTGGCAGTTCTTTCCTGAACTGGAACATTATTGCCCTCCGTATAACCTCCAAGTCTATAGGAGCAGCACCTATCAACACCTGCAGGGCCTAGCATTCCGGCACATTTCCGCTAGAGCTCAGCCCGAGTTCAGCCCTCCAAGAGGATGAGCAGATCGTTGGCATACGCACACACCTTGTACACAAATGAGAGCTGTCTCAAAAGTTCGTCCATTAAGAGGTTCCATATAAATGGGCCGCATATAGACTCTTGAGAATAGCCACGCTCAACCTCCTTCCACACACACTCCCTGGCACCTACCATGAATATTCAGGTAGGCAGTCAAACCATCAGATCCAAGGAAGCAATTAAATAACTTGGAGTTACGCTCGATAATAGACTAAGATTTAAAGTTGAGCAAAAAGGTGTAACAAATGCAGGCAGCCTTTTCCTGAATGCTGCCAAACATCGGTGGACCTAGATATGCTAAAAGGATTCTACTTTCCAGAGTAGTCAGCTCGGTCCTCCTATACGCTACTCCGGTTCGGGCAGCGGCGTTAGCGACAAAGGAAACAAGGAAAAAGATGTCATCAACGTGTGTCATAGCACAAAATGCTAGCCAACCCCGCGAAGTAATAATAATAATAAGATTTCACATCTCCCTGGCGTAGCTCATCCACAGAGCTTCTTCCGGACACAGTTTCGCAATCACACTATTGCAACTCAGGTAATTGAACGCACCCTCGACTTCAAGTACAATTTACTCTCAATCATACGTACAGATTATTTTACATATCTCCACGCATGCTCAGTGCACTTACCCGCTCGGAAATTGTACTGTCTTTCCATCCACAGATAAGTAACTCGCTCTACGAGCCTCCAGATCATGATCCTCTCGAGAATTTTACTAAGTACCGGAAGAAGACAGGAACGAGGGTTGCTTTTTACCTTCTCTGGCGATTTTAGCAGCACAACAACTCGCGCAGACTTCCAGGCAGCAGGGAAATAACACTTATTCACGCATTTCTCATGAAGCATACGGATGTAGTCGGGAATGGCGCGCCAAAGCAACGTTGGTACTATGCGAATGCAAAGTGATGACTTCAGAAAATTCGCTCATAAGTCAAGTAACTCGCTCCCCGCCTTAAATGATACTGCGTTTCCTAAACTCAACCGGTATCGAAAAGGAAATATGGATCGCCATAGACGGTTCCAAGCCTGGTTGAGAAAGGAGGAGGGAGCATGGAGGTAACCTGAATAGCCCAGCACCAGTGCGTCTCAGGAAGTAGGCACAAAGAATGACATAGTTGGACTCGCAGCATAGCTGTGAGAACTCCAGCATGTCATATTTAGCTGAACACTCCAACCCTTTTTCTACCAGGGTGTAATAAATTAGTAGGACTGATTCTCCAGATCGGTGGTTGGACAAAGCGCCGAAAACGCATCACCGAAAAAAAAATACTCTTCAGAAATCTGAAGAGCAGCCACGGAAAGGATGGACACAACGGCAACGACCCCGCAAACGAAAAATGGACTACTCTTTTGGATCTTGGAATGTTCGATCCTTAATGAGGTCAGCAGCTCTGAAAGAGAACCTCGACGAAGTGGCAAAACACAACATCAACATAACTGCCATCCAAGAAACGAAATCATCACATAATCAATTCAAGTGGAAAATTGTCGGAAGGCAGAGTTTGGAGTCGCTTTTGTCGTTGACAAAAAATTTAGCCAACAGGTCAAAACCTTCAAACCAGCATGTGAAAGATTGTGTACAATCCGAATAAAGACTAAATTTTTCAACACTTGGTTGATCTACGTCCACGCACCAACAGAAAACAAGGACTAAAGGACTTAGAGACAACCTATGATTCAACGCCCTCGAATTCTGAAAATTGTCTTAGGGGGTTTTAATGCAAAAGTCGGAAAGGAGGAGGGTCATAGAGGAACAACAGTAGGACACAGTTTCCATGACATAACCAACGACAATGGCCAATGTTTTATTGATTTCGCAAGCAACAAAAATATGATAGTAAGCTCAATGTGCTTCCCACATCGCGATATTCACAAACGAACGTGGGCATCACCTGATGGTCACACCTTCAACCAAATATACCACGTTCTGACTGAGAAAAGGGCTGCTTCCAACATACTTGATATACGAACTCTCAGCAGTGCGAATTGTGACTCTGATCACTAGATAGTGACTTACTTAGATAGTCAAAGCTAAGTATCGGCATCAAATTCTCCGCAGAAGAGGTATTAGGATATCAAGTACGGCAAAAAAATAATGATTGGATCGACCAAGAATGTCGCGATGCTGTAGATAGAAAGATGAGCCTAGGCGGTATGCAAAAAGGAACTGCAGGTGAAAATAAAGGAAGTACCATAATGACAAAGTACAAAAAAAAAGGACGACGATATGAGAAAAAATAAAACCCGGGACGCATACGCTATAGTAAAAGTCATAAAAAGGAATAGTTATATGCCAAAAACCAATCTTTGCAAAGACGCAGGAGGCAACATCATCAGCGACACATAAGAAATCAAAAGTAGATGGGCTACTTTGAACATCTTCTCAATCCCACTCCATTAGCACCGATCACGACAGACAACATCTCGATTTAGATCTCAACTGATGAAGAACCATCATCGACACTGCCCACGCTTGCGGAAATCAAAGCAGCCCTTTGTGACAAAAACGAAACAAAGCGCCGGGAATTGACAAAATACCAGTTTAACTTCTGAAAAACGATGAAAACTGTGTCGCTGAAATACTGCACGACATGATATGCAAAATTTAGACAGAGGAAATCACACCCAACGATTGGCGAAAAAGTATCATATGTCCAATTTACAAGAAGGAAGAGAAACTCTGCTGTGAAAATTATAGAGGAATATCATTGTTGTGTGCGTCCTATAAAATATTGTCAAAAATAATTGAACGTCGTCTTAAGCCCTACACTAATGAAATAATTGGCGAATACCAAGGTGGATTTAGAACCGGACGACCTACAGCAGACAAGATATTCTCGGTGAAAAAAGTGCCTGAGAAAAGCTGGGAATATAACACAGACGTGCACCAAATCTTCGTAGATTTCAAACAAACATACGACAGGAGAGTACTGTACCAAATCATGCTTGACTTTGGAATTCCTCCAAAACTAGTCCGACTAATAAGATTCACAATGACGAACACTGAATCCCAAGTGAGAATACAAACCGATTCCACAACCAGCTTTCGAACGGAATGTGGTTTAAAGCAGGAAGATGGTCTAGCGCCCATGCTTTTCAACTTGGCACTAGAGTATGTCGTCCGAAAATCCAAGTCGACACCAACGGGACACTACTATTCAAGTCCACCCAACTAGTAGAATACGCTGACGACATTAACATCCAAGCAAGATCCTTCCCTAATGCTAAGGAGGTATTTGTCAATCTTGACTCCTCCGAAAAGGAAGTCGGGTTGCGCATTAACGAAAGTAAAACAAAAGTAATGACGCAAAACAAGAAGGAGAACGCCAATCAGACAAAATATAACAATTGCAGAATATAATTTGGAGAGAGTGGACAACATCATATATCTTGGGGCTAATCTAGCAAAGGACCGTAATGAAACAGACGAAATCAAATGACGGATAATACTTACAATACTATTCGGTGCTTCCAATAATGAAATCGAAGAAAGTGCACAGGAACAATAAGCTTCGGGTATATAAAACTATTAGACGACCTGTGATCTGTTATGACAGCGAGACGTGGCCATTAACGCGAACTTCCGAAAAAGCAGTTAACGCATTCAAAAAAAAGGTTCTCCGAAGAATTTTGGGATCTGCGAAGGAAGGAACGGAATGGCGAATAAGATACAACCATGAGTTGTATCAACTCTACGACGAGCCATAAGCTTCAACGTTCATCAAGCTACGTAAACTGCAGTGGATTGGATGTAGAGCGAATGGAAGACAGAAGAATCCCCAAACGTGCTCCTAAAGGCAAAGCGAGTGGTAACCTGCCCGTAGGCAAACCACGCAAGCGATGGGAAGACGTTTTAAAATTTAGCAGCTGGAGGACGCGGTCTTTGGATCGAGGCGATTGGAGGCGACGACTTCAGGAGGCTAGGGCCCGATTTAGGCTGTCGCTCCATTGATGATGACAATATGCCCTGTCGTGGTCGCAGTGCGCATAGAACTAAGTTGCCCACTATATAAAAATCTTATTAATGTCGCTGATTGAATACAGATATATATAACTATAAGATAATATGAGTATTTCCGGACCTTGTGTCATGACAAAATATTCTGGCCAGAAGTTTCCAACGACGAACTTTGAACCACAACTGGACAGGTATTAAGATTAAAAGGTGTAAGTGGCAGTGGATCGGTCACAGAAAACCAGAGTAAACCATCTCCAAACAAGTTCTGGATAATTAAAACGTCTAGCCAATCGACCGTCCAGCGCATGGAAAAGAGGAGGCCAGAGGAATAAACAACTCTTACCTTCAACTAAAGGTAGAAGACAACTGCTTCTGTTCTATGCCCCTAAATGCGGTCTTATCAGGAAATTGATTGATTGATTGTTTATCTCAAGCATATTCACAAATACTCCAAACAAATCTAAATTTAACTAAAAAAACTGCCTAAACAATAAATAAAAACCTTGTGCACAAAAGCAATCCCAATCGTCTTATGTCAGAGATAACACAGCGATAAGGCTTCAACTAGTTCAGTACACATATAGTTTGCTTTCCGCCAATCAAACTGTCTCGAGAATGACTTACATGAATTGCATAAGAAGGTCACTAGGCTCTTGGGATGAACTCTCAGTAAAACCCACTCGTTGGCAAGTCCTCGATGCAATTGATGAAAGGGATTCAATTATGTATACGGCGGTAGTTGTGATGCTCTCAATGCAAACGCTTAAGTTAACATTTTCTCACTTCTTTCCTTATGTATACACAATCTTCACTTTGATCGATCACTTCACTAGGCGTCGATTTTTCATCACCCACTTCTTTCTTTCACCTCCTTTTTTTTAATCGAATTTGGGCATATTCAACGGTGATGATGAACAAAATAATAACTAAAACGGTCGAAATAAGAAGATAATTAGGTCGATGTTCGAATTTCACTCAAAAAAAAAAAAACTGAAAAAAATCACTTAAAATAATTCGTGTAAACAGATATTTTCGTTTACGTTAACCGCACTGGAGCACACACAAAAAGCACACGATCTTCCCGAGAGTGATGATAGAAATTTCACTGATGTTCATAGATTGCAAAATTAATTAAATTTAATTTTTTTTTTCTGCAATGAACACGATCACCCAGGTTAAAAGCTGCCGGAAAACTAAAATTAATTTATACACCTGGAAAAATTATTTCACAAAAAAAAACGGAATCGAGCTAAAATTTATCACCAATAAATGAGAGATCAAATTCCGATAAGATAAGGCGGCACAATAAAAATTTATGCGAAACAATCGGGAAAATTATCTAAACGAAAAAAAAAAAAAAACACCAAGAACACCTACACCACACACGTATCCAGGTGAATTAATCGCGGTAGTGGAGCAGCGCAGGTAAATAACGATGAGAAGATATCGCGTAAATTTTCGTTCGTTTCGAGCTTCAAAAATAACCGGCGATTAATTTTCTGTAAATCGCGTAAGTTACGATTGCTACGCGCGAGATAATGTTGCGATACGTCGCAGAGCAGCAATAATAACGCACTGACGGACTAGCGTTTTCTTGAAAGTGTTTCGAGCACACACCGGCGGCAGCAGCCCCAAAATGAAAATCATTCAAGAAATTTTCTTCAAGACGGGGAGAAAGTGGGGAAATGTTTCGGCTTCGAGCGGGAATACTATCTGCTCTCCAGTTTCAGATGTTAATAGAAACATGTTGCTGGCAACATGGTGGAATGTTGACGAATATGGGGAGCTATTAAGTGGGGTTTGTGTTGTAATAGCCATGTGCAGAAATTGTTGTTAGATTCGAATTTCTTTTAGTTCCCGCCAAATTTATAGGAATACGAGTCGGGTTTCGCAGGAATTAGTGATGGTGGGGTCTCAAGATATGAAAACCGAAGAGATCTTTTTTTTCGTTTTTTTTTTTAATGGTTGTCGAAATAAACTTAGGGGGTCACCCTTTAATGCGCGAGGTATAGTTAATTCGACATGGGTAGGGGAAACAAGTGGAAATAGGAAAGTTAGCAGGGAAACACAGGCGATGTGGCGATGAACGTTGTTCTTAAACTGCTGGAGGTTGTATTCACTGGGAAAGGGATTGCCTGGTAACGAATTCCATAACACTGTCGTCCGAGGGATGAAGGACTGGCTGAACTTCGCTGTTCTCCACGGCAAGGGCTTCACAGTGTACTCGTGTGAGCGTGCAGCTTGGCAAGTATTTCGGGGGCATTGAATATAGGTGGCATTAGGGCCTTTAGTTCCTTGTTGCATTTACCATGGAAGTATCTATAGTAAATGCAGAGTACTCCGATATTTCGACGGTACTCGAGGGAGTCAATTGAAGCCGATATAGGTTCATCTCCAATTAATCGGAGTGCATGTTTTTGGATACGGTCAAGAAGAGCCTGATGAGATTTTGGGGCCCCAGCCCAAATATGCGAGTTATACTCAAGACGTGGTCGGATATAAACCTTATAGATGGTAACTAGTTCGGAGGCAGAAAAGTATTTCTTACACTTACGCATAATACCCAGACGTTTCGAAGCATCAAGAGCAAATTCGTAGATGTGTTGGCTCTAATCAAGGCGATTGTTAAATTTTACAGCTAGTAACGTGAAATCTGCAGAAAGTGAAATCTGAACGCCATTTAAGGATATATTAGCGGCCGGTTTAAGAGATAGATGACAGGATTGGGGCGCTCTGTTTTTCCTGCCCCATTCCAGGATTAAACTGAGGTCAGAGTTCAATAACTGTATTGACACATTACGGCATGAGGACACTGATGTTAGACGCGCCTCCGCAGGGGATTTAAATTGGAAGGTGTTATCCAAAGTGCTATCATCTGCGAAATAATGAATAGGATTGAGAGTAGATGACAGAAGATCGTTTATGAAGACTAAAAAGAGGATAGGAGATAAAACTTAGCCCTGAGGGACGCCAGAATCAATGAAAAAGGGTGAGTGCTCGGAGAGAAAACTCTCAATCCATGTAAAAAAAGCTGTCTTAAAACCATAGGTCTTCAGCTTGGCTAAGAGATATTTGTGCCAAACTCTGTCGGACGCTTTAGCAATATCAACAGCAAGTGACCTTCTCCGAATTTGTGGAAACAGTAGTTACAACACTCGGTTAAATAGACAAGGAGATCGCCAATAGAACGTCCCGAACGAACTCCATGTTGGCGGTCATGTATGAGATTTTTATCCTCAAGAAAGTTGACTAGCACTGAGGTAATGGCTATGGGGCGATAATTAGCGGGGTTCGCTTTGCTTTCTTTCTTAGGGATTGGCTGAACATTCGCGACCTTCCATCTGAGAAAAGCACCCTGAAGAGTAAGAAAGATGATAGAGATTACGAAGAAGTTTAGCTAGAGAGGAAGCGCAATTTTTAAGAACAATGGGAGGATGCTATCAGGCTCAGCAGACTTGTGAGTATTGAGCTCCTGCAGGATCCTGGACATGACCCTAGTTTGAACACGAAGTGGTGGCAGCAAGAAGCCCGAGTTCGGTAAGTACGGAGGACTCTGATTCGACAATGGAAGCTTAGAGTTTCTTACGAAATTTGCTACCAAAAGCTTTGTTTTTTCAAGTGCATTAACAACAGTTCAGTTGCCATCGAGAAAAGGAGGCGTTGCAGACGTGCTGAAATTTTTATTGACAGATTTCACAAATGACCAGAAAGATCTCAAGTTTTTGGGATTCTCAATGATCTTAAGTCGACTTTTCTGATCATGTTCAAATTTAGCTCACATTAAAATTTTTTTGCAGGCGTTCTTGCCACTTTTAATGAGTCTCTGGTTTCTATCGTCGGATTGTTGTAAAAGGTAAGAAAATAATGCTTCTTAGCTCAAATTGCTTCCAGGCACTCATTGGTAAGCCACAAATCTTTCGAATGTTTGATCCTGTCTAAATTGCATGGAATGAAAAGCATCATGCCCTTTATGATTATGTCGGTCGCAAGTTGTGCGATGACTTCATAATTTCCGGACTCAAAGCATAGCTTCCAACCAAAGGCGCGGTAGAATGCATTAACGGCCTCCCAATTGGCTTTCTTATAATGCCATACCATTCTATGTTGTGTCTTTGTAGTCGGTGGATTTGATGCTGAGATGGGAAACTGTTCTTGAATCATAAAGTGATCAGATGTACTAACTGGAGCCAACAACGAGACATCACACTTTAGTGGGTGCGTGGTTAAAATAATTATATATAATTATTTATATTACTTCGTCTTCAGTCCTCGAACGATCTTTTAGTCCTTGTATGAATATTTCTGATGAACTTATTTTGCTGGGTGATTTTTATTCCAGGTCTTTCTTGGTCTTTTTGTGACGATGATTTTACTCTCAAAGTTTCTGATGCTTTCCCCTCGCTTGAAAGTTTTTTTCATTGACAGTATGTGTGCTTTTGGTCCACCAACTTAGTCTTCTTTGAAATTCCTCTGGAAGACAGCTTGACCTGGGTTTTTATTTTGATTGCTGTGCATGTTCCGTGGAAAAGAGCTTAACATCAATTTCGACCATTAATGTCTTACACCCTCCAATTAACATATCTCTTATTATTGATTTCCCCGCAAGGGGGTAGTTGTAGGATGAGGTTTTACCAATTCCTGCAACTATCGTTGGAGACTAGCGACTCCACGGACCTGAGCTAACTATCCCCCTGTGGGATAGGGGCTGTAGAATTCACCCACAGCCAGTCCTGCTTGCCCTAAAAATGGCAAATGGACACTCACTGGATCATGGGCTTATCACCCGCGATCTTAAGACCTAACTGATACGAGAAACGGATAGAGCGCCTCGGATACGGACTGATTCTACGATAACGACTTTTGGCATTCGAAAACGGACTACGATTGGCTTCTGGAACGTTCGAACATTGAATGACGGGGGAAGAGCTGGAGTTACTCGGTCCTTGCACCGCCAATCAGTGATCGACCGTGAAATGGAGCACTATAACATCCAAATCTTGGGCTTGAGCGAAGTCAGGTGGACAGGATCAGGAGAAGAACGAACCCCTAGTGGAAACACTATTCTGTACATTGGTCCTGAAAGTGAAGCCAAAAATGGCGTGGCGTTCGTCCTTACACCGAGAGCGAGAAACAGTCTCATTAGCTGGGAATCAATCTCGGATGGGATTATCGTCAGGGTCGGAACTAGTGTTAGAAACGTCACAATTAATACGCACCAACTAATACCGCAACATATGGTGACAAAGAGGAGTTTTACAGCCAACTGAGTGCCACCTTCGAACGTGTTCCAAGAGGTGATATTATTATGATCTTAGGAGATATGAACGCCCAGGTTGGATCAAACAACACTGGTTTAGAACACGTCATGGGGAGGCATGGTGACCCTTGGGTCGACGCGTCACGACCTTGGATTAAGAAACCCGAAAACGGCGAATTATTTGTCGAGTTATGTAGTACTCGGCAAATGGTCATCGGAGGTTCTCTTTTTCCACACAAGCGTCATCATAAAACATCTTGGGTTCCTTAAGATAAGGAAAAGATAGTTTCCGCCATTCGGTCAATGGCGGGAAGGAAAGCTCCAGGTATAGACGGACTACCAACCGAACTCCAAAAAGCGGACCCGGAAATAACAGCCGATATACTCCTCCCACTCTTTACTGAGGTGTCGAATGGAGGAAGATATCCGACTGAATGGAAGGAGGGCGTCATTGTGAAAATTCCGAAGAAGGGCGACCTTCGGGATTGTGGCAATTGGCGTGGTATATGTCTACTTACTGCCGTATCAAAAATTATGGCTAAGGTAATTCTCAATAGGATTAGTGATGTCGTCGAGAGCACTCTCGAAGTTTACCAGGCTGGATTCCGTAAAGAGTCGTCTTATACCGACCACACAAATACCCTACGAATAATATTAGAGCAGTCAGCCGAAATGGGTTCGCCACTACATCTCATGTTTGTGGACTTCGAAAAGGCTTTCGACAGCGTTAAGCGAGATTACATATGGAATGCTTTACGTAGGAGAGGTATTCCAGATAAGGTCATAGCTATGATTAAAGAATCCTACGAAGATGCAAGGTGTCGCGTCTTGCATAGAGGAGAGCTGTCCGAGAGCTTCCTTGTGCGAATGGGTGTCAGACAAGGCTGCATATTATCACCAGCCCTGTTTCTGGTGGTAATAAATGACATCGTGAAAGCTGCACTGAAAGGTGGGGAAGGTAAAGGTCTTCAATGGAGACTATTTAACATCTTAAGTCACCTTGATTATGCTGATGACGTGTGTTTGCTTGCACATAACCGTTCGGACTTAGAGTCAAATGTTCGCTCGTTGGATTCTAAATGCAAAGAAGCGGGATTGAAAATAAATGTGCGTAAAACCAAGTACATGCACATGGGTTCGAACGCAAGCACACCGATTGTTCTTAACGGACAGGATGTGGAAGAGGTGCAAGATTTTTGCTATCTCGGAAGCATTGTCAGCATGGACGGCGGAGCCAAAAGGATGTTGGGGTTCGGCCAAATAAAGCTCGTCAGGCCTTCGGTATCCTTTCCCTTTTCTGGAGGTTATGAGAGATCTCCCTTCGCACGAAGCTGCGAGCTTTTGACGCATGCGTCAAATCCGTGTTGTTATATGGTTGTACTAGTACGTGGAAAGTGACCGTTCGGCTTACCAAGAAACTACAGACTTTCGTGAACCAATGCCTCCGACGCATTTTAGGAATATTCAGGCCAGAAGTGATCTCCAACGACGAACTTTGGAGTACAACTGGCCAGACTAAAATAGGTATTGAGATTCAAAGGCGGAAGTGGCAGGGGATCGGTCATACTTTGAGGAAACCAGAGCGAAACATCGCCAAGCAGGCTCTGGATTATAATCCTCAAGGAAGACGTCGGGTTGGTCGAACATGTAACACATGGAACCGAGCAGTTGAGCAGGAGGCCAGAGGAATAAACAAGTCCTGGCAGCAGCTTAAGGCCGATGCTCAGGATCGCGTCTTGTGGAAGAGAGTTGTTTCTGTCCTAGGGGGTCTTAACAGGAATTTGATTGATTGATTATTATTGACGAGGAACATATTTTTAGCCTTTGTGAGAATGAGCTATCATTTGATTTTATTAAGGCAGATTCTTCGTAGTTGCACTACGTTATCTCTAATTTCAAATTTGACGAAATTTTTTGACAATCCTGATTTTACTTTGCTATTTTGATAATGAAGTATTGTGATCGACTTGGAAAAAAAAAATTTGCTACCCTGAAATTTTGTTTTTTCACGTTTCTTGACTAACATAGACTAAAATTGCAAAAAAAAAAAATTAAATAAATAAAATCCGTCTGTCTGTACGCCGTATGTGTACGCTCAGCGAATATTAACTCCCAAACCCTTGAAGTTAGAAAGTTAATTTTTTGATGGATTGTAAATGGTTGCGAGTCTCAGCCGGACACCCATTTTGGGGGTTTAAGGTTCAACGAGGAGGCGAGAGGAGCGCTAAAGCCGATAACTAAGACAGCGTATTTTTTTTTGAGGCGGAGAACGTTAAATTGAAATAAAACACAGAAAAACCGTTTTCATATCCATGAAATTGGCTTTATTTGAAAGATAATATTATGGCATTAATATTTGAATATTAATTCGGGCATATGGCCGCCGTGTGCAATGAAAAAAACATAACAGAATTATGATTGGGCGTAAAGCCCAATCATATGATACTCTAGATGAAATGAGAAAGAGTTCAATGTACCGGAAAATATGTCACCACTAATTCTTTTGAAAAATTAATAGTGACTTTTGTATCGGAGGTGGTAGAAGCAGAGGAGGAAGGTTTATAATTTTTGGATATGACACTTAATGTGGTATGTAAAATATTTCGTGTTGAATTTAAGGTTTGTAGCCTTCATTATTTTCAATTGGACATAGTTTTACTGAAAATGGGGCATTTGTATGGGAGGTGGCAGAGGAAGTGGAGGGGCTCAGAAGATTTTGAAACTGCTTATCGACATCATTATCGCTACACTTTGTTTCTTCAAAGTCGATAGCTCTCATATGTTCGCAGAAGAAATGCTATAATACAGATATTTATATGGGAGGGGGTAGAAGGAGTGAAGAGGAGCTGATAATTTTTTTAGCATTTTTGCAATTATTAAAAAACAAATTCTGGCAAAATTTTAAGTTTATACTTTTTCTAGTTTTAATGGAAATCAATATAATGCATTTAACAAAAATTATGCATTTGTATGGGAGGGGGTAGAAGGAGTATACGGATGAAAACACATTTTTTTCTCGTTATTGATATTTCTATTTGTATACTTTACGCAAAATATCAAGCTGATAGCTTTAATGGTTTCGAAGAAAAATAATTTAATGTAAATTTCAAAATTTCGTGAAATTTGTATGGGAGGGGGTAGAAGGAGTAAGGTGAAGTTGATAATTTTTTCAATATTGATTGGACTTATAATAAAACTAATTCTGGCAAAAATTGATTTTTATAACTTTGCTAGTTTCAATGAAAACCGAAAAAATTTATTTTTCAAAATTATGCATTTGTATGGGAGGGGGTAGAAGGAGTGAAGAGAAGCTGATAAGTTTTTGAGAATTTATTGCAATTAATAAAAAACAAATTATGACAAAGTTTTAAGTTTATACGTGTTCTAGTTTTAATGGATATCGATATAATGCATTTAACAAAAATTATGCATTTGTATGGGAGGGGGTAGAAGGAGTGTACCGATGGAAACACAGTTTTCCCTCGTTATTGATATTTATATTTTTATACTTTATGCAAAATATCAAGTTGATAGCTTTAACGATTTCGAAGAAAAATAATTTAATGTAAAATTCAAAATTTCGTGAAATTTGTATGGGAGGGGGTAGAAGGGGTAGGGTGAAGTTGATAATTTTTTCAATTTTGATTGCACTTATAATAAAATCAATTCTGGCAAAAATTTGGTTTTATAACTTTGCTAGTTTCAATGAAAACCGAAAAAATGCATTTTTCAAAATTATGCATTTGTATGGGAGGGGGTAGAAGGAGTGACGGGATCGGATCAATATTCAGTCATATTAATGAAATCTATACCATAATACTTTGACCTAAATTTCAAGTTGATAGCTTAAATAGTTTCAAAGAAAAATCGATTTCTGAAAATTTCGAAATTTCGTGAAATTTGTATGGGAGGGGGTAGAAGGAGTGGGGGGATGTGGCCCGTTCACGAACTTAAAGTTTCTTTTTTGCTAAAAATGACACACAAAAATTTTTAGCACTATAGCTCAAAGCTTTCGAGAGTTATGCTGTAGACAGACGGACAGACGGACAGACAGACAGACAGACAGACGGACAGACAGCAACTCGGAATCGAAGTTTTTGAGCGACAACAAATATTTCTGTACCCTTGGCGGCTCTGTGTGAGCATTATTTCTTAGCGTTACAAACGGTAAGGCAAACACAATATACTCTCAGATTTCATCTAGAGTATAAAAACACATCAACTGAAAATTTTTGTATGAAATTTTAGGGTAGAAACTTGAAAATTTGCGAAATGGTTTTAATCCCTAAAAGTATGAAATATTAACTGGTCGAATACCATAAAAACTTCTACCCGCTCCCATAGAAAATTAACTTTTCGACCATTTCCATTATCACCTATCAATTTAAAATTTTACACAAAAACTTTTAAAAATAGTTGAAACGAAATTGCATCAAAAGTTTTGAGATCGCGTTTGCCCTTCTACCCCCTCCCATACAAAAGTATGATTTCGACCAAATTCAATAAATCAACTAATAACCAGCGAATTAAAAGCCAGGAGCTTGAAATTTTGTACGAGCACTATACAAGAGAAACAAAATAAAACTGCATCAGTTCTCGTCGGGCAACGACCGCGTTTAGGCTGAATTTGTGCATAACCCACGTTATTGTTGTGCTCTTGTTCGATTTATGCAAAAATTAGATTTTTCCGACATCACGGAAGCTGTCCTATAAAGTGCACTCTTTCTGTGTGATATGTAGTGATTTGCACCGCCCTTAATACTACTACAATGGCGCTACAGCCCAAATTGGGCCTTAGCCTCCTGACCTTCAGGTTCTTTAACATTTCTTTTTTTTTTCCATTATTCATTGTGGAAGGATTGTTAGACCTTCGCACAATGCTCTATCTCCGAGATTTCGTGGATTGAAGCAGCTACCCCCACAAAACTCCATATCGCAATATCTTATCGACATAATTACAATTCGCGAACTTGACAGGGGCTTACACTCCACTAAAGGTACCGCCACTGGCGAGGATAAAATCCGCTACAGAATGATTAAAAAAGCAGACCTAACTATAGTCAATGTCTTGCCAATCTCTATACCGACATTATTGCCACAGAGCAGTTTCCACACAATTGGAAACTGGCTCGATTCCGACCCATACATAAAAGGTCGAAGGATCTCCACTCTCTTGATGGCTACAGACCAGTATCACTGCTCTCAGTACTTTCAAAATTATTTGAGCGAATAATTGGGAAAAGATTGAGCTGGCTCGTAGAGCAAAAATTGGAAGATGAGCAACATGGGTTTCGCACTGGCAGAGGATGCCTCACGCTGGCTCACCAACTAGAGCATCGGCTAGTAAACAATTTACAAAACGCCCAAAATACAATTGTTCATTCAATAGATATAGAGAAAGCGTTCGATAGGGTTCTTGTTACCCCCATCATTACTCAACTGAACGTATGGGGAGTTATTATCCTATTACTAGAAGTCATCTGCTTTTTCCTAGTCGGAAGGAGAATTAAAGTTATTGTCGACGGACACTCTTCGATAACTACAGAAGCGCAAAACAGCACCCCACAGGGCTCTCTTTCGGTGGTTTTATATAATGTATACGTTAATTCTTTAGTCGCAAAGATTTGCAGACTAAATCATGAACTGGCCTATGTTGGAATTTATGCCGATAACATTTTCCTTGTAGCATCCTAAATAAGGTTTATAGATATCAGGTCACAAAATGCCGGAGCCATTATATTCTACAATGGCACTACAGCCCAAATCGGACCCTGGCCTCCTAACGTTCAGGTTCCTTAACATTTATCATTACTTATTGTGGAGGGGTTGTTAGTCCTTCGCACAACCCTCTTTCTACGAATTTTTCATTTTCGTAGATATATGTAGGTGACCAAGGTGCATGCAAGCAGGCAATATGTTGGAATTATATATTGCGTCAACCGGGATTTGAACTCACGACCTTCGCATTACAAGACCAACTCGCTGCCCACTAGGATGCACCGTAGCTAGCCATTAAAACTGTAAGCAAATGTGAAACACTGCACGTGTGTAGAAAGCTGACAAATTACTGTTAATATCCCCTACAGGGCATAGGACAGAAACAACTCTCTTCCACAAGGCGCGATCCTGAGCATCGGCCATAAGCTGTTGCCAGGATATCGACATAAACACCATTAATAACTAAATACTAACAATAATAGGCAAATGCTCGACATTCGGATCTGCCTATACCCTAGAAGCCTTCTAATCATTAAAACATTTTATGGGCCTACAAATTTACAGCAATCATATTTAAAGATTTCTTTAAGCAACATAATATAACTCGCTACATAACTAGTTTTCAACAGTCCACTAGCAACAGTCCTGTGAAGAGAATGCGTTGAACCTTGACGGAAATATACAAAATCATATTTAACGAACATAACACTAAGGATCACGACGAAATATTAAACAAAACCGTGATGACTTACAACAATGCTTTACATTCCGCAACAAAGCTCACTCCTTTCGTACTAATCTACGGAATACCTCACACATTTATCAATTATCTTCAATAATGTTCACGAATACCTAAACAAATTTAACGAATTTCAAGCCTTTACCACGCTATAGAAGATCAAGTAGAAAAACGAATTAACAACCCCAATAAAATTAGAAAATACCGATAACTTTGATAAAGAATAATCCATTATTAGCAAAGAATGTAAACGTAATAAATTCACCCCACGTTTCAAAAACACCCAAAATAAAAAAAGATTAAAAATATAACAATAATAGACAACAAAAATCAAAAAATAAATAAATCTAAATTTTAGCATAACAGAATTATGATTGAACGTAAAGCCAGTCAAGTCATGCGAAATGGGAAAGAGTTTAACGCACCGGAAAATATCTCATCTCAAATTCTTTCGAAAAGTAATTAGTGACTCTTGTATCGAAGGTGGTAGAAGTAGAGGGGGAGGTTTGTAATTTTGTATATGGCGCAGAATGTGGTATGCAAAATTTTTCATGCTGAATTTAAAGTATGTAGCTTTCAAAATTTTCAAGGAAATTGGACACTGTTTTTCTGAAATTGGAGCATTTTTATGGTAGGTGGCAGAGAGAATTGAAGGTTTTAAATGATTTTGAAGCTGCTTATCAACATACCAATTTTAAAGTCGATAGGTCTTAAATGTTCGAGGGAGAAATGCTTTTCTTGAATTAATAAATAAATTTGTATGGGAGGAGGTGGAAGGAGTGACGCGAAGTTCATATTTTTTAGCATTTATTGCAAATATTAAAAGGCGAATTCTAGCAAAATTTTAAGTTCCTACTTTTCCTAGTTTCAATGGAAATCGATACAATGCATTTACCAAAATTATGCATTTGTATGGGAGGTGGTAGAAGGAGTATTCGGATCAAAACCAAATTTTTCGACAAGACTGATATTTATAATAGTACACTTTTTTTTTAAATGTAAAGTTGATATCTTTGACAGTTTTGAAGAAAATAATTTAATTTAAATTCCGAAATTTTGTGGAAGAAGGAAAATACGGATCATAGCCAAATCTTTCGACGTTAATGATATTTGCTTAAAATTTCAAGTCTAAAGATTCGAAAGTTTCGAAGAAAAATAATTTATTTGGAATTTCGTGAAATTTCTATGGGAAAGAGTGAAGTTGATCATTTTTTTCAAAATTGATTACAATTATAATAGAAATAATGCTGTCAAAAAATTTTTCTTTAGCTTTGCTAGTTTCAATAAAAATCTATGAAATGCATTTTTCAAAATTGTGCATTTGCATTGGTGACATGGGTAAGGGGATCAGATCCTATTTTTTGACGTTAATGATTTTCACATCATTATACTTTGGCCTAATTTTCAAGTCGATAGCTTAAATAGTTTTCGAGAATTTCTTAAAATTTCGAAATTTTATGGAATTTGTACATATAAAATATAACATAAAAAATCATTTAAAAATATGCGAATACTATTTTTGAGGAGTTCGTTCCCAATCAAAATTCTAAAATAATGAAAATTAAATTAAAGCAAAATATCAGTACAAGGAGAAACTTACGTAATCGAATTAAATTTGTTGAGTGCACACCTCAACGTTTCGAGAGAAATCCAAAAATCTTTACTGAAAAATTAAAAATAGAAAAAATTTAGAGGCCTGTTAACTGGAATAACAATAAAAAAAAAGTTAACAAGAAAATAAAATACAAATAAACTTAATTAAAATAAGTCATTAGCAGCGAAAAAAAACTTAACAGAACCCCTATTGCGGCTTTTAGATGGAGTGAAAGGATTTAGCTCAATCACGAATTTGACATTAAATTTTTAGTAAAAATAACGTGTACAAAATTGATACGTCTAGCTCATCGCGTTCTCAAGATATAGAGCGAACGGACAGACAAACAATTGATTTTGAACTTGCTGAATGAACATATAAACTTCTGTTCAATTCGTTTTTTCACCGAGCCTTATTTTTAAGCATTAATAAATCGTTCCAGCAAGCTATAATACTCTCAAATTTCATCTAGAGTTTTTTTTGCGTTACTCGTATTTTACTTTCTTATTCTAAAAATTAAGTAACTCTAAAAATTTTTTTATCCATTGGGGCCTGAAAAAAAATCGGAATACAAGAAAAATATAAAATTTGGTCATAATTGTAGTGGGGGGAAATCGAGAGCATTTCAAAAATGGTGCACTTTCCAAAATTGGAAACCGTTATATCTCAAAATCCAATACTGGTATTAAGTTGAAATTGTCAGATTGTAAAGCTATATGATCTATAATTTTCGTAATTAAGATGATGGGTGTAAGGGGAACGAATTGGTGGGCCAAAATGTTCTGGTAAAAGATACAAAGTTAAAATTTTGCACGTGCATACATCCATTTGTTATGCATAAAGAAAAAATATTAATATGAACCAGAAGGGGAAACTAACCTGCACTCGGTATTGAAAAATAAAACTTAAAAACTCAAAATATTTGAGTGCAATTTTAAGCTATAAAATCGAAAATTTGTAAAATATATTTAAAAAAAAATGCTTAAAAATTTAAGATATTGACTGGTCTTGATTTCTTAAAAATGGTCGAAAAAATACTTTTGTATAGAAGGGGGTAGAAGCCTTCCATACAAAAGTATTTTTTCGACCATTTTTAAGAAATTAATTATCACCAAATCATTGAAAGCTATCAACTTCAAATTTAGTAGAAACACTTTTAAAAATATTTGAAATAAAAATGCATCAAAAGCTTTGAAAGCCCCTGTCCTTCCACCCCCTCCCATGCAAAAGTATGATGTCGAACAATTTCAATAAATCAACTTGTAACTAACAAATAAATTAAAAGCAACGAACTTGAAATTTTGAGTGAACACCTTTCAAAACAAACGAAATAATACTGCATCACAAATTTTACGATTCCCTCAACTGCTCTACCCTCTCCCTTACGCATGTGTGGTTACAAGAATATAAAATATACCGAATTTCATAGAATTTAATTCGTCTATGAAATTGACATTCAATACAGCGAATTTCGAACGTGATTCAAACAATCAATTAAAACATTATTAATATCAACCCACTCCTTATAACGCCAGAAGAAAATATAAGAAATAATTATCAAACTAATTTTACGAAACTACACTGCAGATTTAAACTCTAAACTAAATGTTTATGTCACTACTTATCAACATATTCGAAACTGTATACTCTTTGGTATATGAGTACTTACTCTATAAAACATTAAAATACATTTTGAGACAAGGTAAAAAAACAACATCGTGTTTTATTTATCAAAAAACTTCTGTTGAGTTGCGAGTATATCAAACTTTTAGCTTTACGAGTTAACATAAAATGATGAGAATTTATAGAAAATAATAGCTTTGAAGGAAAAGTTGAAAATATGTTTCAGCAGATAATTGAAAGGAAGTTACCTTTGTGGAAAACTTTGTTTCACATTGTAGTTACTCAGTGATACAAAACAAATCGCCAAAAAAGTCAATTAATTTGAAAAATTTGCGAAATAAAAATGTAAAAAGCTTTCACCTACATATTTAAAAAAATTAGCGTTTTTTTTTTTGTAAACGAACTACAGCCCACACCAATGATACAAAATAAACAAATTAAATACCATTGAAAATGTATTTTCGTCAAGGTATGCCTTTTCCAAGGCTCCACCTGTTCCGGTTCCGGATCTCCGCTGAAATACTGCAAGAACAAGCAAAGAACACGTGAACGGTGAATTGACAACTCCTCCCGTAATCAGGCTAGGGCCTCCGAGAAGCATACAAGAACTTAAAGCCGGAGCGAGACAGAAAATAAAGCACACAAACCATTCCGTGATACCGCCTACCGAAATTTCATTTTATATCTATACATTCGAATTGAGCTTGAAAAAGGGTCAAATAAAACTCAATATTTTTTTTGAGTACTCCAATGTTTTTTTATACATACACAGAAAGCACAGTGATCGACATCAAGAGTTGTACATTTAGATTTCTGACTTTGTTGTTAGCATGTTATACGTAAACATAATGCCCTAGCGTCTTTATTGACTCACAAAAAAAAAACATTACTATGGTTCCGATTCTCTATAACGAAACGCGTCATTCGGCACAATTTTATGTTAAAAGTCGATTTCGAATCAACCGTTTAGTATCTGTCGAAAATTTAGTAACGTGTAATATCCATTTGTTTTCCATGCTTTTTTAGAAATATATGGATATATGAAACTCTGAATGAAAAAAGTATGAACCCAACGGAAAATAAAGCGCTTCAAAATCATCGATGAATACGGTTGAACTTGCATTTATTGCTTTCTTTTGCATGATACTAATCATTTTATTCATCAACAATGAGAAAATCTTTTAAATTTAGCAATACTGCAGCATTTTTCCTCACTTCAGAGTCTTCTAATTTTCTTCGCTGGATAGTATGTGCATATACTACAACACTTTGTTGAAGTACTATACATATAAGCGTGCGGGTCTTACTACGTAAACATTTTTTTCCGCACTCTTTAACTATCCCAGCAGGAAATAAGTGCTTGTGAAGTATTTTAAATGCGCTTAATTTGTCGCGGGAAAGTGCTTCGAACTTGCTATCATTTCATATACATTTTAAAATTACATGTTCGCTGAAGTAAGCTTTCCGCTTCAGCTTTATTAGAAGTGATTAAAAGCTCATAAGACGTAATCTGGAAATCAAATTTTCCCACACTCGTCGCAGTAAATCAAGCTGTACTTCGACAATGACGCGTTGAATGTTGGCTTCCAAGTGCTCAATAGTTTCTGGTTTATCGACTTTGACATGGGACTTGACATATCTCCAGAGAAATAAATCTAATGGCGTCAAATCGCACGAACGAGGTGGCCGGTTCACAGGTCCATTTCGTGAAATTAATCGATCATCAAATGTTTCTTTCAGTAAATTAATTGTATCGCAAGCTGTGAAGCATGTGATGCCATCCTGTCGAAATCACATGTCTGCGACATTAATGCCTTCCAATTGAGGCACGAAAAAGTTAGTAATCATGTCTCTATGTCATGATTCCACCGTCCCATACAGCGAACCAAATGGTGACTTTTCCTGGATGTAAATGGTGTTTCGCCAATGGGTTGTAGATTATCATCGCTCCAAATGCGGCAATTCTGCTTATTTACATAGCAAGTGTGCTTCGTCATGGACCAAATTTTCAAATGAAATTATGGATCAATAGCAATGCTTCCTTCGGCCCTTCGGCAAACGTTGCTCCGGTGTGAGTCTATTCATAATGAATTGCCAAACCAAACTAACCCCAAAACAACCGGAAACTATCAAATCGGCTGTCACAGAAAATAGTGTTGCCAATTTAAAGTTCAACGCCTCTAAAAAAAACACCCTTTAATTATAAAAGTAGATACGTTTAATTAGAGCATCATTGTCTTGAAAATTGTTTTAACGCGAATCGCTAAATTGCGACTTTTGCATGAAATGTGCCAAAAGGGGTGGGGGATTTTAAAGAGACGCCCAAAATCGACATAGAAATGGATTTAAATTTTAGATCAATAACCTTTATACTTTCCAAGAAAATCGACATATTCTAAAGTTGTGAAATTGTGTTCTTTTGTGTGGGAAATTATTGAAGTCGTGGCGAAATCGAATTGGTTTTTAACAATTCACTATAATCACTACCAAAATTCTTTTGAATTAAATTTGATTTTCATAGCTGTGATAGGTAATGATACAATTTCTACCTTGAGTTTCTTGAAATGGAGAAGTTTGTATGCAAGGGGTTCAATCAATCAATCAAATTCCTGTTAAGACCCCCTATAGGGGCATAGGACAGAAACAACTCTCTTCCACAAGGCGCGATCCTGAGCATCGGCTTTAAGCTGTTGCCAGGACTTGTTTATTCCTCTGGCCTCAACTGCTCGCTTCCATGTGTTACATGGTCGACCAACCCGACGTCTTCCTTGAGGGTTATAATCCAGAGCCTGTTTTGCGATGTTTTGCTCTGGTTTCCTCAAAGTATGACCGATCCACTGCCACTTTCGCCGTTGAATCTCAATACCTATTTTAGTCTGGCGAGTTGTACTCCAAAGTTCGTCGTTGGAGATCACTTCTGGCCAGAATATTCCTAAAATGCGTCGGAGGCATTGGTTTACGAAAGTCTGTAGTTTCTTGGTAAGTCGAACGGTCACTTTCCACGTAGTACAACCATATAACAACACGGATTTGACACATGCGTCAAAAACTCGCAGCTTCGTGCGAAGGGAGATCTCTCTTAACCTCCAGAAAGGGGAAAGGATACCGAAGGCCTGACGAGCTTTATTTAGCCGAGCCTCAACATCCTTTTCGGCTCCGCCGTCCATGCTGACAATGCTTCCGAGATAGCAAAAATCTTGCACCTCTTCCACATCCTGTCCATTAAGAACAATCGGTGTGATTGCGTTCGAACCCATGTGCATGTACTTGGTTTTACGCACATTTATTTTCAGTCCCGCCTCTTTGCACTTAGAATGCAACGAGCGAACATTTGACTCTAAGTCCGAACGGGTATGTGCAAGCAAACACACGTCATCAGCATAATCAAGGTGACTTAAGATGTTAAATAGTCTCCATTGAAGACCTTTACCTTCCCCACCTTCCAGTGCAGCTTTCAAGATGTCATTTATTACCACCAGAAACAGGGCTGGTGATAATATGCAGCCTTGTCTGACACCCGTTCGCACAGGAAAGCTCTCGGACAGCTCTCCTCTATGCAAGACGCGACACCTTGCATCTTCGTAGGATTCTTTAATCATAGCTATGACCTTATTTGGAATACCTCTCCTACGCAAAGCATTCCATATGTAATCTCGCTTAACGCTGTCGAAAGCTTTCTCGAAGTCCACAAACATGAGATGTAGTGGCGAACCCATTTCGGCTGACTGCTCTAATATTATCCGTAGGGTATTTGTGTGGTCGGTACAAGACGACCCTTTACGGAATCCAGCCTGATAAACTTCGAGAGTGCTCTCGACGACATCACTAATCCTATTGAGAATTACCTTAGCAATAATTTTTGATACGGCAGTAAGTAGACATATACCACGCCAATTGCCACAATCCCGAAGGTCGCCCTTCTTCGGAATCTTCACAATGACGCCCTCCTTCCATTCAGTCGGATATCTTCCATCATTCCACACCTTAGTGAAGAGTGGGAGGAGTATATCGGCTGTTATTTCCGGGTCCGCTTTAAGGAGTTCGGTTGGTAGTCCGTCTATACCTGGAGCTTTCCTTCCCGCCATTGACCGAATGGCGGAAACTATCTCTTCCTTATCTGAGGGATCGTCCCTAATAGAGGATTGTTGCGGTTGGATGTTTGGAAGTTGTTCTGTTTCCGGAATATCTTCATCTGACAAGATGTTTAAAATATCAGAGAAGTATTCCTTCCATCGTCGCAACTGGTGTTCACTCATATTAAGGAGAGTTCCGTTGACATCTCTCACCAGGTGGTTGGCGGTGAAATTCCTGTTCGTCAACTGTTTCATGATTTTAAACAGTGAACCCATATCCCCAAGGTAAGCCGCAGATTCTGCATTGTTTGCCAGATCTTCAATGGCCTTTCTCTTGTCGCGTCTAACAGCCTTTTTAAGCTGTATATGAGCATCGCGGTAGTTCTGCCTCAAGTCGGGCGTTCGTTGGTTGACATCGGGTTGAGAGATGATTGCCAATTTGGCTTTTTTCCGATTGTCAACCTTGTCCCATGTGTCTTGCGACATCCAGGGTTTCTCACCGCTTTGCGCATATCCCACAGATTCTTCAGCACTAGTTAGAAAAGTGCTTCTGGTTGCCTCCCAATTGGCGTCCAGTGTGCGCATTTCATGTTCACCCAATGTGGATGACTTTTCGCGTAGAATGGTGGTGTATTCGAGTTTTTTGTTGGGATCTCTGAGTTTATCCACATTAAGCTTGCGCTTCATTTGAAGAATTTGTGGTCGTCGGATAGCTGCTGTACACAATCTCAAGCAGGCAACCATCAAGTGGTGATCGCTCCCCACGTCAGCTCCACGTTTCGCTCGCACATCGAGGAGACATCTTCTCCATCGGCGACTTATAGCCAAATGGTCGATCTGGTTCTGAGTAACACCGTCAGGGGAAACCCAAGATGTTTTATGATGACTCTTGTGTGGAAAAAGGGTCCCTCCGATGACCATTTGCCGAGTACTACAGAACTCCACAAATAATTCGCCGTTTTCGGGTCTCTTAATCCAAGGTCGTGAAGCGTCGACCCAAGGGTCACCATGCCTCCCCATGACGTGTTCTAGTCCAGTGTTGTCTGATCCAACCTGGGCGTTCATATCTCCCGAGATGATAATAATATCACCTCTTGGAACACGTTCGAAGGTGGCACTCAGTTGGCTATAAAACTCCTCTTTGTCACCAGATATTGCGGTATTAGTTGGTGCGTAGCACTGCAGAATTGTGACGTTTCTGACACTGGTCCTGAGCCTGACGACGATAATCCTATCCGAGATTGGTTCCCAGCTAATGAGACTGTTTCTCGCTCTCGGTGTAAGGACGAACGCCACGCCATTTCTGGCTTCACTTTCAGGGCCAATGTACAGAATAGTGTTTCCGCTAGGGGTTCGTTCTTCTCCTGATCCTGTCCACCTGACCTCGCTCAAGCCCAAGATTTGGATGTTATAGTGCTCCATTTCACGGTCGATCACCGATTGGCGGTGCAAGGACCGAGTAACCCCAGCTCTTCCCCCGTCATTCAATGTTCGAACGTTCCAGAAGCCAATCATAGTCCGTTTTCGAATGCCAAAAGTCGTTACCGTAGAATCAGTCCGTATCCGAGGCGATGTATCTGTTTCTCGTATCATTTAGGTCTTAAGATCACGGGTGATAAGCCCATGATCCAATGCAAGGGGTTAGGAGGAGTGAAATAATCTTAAATTTTTTTTAATAAAAACTAAATATTACAACTGTAAAAGTTTTAATTTTCAAATTTCGGTGCATTAGAATTGATATTTTCCAAAAAAAAATTACTTATTACAAAATTTTAAAATTAAGTCATATTGTATGGGAGGTGACAGAAAGGGCGGTGCAATTTTTTCTCATATCATTATAATTGCTACAAAAATATATTACACAACATTTGAACATCACACATGTTATAGGTACCGAAAAACGGTATATTGTATTTCGTGAAATTGTGCAGTTTGTGTAGGAGGTGGTAGTAGAAGCCGGAAGGTTTCAATTTTTTTTAAGTGTCTTTATTATGAAAATGGTAAGATTGAAATTTCAGATCAGTAGCACTTACATATATCTTCCAAGAAAGTAGACTTATTATAAAGTTGTGAAATTGTGTCATTTTGTATGAGAGGGAGTAGAAGGGGCGGAGCGGTTTGCCCCTTCACAAACTTAATCTTACTTTTAACGAAAAAACCGTTTACGTGCTACCTAGCTCAACGCGTTTTCAAGAGAGAAAGCGAACTGATGGACATCCGGTTTCGAGATTTTTTAACGACAATATTTCTATACGAGTGGCAACTTTATTTAAGCAGTATTTGATGACGCTACAAAGATTCAGACTACATCAAGCAAATAATAATATGAACTTAAGAAAAGCAATGGCAATTCTCGAAACAATTCGCCTCTTGCTCCAAATGCTTCAGGTTTCTTCCTGCATTTCTGCACGAAGCTTATTTTTGGTATTTTTCAAGAGCTCAATATCCACAAATATGCTGATCCAGGCAGTATTCCCTTGCACCTCAAAAAGGGCTCATTTTCTTCAGATAAACCTCTTCGCAAGCTTTTCTTACTTTTTTGGTTGCTTTTTACCTATGTGGAAAATTGCGAATGTTCAGCCAATTAACGCCTGATATTCAGTCTTTTGGTTTACTTGGAACTCATGCATAAATATATAGAGCTAAGATCAACCATTTAACAGTTTGGCATAAATGAGTTAAGCTTACGATCATAGTTCTTAATGCTATCCTTGTTCAATGGACAATTTTCTCCCTGAACGTACTATATGAGTAGCATTAAATGGCGTTCAGTCGCAGTCTGACCGCCGAATCGGGCGGATCAACTCAATTTAACTTAACATCGGTGTTTATAGTTCGCTAATTCAGCTCCGTTAGCTACTGCAGCTACTTCGGGTGCATCTCAACGTAACGCTGCATAGCCGCTCCAGTTCAGTTTTAGTGTTAAAATTAAATCTAACATTAATATAAGTGCACAATAGATCCGAAATCGACCACAAAACGGGGTCGGGAGGTTTCTCCGCCCGGTAAACTGCTTAGGGATAAGCTGAAAATTCCTCGAACTAACGGCAACATCATGCCGAACAACAACAGCAATTATTACGCATCTCTTGCTAAAGACACGATGGACTCCGATGCAGCAGAAAGCACGACACCAATACCAACTCCTTCTAAGAAGCTGAAAATACCACCCATCGTGGTTCCAGACCTGCCCCGGTCATCAATAATAGCCATCATGGACTCATTGAAGATAAGTAATTATCGGGTAAAATTAATGTCTACGGGTATCAAAATTTTTCTCGAAACCACCGAAAATTACGATGAAGTACATAGCCACCTATTAGCTAGGAAAGTACACTTCTTTACCCACCGTCAAGCAGACATGCGGCCGACGAAATTCGTCCTCTCTGGACTCCACGATATGTCTTGTGGAGAACTCAAGAATCACCTGAAGTCAGCACATGGAATCAGCTGTCTTGACGTCAAAAAATTTATTATTAGGAATACGCATACATACTACATAGTCTATTTTGAGCGCGGTACCGTTAAACTGCCTATGCTCAGGGAAACTAAAACCTTAATGCACACCGTAGTGCACTGGAATTTTTACTCGCGCAATCGAAACGGCCCAACACAGTGTCGTAACTGTCAATTATATGGCCACGGGTCAACGTACTGTCACCTTCCAACCAGGTGTTTGATATGTAGCGGACCGCATAAACATACTGATTGTAATTCTGAAAACATTGAAGAGATCAAATGCGCAAACTGTGGAGATAAGCACCTTGCTAACGACCGCGAATGTCCGAAGAGGAACGAATTTAGTCAGATCAGACAAAAGTTATCGTCGCATAGAAGAGACAAAATTCAAAAAAAGCAACCTTACAATACATTTACAAAATTCGACACCAATTTCCCACCTATACATGCAAGTCGAGCCTCAACTAATCCAACACAGAGCAACAAACCTGGCAACTCATTGCAATATAATACGGAGGTTAAGCAACTGACAGTTCCCCGCATCGATAATTCAATTACCGCTAACGAAACTCTGCTATCACCGCAGCAGCTGATCCAGATGTCTACAGAATTGATAAACAACCTTGCCAAGTGCACAACAAAACACGACCAATTTCTAGTTCTTACTAATTTAGCTATTAAGTTTGTTTATAATGGATAATGTTAAGAATTTAAAAACTCTCCTTTGGAATGCGCAAAGCATCCGAAAGAAATCTGTCGAGACATTCGACTACATTGTAGCCTCAAACATTGATATTGCCATACTAACGGAAACCTGGCTCAAACCGCACGACAAACTCTCGCATTCCAACTTTGTAGTCCACAGAAACGACAGGATTGATGCAACCGGCGGAGGTGTCGCTATCATTATTAATAAAGGCATCAAACATTCAGTTGTACCCAGTGCCAAGACCAAAATCATCGAGACCATTGCAATCAAAATTGAACATTCCAATACGGTCATCGTTGCAGTCTACTTTCCTGGGACAAAACTAAATGCAACTAAACTAAAGTTTTTCGAAGACGATATTAAACTTTTGTCAAATTATAATCAAAAGTATTTACTCTGCGGTGACTTCAACTCCCGGCATCGCCATTGGAACTGTGCCAAGGCGAACAAAGCTGGAAAAATACTTTTTGACCTTATTTGCAAACATAATCTTTTCATTCATGTTCCTTCTGAACCAACCCTCCATCCACCAAGGGGAAAGGCCTCAACTTTGGATTTCGTCATTAGTAATGGCCTCGTCCCAATCTCCCAACTAATCACCTTACAAGAGCTATCATCTCCCCATCTTCCCGTATCATTTATTATTGAAATCGATACTCCGATCACTGAATTCAGCAACTCTTTTTACTGCTTCAATAAAACAAATTGGAGGAAATTTCATAGAGTACTAAGAAATGTTACAGATACCAGTACTCTTGACCTAAGCACAGTTTCAAGAATCGATCAAATCGATGACCTTCTCCAAACACTAACTACCAACATCTGGAACTCTGTCGAACTCTGTACACCCAAAACAACAATATCCAATCAGCACAAAATCAGCATTGACGAGAACACTAAAGCCATGATCAGGGAACGAAACACATTACGAAGACAATGGCAGAGATCAAGAGATCCGCGTGTTAAGAACCTAGTAAACCGTCTAACTAAAAATATTCAGGCCAGTCTATTAGAAACCAGAAATAAACAATGGAATAACATGCTCTCATCCTTAGATAAAAGCTCCAAAAAAATATGGCATTTAAATAAGATACTCAAAAGACGGGACAAATATATTCCACCTCTATTAGACGAAAACGGTATGACCATATTCAATGACAAAGACAAAGCTGAATCGATAGCAACGAATTTCCAAGCGGCCCATCGCCTTACCGAACACTTAGGCAGTCACATCAACAACTTCTCTGTAAGGAACGCAATATCAACCATTCCCGATTCTGTTAATTTACCTCCCAGCACTCTCTGCAAGCCGCGCGAAATAATGAAAATACTGAAAACTCTCTCGAATAATAAGGCTCCAGGTGTCGATGGTCTCCCTAATTCGTTGATAAAGCGACTTCCCAAAAAAACACTGATTTTATTGAATTTCATCTATAACAGCTGTCTTAAACTAAGCTACTTCCCAATTGCCTGGAAACTCGCTCACATATTCCCCATTCCTAAAACCGGTAAGGATGCAAGCTGCCCTAAGAACTATCGTCCCATCAGCCTCTTACCTACGTTAAGTAAAATCTTTGAGCGAATTATCTTACACCGGATAAACGATTTCCTCGATCAAAACGATATCATACCCAATTTTCAGTTCGGTTTCAGGGCAGGACTCTCGACCACTCATCAACTTTATAGGGTAACTAACGACATTAAGGCATCACTAAACGCAAAGGAATCAGTCGGAATGATAGTACTTGATATCGAAAAAGCGTTCGACTCGGTCTGGCACGACGGGCTCTTAGCAAAATTAATCAAGCTATCCTTCCCCCTATACTTAACTAAAATCATAAAATCATTTTTGAGTAATAGGTCATTCATTGTTAAACTTAAATCCCAATTATCCACAAAATATTCAATTCCTGCAGGGTACCCCAAGGCTCATGCCTAAGTCCCACCTTATATAACATATATACTGCCGACGTCCCTACTGGAGACAACTGCGAAACTGCTATTTTCGCAGACGATACCTGTATCTACTCACGGTCCATTTGCCCCAACATCATCACACGGGAGCTCGAAAGACAACTCGATCGCCTATACCAATACTACAATCGTTGGAAAATCAAAATTAACCCTTCTAAAACACAAGCAATTTTCTTCACAAAAAAAAGGAAACGAAGTAATCTTCCAAGCCACCCTATCAATTTTATCGGACAAACCATCGATTGGAGTGACTCTATAAAATATCTTGGCGTGATCCTAGACAAAAAACTTATCTACAAAGACCTTGTAGAAATTACGTGCTCCAAGGTCTCAAAAAGTATTCATGCTCTTTACCCCCTAATTAATAGGAAATCTAAGCTTTCGGTGCATAACAAACTCCTGATTTTCAAGCAGGTCATCCAACCTATAATTTCGTATGGCGCTCCTATATGGCGTCAATGTTCCGCTACACACAAAAAAACGTTGCAAGTCACCCAGAACAAATGCCTAAAAATATTATTGAATTTACCCTTCCACTTTTCAACTAAACGCCTACATAAAATAGCTAACGTGCATAACATAAAAACACTAGCCGACAAAAGACTTGAGTCCATTCTAAAGCGATGCCAATATATACGTAACCCGCTGGTTGCATCTTTCCTATAGATCGTGCCTTACAATGCATTCTTCCTTCATCTCACTATATCCTGCAGTTTGTCACACATAATTATAGCCCGGGACTCATGCAAATAGATTGGTAACCGTTTAGTTGTAAGTTAGTTTTAAGTAACTTAATTTTAAACAGGCAAGGTTTTTGCTCTTTACTTTTCCTTGGCAAATTATAACATATAGTAATTATTCAATTATTTCTTTTCTGTTTGCCTAGTGCTATAAATTTACAACTTAGCTGTTAAGATGATAAGTCTAATCTCTGAAACATCATTGTTCTGTTAATGCAATTTGAATTATTATAAATAAATATTGTTTGGAATTTGGAATTTGGAATTTAAATGGCGTAAATTCTTCCTCTTTCTCAATACATGTTATTCTGGCGTCCCTCAAGGTTCTTATCTTCAATATTTTTTTTGGTTTTCATTAATGCCGTCTTTTCGTCATCTCTCAATCTAATACATAGTTGTGCAAATGGCAGTACTTCAGCCCACACAATGCATTTGACTCTGCTTCGGCATCATATAAGCATTCTGTGGCTCTCAATCTTGCTAAACTGCGATCTCAATTCAATCCTGGAATGGAGGAAATAGAGTAGAGGTACACGCTTTCAAAACACAGGCCAGTCATTTCTTTTGAGCTTCACACTTTCCAAATTCAAGCCAACACATCTTTGCAAAAAATATTTCACGCCTGACATAGCAAACATTTATAGGGAATACATTTCACCACGCTTAGAATACAACTTGCACATTTAGGCTGGAGGATCCAAGACAGCTCGATTGTTTTTTTTTTTTTTTTTTTTTTTTTACGTAGCCGAACACAACTTAGGGGGTCACCCTTTAATGTAGTTTACACAGTCATGTCGGTAAGGGAGAAAAAGGAGCTAAGGATAAATGGGAATGGGATTTAAAGGAGGGAAAAGCCTAAAATGCCGGTGGACGTTGATTTTGAAACGTCGTAGGTCGTATGACAATGGGAATACAGCCGCTGGTAATGCATTCCAGAGCTTAGAAGTTCGGGGTATGAATGACTGCCTATATTTCACTGTACGGGAAGTTGGAAGTTTAACAGTAAACTCGTGCGCGCTTGAAGCAAGGCGAGTGTTTCTAGGAAAAGTGTACAGAGGTGGGATAAGTTCAGCAAGTTCCTCACTGCATTTACCATGAAAGTAGCGGTAGTAAATGCTTAGTACTCCGACATCTCTACGATGCTCTAGGGAGTCTATAGAATCCCTGATGGCATCGTCACCAATTAGTCGGAACGCCTGCCTCTGGACACGGTCGAGCATCGCAAGTTGCGTTTTGGGTGCCCCGGCCCATAAATGCGAATTGTACTCAAGGCGTGGTCTAATGTATGCCTTGTAGATATTTGCTAGGTCCCTGGGAGTAAAATATTTTTTACATCTTCGCAAAACTCCTAGGCGTTTGGAAGCGTCAAGTGCCACGTCGATTATGTGCTGGTTCCAATTCAAATGGTTATTTATTTTAATGCCAAGGAGTGAGAAGGAATCGGAAGAGTCAAGTTGGACACCACCGAAGGTTACATTAGCGATCGATGCCGGAACATCACGCTTAAGGGAAAGAAAACAGGCCTGAGTTTTTGAGGTGTTGAATTCTACTCTATTTATCCTACCCCATTCCAAGATTAGGTTGAGGTCAGAGTTTAATGATCCAAATAGTTCGGCACGTTTAGATGCTACCGGGACACGGTGAGCGTTTATACTCGAGTCGAATTCATAGATGCTGTCCAGGGTACTATCATCTGCAAAGCAATGTATCGGATTGAGTGTTGTCGACAGAAGGTCATTGATAAAAATAAGAAAGAGTGTGGGTGATAAAACAGAGCCTTGGGGGACTCCGGAATCTAAGGGAAAGGGAGAAGATGCCACTCCATCCAATACGACTTGTATGGTGCGTTCAAATAGAAAACTCTCAATCCATTTTACAAGGTTAGTGTTAAAGCCGACTGCTTTGAGTTTCACTAGGAGACATTTGTGCCAAACTCTGTCAAACGCTTTAGCGATGTCAAGCGCCAGAACTTGGCCTTCACCAAATTTATGAATACAAGAGTTCCAACGATCAGTCAGATATACCAAGAGGTCACCTGTAGATCGTCCGGAACGGAATCCGTATTGTCGATCATTAATAATTTTGATATCTTCAAGATGGTGGACTATTTTGCGATTCACAGCCGTTTCCATCACTTTCGACAGAACGGAAGTAATGGCGATGGGGCGGTAGTTGGTGGGTAACGCTTTGTTTCCTTTCTTGGGAATCGGCTGAACATTCGCCATTTTCCACGTGCGCGGAAAGTGCCCAGAAGAGTACGAGAGATGGAATAAGTCGCGCAGCGGTTTAGCCAGAGACGCAAAACAATTTTTAAGGACTATCGGGGTAATACCATCGGGACCTGCAGATTTCTGGACATTGAGCTCACGAAGAATTTTGGAGATAAGTCGTGTGCGAAAATGAATCTCAGGTAGATGAAATCCAGATGGTGTTACAAGCGGGGGGGACTGGTTAGTCGGTGGTAGCCTGGAGTTTCGTGCGAAACTTGCTGCGAGAAGATTGGCTTTCTCAACAGGATGGACTACAATTCGGTCCCCATCTAGAAGAGGCGGTGTAGATGATTTTAAGTTGTTACTGTTGACCGCTTTAACAAATGACCAAAAAGATCGCGAACCATTTGGTGCTTCGAGAATTTTTCTTCGAAGTTTTTGGTCGTGTTGAAACTTAGCACTTTCCAAAATAGACTTGCATGTATTTCTTGACATGTTGTACAGAGATCTGTTGGCAAGAGTTGGGTTGCTCTTAAAAATTTGGAAATGTTTTTTCTTGTTACGTATGGCCGTGAGGCAATCTTTAGTAAACCACGAATCCTTCGACGGTTTGATTCGTTTATAATTAAAAGGTATGAAGAGTTCCATACCCTTAAGTATGGTTTCGGTTACAAGCTGGCAAGCTGTATCACAATTTTTAGACTCGAAACACAGCTTCCAATTAAAGGACCTGAAAAACTGGTTTAGTGCTTCCCAGTCTGCTTTTTTATAAAACCAGATGGTTCTTCGAGGCACTTTGACTTTTACTGAATTTACCGCTGTAATCGGAAACTGTGCTCGAATCAGGAAGTGATCAGTGTTCCCAATTGGGGATGGTGATATCACAGAAACAGAATATTTATCTGGATGATTCGTTAGAAAAATGTCAAGCAGGTTTGAAGCATGATTTGTTATTTCAGGTAATCGAGTTGGTTCGGTTACTAACTGCACTAGTCCATTAAGTGAAGCGAAGAGCTCAGTGTCTAGACCCTGATGGTCCGTATGGGTAGAATGCTTAAGCCAGGCATTATTATGGACGTTGAAATCGCCCGCTACAACGATTTCAACGTCAGGGTTTGCATCATACAATGCCTGAATAGCCTCAGACAACTTATCCAATTCCGCTCTAGTGCTTGCCACAGACAATGTTGGGCTTCTGTAAACATAGCAAAAGAAGATAATTTGCCTTTGGACCTGAAGTTTAACCCAAGAGTAGTTAAACTCAGGATTGGAGCAAGTGCCCAGATGGGAAACAACTTGAAAAGCTACATCATTTCGTATATATATAGCGATACCCCGCTGCTGGAAAAAAGTAGGTATGAGGTGGTAATCAGGAATAGTGAGAAATTGCTCACTACCTGGCAGCACTTTGGTCTCACAGAGAGCCAATACATCAGGTCTTGCGATTTGGGTATGAATATACAAGGATAAATAGGCACCACTCAAACCCCGAACATTCAGTTGCTCAATGGTAAAATTTACCATTGTAACGCAATGAATAGCGGACTATTAAAAACTAAAAATTAAAATAACGAGGACAAAGTCATAATTTGCTATAAGAATACAAATAAACGGAATACAAAGAAGCAAAAAACTATTTCTTAATGAAAAAAAAAAAAAAAAGAAAAGAGAGAGAAAACCAATTAAGAAAACTAATTAAAACAGATGCACTCGACCATGTCAGACGGCACCCAACATTTACAGTTCAACTACGGATCGGGGCTTGCAGAGATAAAAAAAGCAATGGGTGCAATGTACCCGTTAGTACTAGGCCTTAACCGGTACATGCATCCACAGCCCACGACCCGTTAGCCAACAGTTATGAACTTAGCTGGATTGGATGCTAGGTAACTGTCCATGTGTGATGTGATGTGATGCGATGCTGAATGATGCTTGGTGACCCCATACAAAAAAAAAAAAAAAAAAAAATCGCGCACTAAATATCGCGCACAATATGCTGCAGGATTGCTTGGCGACACACAGCAAAAACTCGCGCACAATATGATTAAGTGACTTTTTTTTCTTCTCTTCCATAGGACGCAGTCGAATACATCAATAGAAATACAATAGATCAACAAAGAACACAAAAAACATAACAAAGCGAACAGCGCGGGTCAAAACGTCCGACACCGGCGACGGCTGTTGAGAGACTTGTATTCAGAAACATGCATTCCGATAAACTGGAAACGAAACCATCACTTCATTTATCAATTCTCTCAAGCATGGCAGAAATGTTGAAGGACTGAGCATTTAGCATCGCTACTTGCACTAGAACTGGGAGATACTTCAAATACTCCAGCACTTACCCCTTTGTCCGTTCTTGAACCACCTGTACACCAAATAATCCATGGTTTTCTCAGATAGGGTCTGTTGGACATCCAGTTTATGGTGACTTTCTTTATTTCGTAGTATGTTACTTCAAGCTAGAGAGCGACAACAAATATTTCTGTACCCTTGGCGCCTCTGTGCGAGCATTATTTCTCAGCGTTACAAACTTTAGAGCAGACTTATAATACTCTCAGAATTCATCTTTTTTCGAGAAATTTGTATGGGAGGAAAGAGTGAGTTGACGTTGATAGTTTTTCCAACATTGGTTGCAATTGCAACAATATTATGGCAAAAATGGTTGGGAATAAATGCATTTTTGAAAATTGTTTATGGGAGGGGATAGAAGGAGTAAGGGGATCAGATAAATATTTTTTGACGTTAATGATATTCACTAATTTCTAAGTCAATAGCTGAAAGGGTTTCTGAGAAAAATCAAAAATAAAGTTATATTTTGGTAAAAATGACGTATGACAAATTTCAGGTCAAAGCTTTCGAGAGCTATGTTGTAGATAGACGGAAATACAGACGGCCGCTCGGAATCGAGGTTTTCGAGCGACAACAAATATTTCTGTAACCTTGCCGACTCTGTGCGAGCTTTATTTCTTAGCGTAACACAATATACTTTCAGATTTCATCTAAAGTATAACTATGGAGGACGAGGTCTTTGGATCGACAGGATTAGGAACGACGACTTCAGGCCAGGGCCCGATTTAGATTATCACGCCATTGATGATAATGATGAGGTTATATGCATACCAATGTACTAACAAACTCTGCATTCTGATGGAAATCGTTAACTACCAAACACGACAAGATGGGTGACAGTACCCCACCTTGTGGTCACCATTTGGCAGCGGTACAGCTCAGGCTGTATCTGATAGTGTTGATTTAATGGTTCTGGCTTCAAGCATAGCCTTAATCCAGTAGCAGGTTTTTTAACCAATGTCATGCCTTTCTGCAGCTGGATAGATACATGCATATCAAATGCCTTTCTATGTCCAGAAAGCAACCTACAGCGATTTTCTAGCCTTTTATCGAGTACCCCATTTTTGCAGCCAAGTATTGTAATGCGTAGGTTGTGGAGCTTATGGGTTGATATGCATATTGATTGATATGAAGCGGATTGGAATTCAAAGCTCCGTCTCTTAAATGCCTATCCAAACAAATTCCAAAAGTCTTTTGGAGAAAGGATGTTAAGCTACTCGTAATTGGACGATAAGATTTAGGTCGATTACTTTTGGTATGTAAATTACCTTCACCGTAGACTTAGATATATAACTCCACGAATGGCTCGCGATGAAAATGTTTATTATTGTGAGAAAAAGTAGCTCCATACCTTACAGCAGAAGTGCAGGAAATAGGCACACACTCTTCTTCCGGAGATTTAAATGGTTCGGAACTTTTTATTGCTCATCAGACTTTGTTCGCGGAAAAGAATGTTGCTACGTGTTTTCCCAGTCCTCTTGGCAGTACACACAGATTGAACTCAAAACAAAATTAGAATTTGTGGCTCGATACGAAAAGTACATACATTAAAAAATATAACCTCGTATTCGAGGTTATAATTGTATTTTAGCGATTCTGCACGATTCTTCTTTCAAGACTGTAAGGATATAGAAACGCTTCAAAACCAACGTCCTCCAGTGTATTGGATTATATTTCTCCTTAACATTAACTCTAAACAGCAATGTCTACTTCACAGAAAAATTTAGTAATCATTGAAATATAAATTCAATTCCATGCCCCTGATCAATTTTTGATTCTAAAAAAATGTGGTCGAAACTTCCGATAATTTACTTCTCCTTAAAATAAAAGTTTCAGCTTTCCAAGTACAAATTAATAACATTACTTTAACTGAAAAAATTTCCCAACCAAATGAATGAAACTTAAACCCTTTCGAATTTTCGTTTTTTTACAAAAAATTTCATTAAAAGGAAATGTAGCCGTTCATTAATCCTCTTTTATTGGATCGATGCAAATGAATTTTTGATTCCATGCAGCTACATGCACTCACCCAAATATACTATCATTTATCGAACTGTTCTATAAGAGTATATGTATTTAACTGGTATTAATATTTTAGAGGCATTTATCCAATAAATGTGAACGCAAACGAGTAGTCGATATTTGCGAGAAATTTTCAGTCCCAATTGATGATATTTTGCAACATTATTTAGGCCTCTGGCTTGATAAAGATGAAAAACGTGGTGTAAAATTGAAAGCGTATCAATTTATTCGTAAAGTTCAACATTCTCATAACGATTTGCTTTTAGAATATTTCAGATTATTTGTGATTTGTTAGCAGTGCCAGGGGGACTGTTTTCAATAAAATTTGATTTACTACATGTTTTGTTTAGACTATTATTTTTTAAGTACCACGATTCTAAAGGTAATTGTAATAAACACTATTTTTGAGGTTATTTCAATTACGTAAACCCATTTAACAAATCAAAAATCCTTTCTGTTCCTTTAGTAAATTGGAAAAACATTAAACTAAGTGTAATTTGCCCATATTTCCTCTACACTTTTTTGTAGAATATTCTATTTCTAAATTTTCTGGCAGGCATTTTCGAAACAGCAAAAAACTCAAAAATACGAGAAAATCCATACTGCAGAAAATTGCAAAAGTTCAAACTAAAATATATAACTTCCCATTTCTCAGTGATCGAAAGATACTTTTGAATCTTCCGGAAGCTTATTCTCTCCAAAGGATTTAAAATTTTCAATTGTAATAATTAAAAAGAAATTTTAGGTTTCATCGGTCTGAAAAACACGCAGATATTAGAAAGTTTTGATTTTTATTTACAACCTATAAGTGAGATAATAACAGAAATCAAATACTCAAGCAATCATCTAATCAGTCATCATCATCATCATCAATGGCGCGACAGCCCAAATCGGGCCCTGGCCTCCTGAAGTCGTCGCCTCCAATCGTCTCGATCCAAAGACCGCGTCCTCCAGCTGCTAATTTTTAGAATGGCTTTGCTGTCTTCATCAACCGAGTCTTCCCATCGCTTGCGTGGTTTGCCTACTGGCCGGTTACCACTCGCTTTGCCTTTAAGAGCACGTTTGGGGATTCTTCTGTCTTCCATTCGCTCTACATGGCCAGCCCACTGCAGTTTACGTAACTTGATGAACGTTGAAGCTTCTGGCTCGTCGTAGAGTTGATACAACTCATGGTTGTATCTTATTCGCCATTCCGTTCCTTCCTTCACAGGTCCCAATATTCTTCGGAGGACCTTTCTTTCGAATGCGTTAACTGCTTTTTCGGAAGTTCGCGTTAATGTCCACGTCTCGCTGCCATAAAAGAGCACAGGTCGTATAATAGTTTTATAAATCCGCAGCTTATTGTTCCTGTGCACTTTCTTGGATTTCGTTATTGGAAGTACCGAATATACGTCTTATTTGCTAGTATTATCCGTCGTTTGATTTCGTCTGTTTCATTACCGTCCATTGCTAGATTAGCCCCAAGATATATGAAGTTGTCCACACTCTCCAAATTATATTCCGCAATTGTTATGTTTTGTCTGATTGGCGTTCTCCTTCTTGTTTGCGTCATTACTTTTGTTTTGTTTTCATTAATGCGCAACCCGACTTCTTTTGCGGCGGAGTCAAGATTGACAAATACCTCCTTAGCACTAGGGAAGGATCTTGCTAGAATGTTAATGTCGTCAGCGTATGCTACTAGTTGGGTGGACTTGAATAGTAGTGTCCCGTTGGTGTCGACTGGGATTTTTCGGATGACATACTCTAGTGCCAAGTTGAAAAGCATAGGAGCTAGACCATCTCCCTGCTTTAAACCACATTCCGTTGGAAAGCTGGTTGTGGAATCGGTTTGTATTCTCACCTGGGATTCAGTGTTCGTCAATGTGAGTCTTGTTAGTCGGACTAGTTTTGGAGGAATTCCAAAGTCAAGCATGATTTGGTACAGTACGCTCCTGTCGATACTGTCGTATGCTTGTTTAAAATCTACGAATATTTGGTGCACGTCTGTGTTATATTCCCAGCATTTCTTAAGCACCTGTTTCACCGAGAATATCTGGTCTGTTGTAGATCGTCCGTTCTGAATCCGCCTTGGTATTCGCCAATTATTTGATTAGTATAGGGCTTAAGACGACGTTCAATTGTTTTTGTCAGTATTTTATAGGACGTACACAACAATTATATACCTCTGTAGTTCTCACAGCAGAGTTTGTCTCCTTTCTTGTAAATTGGACATATAATGCTTTTTCGCCAGTCGTCGGGTATGATTTCCTCTGTCCAAATTTTGCATATCATGCTGTGCAGTATTTCAGCGACACAGTCTCCACCGTTTTTCAGAAGTTCAACTGGTATTTCGTCAATTCCCGGCGCTTTGTTTCGTTTTTGGTCACATAGGGCTGCTTTGATTTCAGGAAGCGTGGGTGGTGTCGATGATGGTTCATCTTCGTCAGTTGAGGCTTGAATTGAAATGTTGTCTGTCGTTATCGGTGCTACTGGGATGGGATTCAAAAGATGTTCGAAGTATGAAGCCCATCTCCTTTTGATTTCTTCTGTGTCGCTGATGATATTGCCCTCTGCGTCTTTGCAGAGACTGGTTTTTGGTTTATATCCCTTTTTCAAGTCTTTTACTATGGCGTATGCGTCCCGCGTATTATTTTTTCTCATGTCGTCGTCTATTTTTTGTATCTTGTCATTATGGTACTTCCTTTGTTTTCGTCTGCAGGTCTTTTTCGCATATCGCCTAAGCTCGTCATATCTTTCTTTTTTGACTCGTGTTGGTCGTTCAGTAAAAATTTTGTAAGCTTCGTTCTTTCTATCTATTGCGTCGCGACATTCTTGGTCGAACCAGTCATTACTTTTTCGCCGTGCTTGATATCCAAGCAATCATCTAATCAGTCATAGATAGAATAAAATCAACTCACAAATTTTTCATCTCAAATTATCGACATCGTATCGTAGAAGCAAAATCGATAGAAAAAAAAACAATTATGAAAAACATTTTTAATTTATTACTTCCTATTACTTTAGATCGCTTGTTCTCTGTATCGCGATTATTTATAATTGCACTACTTTATATTGAATCAAATTGAAATTTCGTAAAATCAATCTTAATGGTAAAATTCTCTAAAACAAAAAATGCTTGAAACCGCATGCACTTAAAGAAAAGGTTAAATAGCGTTTTTTTTATTGTTAGCAATTTTTTTTTTAATTAACTAGAATTACTTGATTTGAAGCAAGATTCCAGTTTAATCGTTGTTGGCCAACATATCATTTCCATTTCAAGATGATGATTTCAAATCTTACCGAGAAAAAAACAACACATTTTTTTTTATTTCTAATTTTTCTTAGTTCATCTTAAAACAAGGAAGTGCGGCATTTCTTTTTGTTTGGTTATTTTATCGACTTTCTATGTGTGAGATAAAGACTTGTAATACATCTAACGCCTTTGCTAGATATGAGAAAACGAGTTTTTTTGTTTTGCGAACTTTATTCAAATGATAATTTCGTGTTTTTTTACATGGGTATTAATTTTACGCGAATTGATTAGTTTTGAGATGCGTGTGGCTTTGATGTTGTTGTCTTGAATCTTTAAAGATCTTAAAGAGCGCCGTTAATGATGATGTTGATAGGTCATGCTTTGAATCGTTAGACAGCAGGTGTCAAAGAACTGACCAGTACGAACCTATCTTCCTAGTTGAAGTATTAAGTATTTGAAAGAGGAGTTGTTTATTTGAGATGTGTTACAAGTGTTTTTTTTTTGTAATATTTTAAATTACGTTAATTGGCAATGATATCTTGACATCATTCCTTTTGTGTGATTTATCGTAGTTATAAATCAATGAACTGTAACTGGAACAATGCCCTTTTAGTATTATTGTAAAAATATCTTAGATCAATAAGCAGAAAAGTATGTAGGACACGGTTGGGATTAAGTTTAAAAAGTAAGAATTATATTTACTTTATTAATCTAATAATAAAATACTACAACCAGCAGTCCCTACGTGACTGAATGAGTCTATACAATACCTTATTATTCATTAGTCACCAATGATCTGTAAATGCTGATCTGATCCTTTCTTTTACAAACAGCGCGACACGATCGCTTCTAAAGATGTTAGGGAAAAGCACTCTAATAGCTGCTTATAGCCACACGCTTTTCACCGACTTAAACATTGGGTGAAGATGGCTCAGTGGTTAGTGCGTCTGCTTCGAGATCTAGGATCCCAGGTTCAAATCTACTTCTCGACTTGAAAAAAAAATCACTTGCTTATTTGTGAGCTCCGAATCACACTTTTTGCTAAATATAAAAAAAACGCCATAAAATAGTTTCGAAAATACGTTTTAAAATCGCTTCAGAGCTGAAGCGAAGAGCTTATTTAATAATTTATTTCATCAATAAATTGATTACTACGTTTATATGCAGTTGGAAACAGTAAAAAAGAATTAGATACACCCCTCTGGGATGGGGGCTGTAGAATTCACCCACAGCCAGTCCTGCTTGCCCTAAAAATGGCAAATGGACACTCACTGGATCATGGGCTTATCACCCGTGATCTTAAGAACTAAATGATACGAGAAACGGATACATCGCCTCGGATACGGACTGATTCTACGGTAACGACTTTTGGCATTCGAAAACGGACTATGATTGGCTTCTGGAACGTTCGAACATTGAATGACGGGGGAAGAGCTGGGGTTACTCGGTCCTTGCACCGCCAATCAGTGATCGACCGTGAAATGGAGCACTATAACATCCAAATCTTGGGCTTGAGCGAGGTCAGGTGGACAGGATCAGGAGAAGAACGAACCCCTAGCGGAAACACTATTCTGTACATTGGCCCTGAAAGTGAAGCCAGAAATGGCGTGGCGTTCGTTCTTACGCCGAGAGCGAGAAACAGTCTCATTAGCTGGGAACCAATCTCGGATAGGATTATCGTCGTCAGGCTCAGGACCAGTGTCAGAAACGTCACAATTCTGCAGTGCTACGCACCAACTAATACCGCAACATCTGGTGACAAAGAGGAGTTTTATAGCCAACTGAGTGCCACCTTCGAACGTGTTCCAAGAGGTGATATTATTATCATCTCGGGAGATATGAACGCCCAGGTTGGATCAGACAACACTGGACTAGAACACGTCATGGGGAGGCATGGTGACCCTTGGGTCGACGCTTCACGACCTTGGATTAAGAGACCCGAAAACGGCGAATTGTTTGTGGAGTTCTGTAGTACTCGGCAAATGGTCATCGGAGGGACCCTGAAATGCGCACACTGGACGCCAATTGGGAGGCAACCAGAAACACTTTTCTAACTAGTGCTGAAGAATCTGTGGGATATGCGCAAAGCGGTGAGAAACCCTGGATGTCGCAAGACACATGGGACAAGGTTGGCAATCGGAAAAAAGCCAAAATGGCAATCATCTTTCAACCCGATGTCAACCAACGAACGCCCGACTTGAGGCAGAACTACCGCGATGCTCATATACAGCTTAAAAAGGCTGTTAGACGCGACAAGAGAAAGGCCATTGAAGATCTGGCAAACAAGGCAGAATCTGCGGCTTACCTTGGGGATATGGGTTCACTATTTAAAATCATGAAACAGTTGACGAACAGGAATTTCACCGCCAACCACCTGGTGAGAGATGTCAACGGAACTCTCCTTAATATGAGTGAACACCAGTTGCGACGATGGAAGGAATACTTCTCTGATATTTTAAACATCTTGTCAGATGAAGATATTCCGGAAACAGAACAACTTCCAAACATCCAACCGCAACAATCTTCTATTAGGGACGATCCCCCAGATAAGGAAGAGATAGTTTCCGCCATTCGGTCAATGGCGGGAAGGAAAGCTCCAGGTATAGACGGACTACCAACCGAACTCCTTAAAGCGGACCCGGAAATAACAGCCGATATACTCCTCCCACTCTTCACTAAGGTGTGGAATGATGGAAGATATCCGACTGAATGGAAGGAGGGCGTCATTGTGAAGATTCCGAAGAAGGGCGACCTTCGGGATTGTGGCAATTGGCGTGGTATATGTCTACTTACTGCCGTATCAAAAATTATGGCTAAGGTAATTCTCAATAGGATTAGTGATGTCGTCGAGAGCACTCTCGAAGTTTATCAGGCTGGATTCCGTAAAGGGTCGTCTTGTACCGACCACACAAATACCCTACGGATAATATTAGAGCAGTCAGCCGAAATGGGTTCGCCACTACATCTCATGTTTGTGGACTTCGAGAAAGCTTTCGACAGCGTTAAGCGAGATTACATATGGAATGCTTTGCGTAGGAGAGGTATTCCAAATAAGGTCATAGCTATGATTAAAGAATCCTACGAAGATGCAAGGTGTCGCGTCTTGCATAGAGGAGAGCTGTCCGAGAGCTTTCCTGTGCGAACGGGTGTCAGACAAGGCTGCATATTATCACGAGCCCTGTTTCTGGTGGTAATAAATGACATCTTGAAAGCTGCACTGGAAGGTGGGGAAGGTAAAGGTCTTCAATGGAGACTATTTAACATCTTAAGTCACCTTGATTATGCTGATGACGTGTGTTTGCTTGCACATACCCGTTCGGACTTAGAGTCAAATGTTCGCTCGTTGCATTCTAAGTGCAAAGAGGCGGGACTGAAAATAAATGTGCGTAAAACCAAGTACATGCACATGGGTTCGAACGCAATCACACCGATTGTTCTTAATGGACAGGATGTGGAAGAGGTGCAAGATTTTTGCTATCTCGGAAGCATTGTCAGCATGGACGGCGGAGCCGAAAAGGATGTTGAGACTCGGCTAAATAAAGCTCGTCAGGCCTTCGGTATCCTTTCCCCTTTCTGGAGGTTAAGAGAGATCTCCCTTCGCACGAAGCTGCGAGTTTTTGACGCATGCGTCAAATCCGTGTTGTTATATGGTTGTACTACGTGGAAAGTGACCGTTCGACTTACCAAGAAACTACAGACTTTCGTAAACCAATGCCTCCGACGCATTTTAGGAATATTCTGGCCAGAAGTGATCTCCAACGACGAACTTTGGAGTACAACTCGCCAGACTAAAATAGGTATTGAGATTCAACGGCGAAAGTGGCAGTGGATCGGTCATACTTTGAGGAAACCAGAGCAAAACATCGCAAAACAGGCTCTGGATTATAACCCTCAAGGAAGACGTCGGGTTGGTCGACCATGTAACACATGGAAGCGAGCAGTTGAGCAGGAGGCCAGAGGAATAAACAAGTCCTGGCAACAGCTTAAAGCCGATGCTCAGGATCGCGCCTTGTGGAAGAGAGTTGTTTCTGTCCTATGCCCCTATAGGGGGTCTTAACAGGAATTTGATTGATTTGATTGAGATACACAAAAATTTAAACTTTATACATAATCAAACATAATTAACCTCAAGAAAGCTGATTTTGTACTTGTGGAACACTCATGTGAAAATCCAATTGCGAGGTGTAGTTATTGAAATCTCTTAACATGTATGAAACCGGTTCATAACACCCGTAGTTCGTGCGATGCTGCAGAATTCTACAAAGCTCATAATTTCGCAAAGGACGACATGAAACGTTGAATAATTTGTCAGAAAAATAACTTTAAAACCAAAAACAATTCTGGCATGTATCCCCCTTTTTTCAAAGGAATCCATAGACAGCAGATTTAAACGATCAACATATGGCGGTAACCTCAGTGGATCGGACCAGGGAAGGCCCTAAAGGACAAACCTTAAAACCGACGCTGAACTGCTTCGATCCTATCTATGTGAATGGAATAAAATGGCGACCAGATAGGACTAGCATATTCTAGGATTGATCGGACGAATGCACAATATAAAATTTTCGTTGTTAAGAAATCATTTTAAATTCTTTCGATTGTCTCGTAACAAAACGGAGGATAGCGTTCGGCTTACCAGCAATGTGAATCACATGATCATCAAAGGTGAAGTTACAGTTGAATAGTACGCCCAAATCGCGTACTTTGTTACAACGAAGTAAAGAAAATTAAGTGATACTCTCTTCTTAGAATACGAAACAGTAGTGCACTTAATAATGTTGAGATGTAAATTGTTAAATACGCACCAGTCATGAAAACGCGAGATTTCACTTTGCAATAATAAACAATCACTGAAGATTTTCGCATCATCCGCATAGAGAACAATGTTCGAGTTAGAGATAAACGAATACACGTCATTAAGAAAGAGAAGGAATAGAAGTGGATCCAGATGGCTACCTTGCGGAACGCTTGAAGTATTAAATATTTCAGAAGATTTATTTAGTTATTTATTTATCATAACAAGATAGCTTACTTAATAATAAATTGCTTAATTTAATTTAATATAACCTAATATAGTTAAATTTACCTTAATTAATTAAACACAATTTAATATAAGTATGATAGGCACTGTGGAAGGGTCAAACGGGATGTGGGGATAAAACGGAGAGTAGTCTCAGTTTATATGTCAGCTTATTTATTGGAAGTGTATAGTGTGTGCTGATTTTATTAAATACTATACAGTATCTGTTAATAGGTTCATTTTGTCCGTAATCTGTACGATGTGGATATTAATTAAGTGGTTTTGAATGTCTTGTCAACCTGACATTGCCATTGAGTCTGAATTTATTTGAGTTGTGGTCAACCTTAATATCGCCATTCAAAACATGTAAGGTAAAACCGGATGTGAGCATAGTTCTTCTAGAACCAAGCGGTACAAGATTTAATAATTGCAGCCTAACTGTGTAGGGTGGAAGGTTTCCAAAGTCTCTAGGATCATACAAGTCTCTGAGAGCAAAAATAAGGAATTACTTCTAGATTGACTCTATTCTGTTGCTGTGTAACTGGAAGAAGGGGTCCCAAATGGGACATACATATTCCAGAATAGGGCGGACAAGAGAACAGAATAAAGATCTGTTGACTCATACATTCTTAAACTCTTTGGCTCTTCTCTTAATGAACCTGAATCTGTTGAATCTGTTGAATCTGACTGTGCACCAAGAACTTCTTGAAAACGGTCAGCAAACATATCGCAGATATTAAGCCGGCAGGAAGATTGCGTGATTCCATTGGAAATAGTTACGGGATAACCCGTTTTTCGTTTTTTATTAACAAATTCGAAAAATCTTTTTGGTTCTGTTATATGTACCAATTTTTTTTTACATAACACTCATACGCAACCCGGGACTTAGAAGAGATCTCTGAGGCCAGCGTGTCATAACTTCTCTGAAGATTAGGAGTAATCGCGCCTGTTTTCTTAAATTTTTTAAATAGCTTATTTCTTCTATTCCGCAGTGATATGAGGTTTTTATCTAACCAGGGTTCTGAAACTTTGTCTTTTTGTTTTATTACAGGGACATAATTATCGACAATTTTAAAGATAACATCATATAACGATGCTATGGCATTGTCAAGATTATTATATGAGAAAAGGGATGTCCAGTCTGTCAGATAAAGCTATGCGAAAGTCCGATCACTAATATACGACATAATACAAAGGATGAAAATATCAAGAAAACCAAGCAGGCGGAGCTTATGCACAAGTATATTATGGTCAATTTTGTCAAAGGTAAATAGTATTTATGCAATCGACCTGCTGCCCGTTTTCGATAGCAGAAAGATAGAAGTTCATAAGATCAGATACAGTAGATCTACTTTTGACAAAGCCATACTGGAATGATCCAATAATCGACTTGGAATGAAAATAAATTACATCACTCACAATGGATTCAAATAACTTAGCAACACATGGAAAATTCGCTATAGGCCTATAATTACTTACATTATCTCTTTTACCAGACTTAAGTACGGGAATTATAGTTGAGTATTTCCATGACATAGGAAAAACTCCACTCCACACTCCACAAAGATAAATATCGGCTGTCAAATACTCATCAACAAGTTTTTGTCGACAGACTGATAATCGAAATAATTTTTTCCTTAAAATGGAGCTGACCGAAGACATTTCATTCGAGGATAGTCTTATTATTAAAGTGCAAGCCAATAGTGTACTTTACGATAAATTACACAAAAAGTACTTCGACAAAACTTACAAAAATAGGATTTGGAAGCAAATCGCTGATGAGCTGAAACAAAACAGTTTGTGTTTTCTTGCTATTTTGATAAGTTGAAGTAATAATTTTGGTTTATTTTTCAGCTGAAAACTGCAAAAAGAAATGGAAAAATTTAAGGGAAACATTCGTGCAAAAATCGAAAGCACTGCCTACAGGGAGTGGGGCAGAATATAATAGTTGACCTTATTTCGAGAGAATGATGTTTTTAAAAAATTTCGTGAAAATTCGAGCGTAAAAACACAATTAATTTAAAAAACATGAAAGATAATTCTTATATTTGCAGGACTAAATGCAACAATATTGCAATAATAGAGTTGGAGGATGAGGATATACTCCGTGAACAAAGTTCGCCAGGACCCAAATCTCCGCAGAGTACGAGTTCAAGTATGTCAGATGCGTTCCAACGACCCCCGAAAAGAAAGAATAGCGTTGGATCGACGTTGAAAGCGATTGAAGACACGGCGGCAGCCGTTAAGAAACGAGCACAAGGTCGAGATAGTGAAGATAGTGATGCCTTCCTGTGCAAAACTCTTATTACACTGTTAAACGAAATCCCCGCTGAGAAACGAGACGAAGCCAGGGCGGATCTTTTCCAAACTGTGTTTCAATTGAAGAGAAAATATCTCTTTAACCTTTTATAGAGTACAAACTGAATACCTGAGTACAAACTGAATACCTGTCACATATACAAATGTCTGCACTGAATTAAATATAAGGCCTGGATGAATGAAAATATATATTCTACCTGTTAAAAGAATTACATAATGTGTTTCTTAATTCTAAGGCATTCGAGCCGTTAAATCTATGTTGGCATGATGAAGGGCGGAGCGGATTTTTTCTGAATTCTAGGCTTTATGAAACTTAATAAAAAGTCAAACTATTCCGAATTCATTCTGCAATTTTTGAAAAATTGTCCGGGATCGTGCGTTTTTATTGGAATGAACGTCACTTGGTTTTCCATTTTAATTGTCTCGATAAGTTCAATAAATCACTCAAATCTTCGAATAATTTAAGATCTTCTATTTTAGAGAAATACAAATCACAAATCCGAAATCACAAACTACAAAAATCTCGGCAAAATTGTGAAGCAGAAGATTGCTTAAGTTTCTAGGCTCAGAACCGTGCTCATAAGTTTTAACGAAAGTTTGAAAAAGTCAACAAAAGATTCCTTAAGTCCATTCTGGCTGTCAACGTGCATTTCTATACAGTCGTAGACAGACTTAAGGTGCCTTAATGCTCTCTAAGTCTATTCTTGTTAGGACTAATGGCGTTTCTGCTTTATGTTTCTGTCTCGCTCTGGTTTTAAGTCCTTGTATACTTGACCGGAGGTCGTGATCTGATTACGGGAGGAATTTTCAATTTTTCTTTCACCTTTTCATCATGTTGTCGTATTTCAACGGAAAACCGGAACCACAACGAGTAGAGACCTGGAATCCAGAAAAGGCACACCTTGATAAAAAATACCTTTCCAATGGTATTCAATTTATTTATTTTGGATCATAAGATTGGGCTGTAGTGCGCTTACAAAACAAAAAAAACAAATTATGCTGTTAAATATGTAGATTGTTAGGAAGTTCATTTTTAGGTGGATTGTAGATTTGGTAAATAAGTTTTATTACCCAAATTTTAGGTACCGTCAGGCGAAAAACCCTTGCGGAATAACAAACAAAATGTTACAGAACCTGAAGGTGAGGAGGCTAAAGCCCAATTTGAGCTGTAGTGCTATTGAAGACGAGAAGAAGCAATCATTGCAAGCAGATATTATTTTACATACATATATATATTTTTTAATTTACAGTACGGTTTGGAAAATTTTTAGTTTATATACTGTAAAAATTCACTAGTGCAATATTACAGTACATGCACAATAATTTTAAACCAATGTAAAGTAGAAGGTGTACTGTGGAATTATAGTATCGTACTTTATAAAACCTTCCGGAACATTTGCTGTAATTTTACATCAAAAATTTTTAACAGTGTAGTTTTTGACCCCATCCCTCACTTCACCTCCCACTTACACCTGATGTTCTTACAAATTTATGTAAAGAACACACATACCCAATCTACAATCCGTCCAAAATGGAATTGCCCATCTTTAAGGATCTCGGAGATGAGTCTATATCTTCGGCGTACGGACAGACAGAATTTTTTTTTTTTTAATTTTTTTTCATTTGTAAGCTTATTTACTTTCAGGGTACACATTTTTTTGTATTGATCATAATACTTAATTACTAGAATAACTTTATTATTGCAATAATACAGCAATTAAGCAACCGTAGCAGATTTAGACTGAAGACGTTTTGTAGGAGTACAGAAATATGGTTTTCCTAATTCTTTTGGATATAAAGGTTATGAGCTGGTCTCATTTAATCTTGATATCGATACTGACTCCGAGATATTTAATTTCGTCGACTTTCCTAATCAGAAATGTCCTGGTCGATAAAACAAATCGTAAAGCATTATTTTTCTAGATAGTAGATATATCTAAAAATTGTATATCGGGAGTACAAATTGTAACCCACCGTTTCCCAATAGATGGCGCCAGCAGTAAGTACTGATCAACCATGACGGATCAGAAACGTCACATGGTAAACTTAGGCATCTATCAACAACTCCTCATCATTAGATTTGTGAAGTTTTATCGGTGTCAAATACTTTTTTATGCGCGAATATGTCGAAGTTTCAGCCAAATAAGCGTCATTTGCAGGAAGTTTTGCTTTTCGCCTTCAATTCAAAAAAATCTGCAGCTGAGGCGCGTCGAATGATTATTGAAACTTATGGCGAGGGTGCTATTAGTGAAAGAACGTATCGTGACTGGTATCAACGCTTCAAGAGCGGTGATTTTGACGTCGACGACCGGCATGACGGTGGAAGAGAGACAATTTTTGTGGTATATCATGTACTTTTGAAACCGAGTGAAATCACGGGAGATCACTATCGACTACAATTGATGCGTTTGAGTCGAGCATTGAAGGAGAAACGGCCACAGTGCCAAGAGACACGACAAAGTGATTTTTCTGCACGACAACTTTCGCCACATGTTGCTTAGGTTATGAAAACCTACCTGTATATACTGAAATGGGACATCCTACCCCATCCGCTGTACCCTCTGACTACCACCTATTCCGATCGATGACGCATGGCCCAGCTGAGCAACACTTCCATTCTTCGTGGATCGGCTCAAAAGAAGAGCATTTTTTTCGAAGTGGAATCCGTATGCTAAGATTGGAAATAGTTCATGCTAGCGATAGGAAAAATAAATATTTAACCATTTTTCAACGGCGATTTTCAATTTGTACTCCCAATACAATAAATTTATCGCTACCTTATGATCTGTTAACTATGTTTTAACGAGTTTGAAACTAGATTTTACATTTAGAAATACTTTTCTAGCTTTAAACAATAGGTCTATGTCATCAGCGAATATATTGAGTGCCTATTTATTTTAATTCAATCCATTTTGAAGAGATCATTGCAATAACTTAAAAACAATAACGAACCTAGTACTGCTCCTTGTGGTTAGAACGTCAGAACGGTTAAGAGATCGCTCACAATTTCATCGATTTTGACGATTTACTTGCGATTCGATAGATAGCAGTTCAATAATGTTGCATTTCTAATAATTTCCAATTCTTCTAAATTCATAAGCAATATGAAATCTACAGTGATGATGACTTTTCGAGATCAAGAAATAATTCTAAAGCTTTTTCATTATTGTCTAATGACTCGTAAATGTATTCAATGAAATTATAAACGGCATCAGCTTTCTTTTCTGAAACCTTATTGATGTTTCTATAGGATTTTATTTTCTTTGATGTATTTCTCAAAGATTTTTGCTATCACAAAAAGTCTCCGTGCTCAAATTGAGCTATAATATTAGCTTCCTTATATTTTATAGGAAAAATTCCTTGAAATATGTGACGTGTTTACCTATATAGTGGGAACATTTCTTGAAGATTCGAGCAGTAAAGACATCAATACCACGAGATTTTCTGAGCTCTGTCAAGCGATATTTCTTTATATCTGCCTGTGTGATTTATAGCATTATGCAATGTTGAAAGGGAGTAAATTAAGCCTTCCTTTGGAAGGATTGGAAATTGTGAACAAATTTTGTCAGCAATGGTTCCAAAATGCTTATTTAATTTAATAACATTAGCGTCAATTCTCTATAATTATATATTAATATAATCTGAAGCGAGAAGCTCCCTAAATTGCTGTGCATGTTGCATGTACTATCAAACCAAGTTTCTGGAAAGGAAGATATAAAACTGTCGATGTACTTTTATTTCTCGCTTTAAAGATTAATTTAAACGCTTTTTGTTGACTATAACGCTTTCCTTTTTCAGACTCTTCCGCTTTCCAAAACTTGAACTGACTCTATCCAACTGCTTCCATCGACTGCTCAATCTCGACTAATTCCTTCACGAACGGTCGCCAAGTATCGTTTTGGTCGGCCCTTCATGTCGAATCATTTCCTTGTCGACCGCTGTCAGCTCATCATACCGAAATATTTCTTTGTCGACCGGTCTTCATGCCGAAACAGTCGACTGCTTTCGACCAAATTATTTCCTTGTTGACCGATGAGTAATGTGTGTCGACATCGGAATGTGCATGTATGATTGTTGTTGCATTTCTTGGCAAAGAACTCATAGGTGTTCTTTGTATTATCACAGAATTATTGTTGGATTAAAATACCTGAAGAAGTAAACAAACGGCGAGCGACTGGGGCTTACATGTAAGAATGTCATAAATTCTTGGAAATTTTCGTGACCTAACTTAAAAATTTTAGATCCTAACAAATGAAGACGAGCTCTAAAAAACCTATTCGCCAAAAAAATAAATTCGAAGTTCTTAAATTTAAATAAACAAATACTCTACGAAATAACTATCATCCTCACTTCATTTAATCTTAATCAAGACGAACCGCAGACAAAACCGATTTAATCTCGATCGTCCTTTTAAATATTTTTTTTTTCGTTACCTTTACTAAAGTACTATATATGAAAATAATTCTGTTTAGCAAATTATTGTTTTTTTCTTATCATCACGCATTGCGAAAGGAAATGAAAGTAAAAATTCTGCATAAAATAACGATTTAAAATCATGAAGCAATGACATTTTTCTCAATAAAAAAGATGGTATGACATTGTGATTTTGTCCTTTGAAAAGGATTTCGATTTTTTTTTTTTCGTATTATTATGGAGTTTTTTTTTAAGAAATTTTATGCTAAATAAGAGTTTTATGTAAGGATTTAGATATAACTTGTGGGATTGTATAGCGTGGAAAAACATATTTTTCTTCAACTGTTTAAAAAAAAAAAAGGCGAAAGGAGAGGTTTAGGTTCGTGAATTTTATTACAGCTCTGGTGTATTATTTCAGAAAGGTCCTTGTTTTGAATCCACTGTTGATTTATGGAGAGTAAACTGATACCGAAGTTTTCAGTTTTAGTTTATTTTGAAAGTTCTCGTTACTATCGAAGAGTGATATAAATTTTAGGGTAATAACAATAAAAACGGGTAATTTCAGTGGTTGTGCGTATTTCGTGGGTAAGTTTATTAAAGTTAAATGTTTATTGGCAGCTTTTCTGCGTCTATATGCAAAGCTCAAATAAGTCTGTGACGGCTGGATTGGTTAAATCCACCGTAGTGAGTGGCAGATGTTACATAATATTCAGTTTTAATGGTTGGTTTTGCGATTGGCACAAATTATGGAAGAATGAATTGAAGGTAAATGAATCATGGTTGCGTATAAGCAAGCTGTTTCGAAAGCGTGGTTGCTTTAGCTTCCTGTACTACGAATTCCACCTTAACATCGGAAACGCATAGACGGCCCGAAAAGTACTCGGGATAAGAAATAAACTCTCTCTTCTTTGGATACCTGTAAATGTAAGGAGAAGGCAGACGAAAAAGTTAAAGATAGACCAAGTTTCCACCCGTAGTGCCGGAACGCATCCTTTGAATTTCGAACGGCACTGTCAGCGGACTGAAAAGGAGCATAAGGATTTGTGGGTCATTCTTTACCATTGTAGGCAAACTCATCATTTATTTTCTACGGTGATTTTTCCTCGTTGAAGTGCAATGATTTTTTTTTACGTGGCACTTTCTAGCTCAATGCGTTTTTAAGCTAGAGAGGACACGGACGGACGAACATCCGGTTTTGAGATTTTTGAGTGATTATATGAACTTCTGTATCATTCATTTTTTTTCTCCGAGCCTTATTTCTTGGCGTTACAAGCTTTGTGGCATAATACTCTTAGATTTCATCTAGAGTATAAAAAAAATCCATGGGAAATTCAGCACAAAGAACGTCGTGTATAAGGAAGCCTTAAAAGAAAAGATCGACTTCTTTAATATTTCTAAAAGGAGAAATTATTATTACTTATATATTTTTTGACCTATTCAGCAATAACAATAAGGTCGGTCCTATAAAATGTTCTTCCTTTTCGTACAAAATACTCGTGCAAGCACATGCTTGTTTTATAATAAAAAAAAATATTAATATATACGATACTGTGCAAAATTAAGTTCAATTTCGCCACCCTTTCCCGCACAAAATATATATAATAAAATCTCTATTTTTTCTAGAGCATCGTGTGATTGGGGTATGCGCGCAATCAGCGGTTTTTTTTTAACTCGTACAGAATAAATACTTAATGAACTCCTTGTTTTAGAACACAAAAACTCCTAATCTATATTTATTGAGAAAATGAAGTGTAAAAAACATAATAGGACTGCGATACTTTAAATGAAAAAAATTTGTATACTCAAGATGAAATTTGAGAGTATTATAAGTTTGCCATAAAGTTTGTAACGCCAAGAAATAAGATTCGGAGAAAAAACTGAATGGTACAGAAGTTCATAAAATCACTCAAAAATCTCAAAACCGGACGTTCGTCCGTCCGTGTCCTCTCTAGCTTGAGAACGCGTTGAGCTAGAAAGTTCAAATTTTGTATACGTCGTTTTCAACAAAAAAGTAAGGTAAAGTTCGTGAACGGGCCAAATCGCTCCACCCGTTCTACCCCCTCCCATACAAAATGATACAATTTAGCACTTTCACAATAAATGGATTTCCCCGAAAAAAATTTGGAATATAATACTTTTATGATAATATAAATCTACTGTATTAAAGTTATTCGAGTCCTCCCCTTCCTTCCACCATCTCCCATACAAACTGCTTTTTTTCATGAAATGCTCTAAGCCAATTTACTCAGTGCATATAATACTTATCGAGCTGAAATTGTGCATTAAATATTTAATTGGAATTAGTAGTAAGACTTAAAAAAAAATTAGACGATCACCTGTACCCCTTCACGCCCAATCGTACTTCTGTTATGTTTATACTCTAGATGAAATCTGAGAGTATATTGTGTTTGCCTTACCGTTTGTAACGCTAAGAAATAACGCTCGCACGGAGCCGCCAAGGGTACAGAAATATATGTTGTCGCTCAAAAACCTCGATTTCGAGTGGCCGTCTGTCTGTCTGTCCGTCTGTGCGTCTGTCTACAGCATAACTCTCGAAAGCTTTTAGCTATAGTGCTAAAAAATGTTGTGTGTCATTTTCAGCAAAAAAGTAACTTTAAGTTCGTGAATGGGCTACATACCTCCACTCCTTCTACCCCCTCACATACAAATTTCATGAAATTTCGAAATATTAAGAAATTGATTTTTCTTTGAAACTATTTAAGCTATCGGCTTGCAATTTAGGTCAAAGTATTATGATATAGATATCATTAATATTACGGAATATTGACCCGACCCCCTTACTCCTTCTACCCCCTCCCATACAAATGGACAATTTTGAAAAATACATATTTTCGATTTTCATTGAAACTAGTAAAGCTGAAAAGACGAAATTTTGCCAGAATTAATTCTACTATAATTGCAATTTATTTTAAAAATAATTATCAATTTCACTTCACTCCTTCTACCCCCTCCCAAACAAATTTCTCGAAATTTAGAAATTTAAATTAAATTATTTTTTTTCGAAACTGTTATAGCTATCAACTTGATATTTTGAATAAAGTATACAAATAGAAATATTAATAATGCGAAAAAAATTTGTTTTGATCCGTACACTCCTTCTACCCCGTCCCATACAAATGCATAATTTTTGTTAAATGCATTTGATCGATTTCCATTCAAACTAGAAAAAGTACAAACTTCAAATTTTGCCAGAATTTGTTTCTTAGTAATTGAAATAAGTGTTAGGAAAAATCATTAGCTCCGCTTCACTCCTTCTACCACCTCCCATACAAATATCTGTATTGTAAATTCAAGAAAAGTATTTCTCCTTGAAGTATATGAGAGCTATCGACTTTGAAATTGAATCAAAGCATGGTGATAAGGATGATGATAAGCAGTTTCAAAATCATCTTAAACGCTCCACTTCCTCTGCCACCTCCTATACAAATGCCTCAATTTCAGGAAAACTATGACCAATTTCTTTAAAAACAATGAAAACTAAAAACTTTAAATTCAGCAAAAAACATTTTGCATGACATGTTCGGTGTCATATACGAAAAATTCAAACCTCCCCCTCTACTTCTACCACCTCTCATGCAAAAGTCTCTATTCACTATTCGAAAGAATTTGAGATGACATATTTTTCGGTATACTAAAGTCATTTCCATCTCATCTAGAGTATCATATGATGGAGCTTTAATTTTTTTCTTTTTTTGTCTTACTAATAATTCTAAATAAATATTTAGTGAGCAATATCAGCTCGATAAATTTGATTAGAGTATTTAATGAAAAAGTGCAGTTTGTATGGGAGGTGGTGTTAGGAAAGGGAGGACACGAATAATTTTTATACAGTAGATTGAAATAAAAAAAAAACTTACCGCAAAGGGGTAGTTGTAGGATGAGTTTTTACCAATTCCTGCAACTATCTTTGAAGACTAGCGACTCTACGGACCTGAGCTAACTATCCCCTTTTGGGATGGGGGCTGTAGAATTCACCCACAGTCAATTCTGCTTGCCCTAAAAATGGCAAATAGACACTCACTGGATCGTGGGCTTATCACCCGTAATCTTAAATTCTAACTGATACGAGAAACGGATACAGCGCCTCGGATACGGACGGATGCTACGGTAAAGACTTATGGCATTCGAAAACGGACTATAATTGGCTTCTGGAATGTTCGAACATTGAATGACGGGGAAGGGCTGGGGTCCTTGCACCGCCAATCAGAGATCGACCGTGAAATGGAGCACATCCAAATCTTGGGCTTGAGCGAGGTCAGGTGGACAGGATCAGCAGAAGAACGAACCCCTAGCGGAAACACTATTCTACATTGGCTCTGAAAGTGAAACCAAAAATGGCGTGGCGTTCGTCCTTACACCGAGAGCGAGAAACAGTCACATTAGCTGGAAACCAATCTCGGATAGGATTATCGTCGTCAGGCTCAGGACCAGTGTCAGAAACGTGACAATTATGCAGTGCTACGCACCAACTAATACCGCAACATCTGGTGACAAAGAGGAGTTTTATAGCGAACTGAGTGCCACCTTCGAACGTGTTCGAAGAGGTGATATTATTATCATCTCAGAAGATATGAACGCCCATGTTGGATCAGACAACCCGGGACTACAACACGTCATGGGAAGGCATGGTGACCCTTGGGTCTACGCGTCACGACCTTGGATTAAGAGACCCGAAAACGGCGAATTATTTGTGGAGTTTTGTAGTACTCGGCAAATGGTCATCATCATCCACACAAGAATCATCATAAAACTTCTTGGGTTTCCCCTGATGATGTTACTCAGAACCAGATCGACCATTTGGCTATAAGTCGCCGATGGAAAAGATGTCTCCTCTAAGTGCGAGCGAAACGTGGAGCTGACGTGGGGAGCGATCACCACTTGATGTTTGCCTGCTTGAGATTGTGTACAGCAGCTAACCAACGACCACAAATTCTTCAAATGAAGCGCAAGCTTAATGTGGATAAACTCAGAAATCCCAACAAAAACGCGAATACACCACTATTGTACGCGAAAAATCATCAAAATTGGGTGAACATGAAATGCGCACACTAGACGCCAATTGGGAGGTAACTAAAAACACTTTTCTAACCAGTACCGAAAAATCTGTGGGAAATGTGCAAAGCGGTGAGAAACCCTGGATGTTGCAAGACACATGGGACAAGGTTGACAATCGGAAAAAAGTCAAATTGACAATCATCTCTCAACCCGATGCCAACCAACGAACGCCCGACATGAGGCAGAACTTCCGCGATGCTCATATACAACTTAAAAAGGCTGTTAGACGCGACAAGAGAAAGGCCATTGAAGATCTGGCAAACAAGGCAGAATCTGCGGCTTACCTTGGAGATATGGGTTCACTATTTAAACTCATGAAACAGTTGACGAACAGGAATTTCACCGCCAACCACCTGGTGAGAGATGTCAACGGAACTCTCCTTAATATCAGTTGCGGCGATGGAAGGAATACTTCTCTGATATTTTAAGCATCTTGTCAGAGGAAGATATTCCGGAACCAGAACAACTACCAAACATCCAACCGCAACAATTCCCTATTAGGGACGATCCCCCAGATAAGAAAGAGATAGTTTCGCCATTCGGTCAATGGCGGGAAGAAAAGCTCTAAAACGGACCCGAAAATAACAGCTAATATACTCCTCCCACTCTTTACTAAGGTGTGGAATGAAAGAAGATATCCGACTGAATGGAAGGAGGGCGTCATTGTGAAAATTCCGAAGAAGGGCGACCTTCGGGATTGTGGCAATGGCGTGGTATATGTCTACTTACTGCCGTATCAAAAATTATGGCTAAGGTAATTTTCAATAGGATTAGTGATGTCGTCGAGGGCACTCTCGAAGTTTATCAGCCTGGATTCCGTAAAGGGTCGTCTTGTACTGACCACACAAATACCCTACGGATAATATTAGAGCTGTCAGCCGAAATGGGTTCGCCATTACATCTCATGTTTGTGGACTTCGAGAAGGCTTTCGAAAGCGTTAAGCGAGATTATAGATAAGGTCATAGCAATGATTAAATATAAAAAAAAAATCCTACGAAGATGCAAGATGTCGCGTCTTGCATAGAGGAGAACTGTCCGAGAGCTTACCTGTGCGAACGGGTGTCGGACAAGGCTGCATATTATCACCAGCCCTGTTTCTGGTGGTAATAAATGACATCTTGAAAGCTGCACTGGAAGGTGGGGAAGGTAAAGGTCTTCAATGGAGACCATTTAACATCTTAAGTCACCTTGATTATGCTGATGACGTGTGTTTACTTGCATATAACCGTTCTAAATGCAAAGAGGCGGGACTGAAAATAAATGTGCGCAAAACCAAGTACATGAACATGGGTTCGAACGCAAGCACACCGATTGTTCTTAACGGACAGGATGTGGAAGAGGTGCAAGATTTTTGCTATCTCGGAAGCATTGTCAGCATGGACGGCGGAGCCGAAAAGGATGCTGGCTAAATAAAGGTCGTCAGGCCTTCGGTATCCTTTCCCCTTTCTGGAGGTTAAGAGAGATCTCCCTTCGCACGAAGCTGCGAGTTTTTGACGCATGCGTCAAATCCGTGTTGTTATATGGTTGTACTACGTGGAAAGTGACCGTTCGACTTACCAAGAAACTACAGACTTTCGTGAACCAATGCCTCCGACGCATTTTAGGAATATTCTGGCCAGAAGTAATCTCCAACGACGAACTTTGGAGTACAACTCGCCAGACTAAAATAGGTATTGAGATTCAACGGCGCAAGTGGCAGTGGATCGGTCATACTTTGAGGAAACCAGAGAGAAACATCGTCAATCAGGCTGTGGATTATAATCCTCAAGGAAGACGTCGGGTTGGTCGACCATGTAACACATAGAAGCGAGCAGTTGAGGCGGAGGCCAGAGGAATAAACAAGTCCTGGCAACAGTTTAAGGCCGATGCTCAGGATCGGGCCTTGTGGAAGAAAGTAGTTTCTGTCCTATGCCCCTAAAGGGGGTCTTAACAGGAATTTAATTGATTGATTGAGATTGAAATAAATCAAAATAATGTATTCCAAATTTCAGACAAATAGCTTTAATGCTTTTTGAGCAAATCCGTTTATTCTGGAAATGCGAAATTGTGTCATTTTGTATGGGAGGTGGTAGAAGAGTAAAGCTAATCGTCTGGTTTTTTGGTTTTACTAAGAATTCTAAATAAATATTAAATGCACAATTTCATCATTTCATGAAAAAGTGCAGTTTGTGTGGGAGGTGGCGGAAAGAGGGGTAGGACACGAATAATTTTTATACGGTGGATTGAAATCATCATAAAAGCAATATAATTCAAAATTCAGATCAACAGATTTTATACTTTTCGAGCAAATCCATTTATTGTCAAATTGCGAAATTGTGTTATTTTGCATTGGAGGGGGTAGAAGGCATGGAAAGCTTTGTCCCGTTCACGAACTTCACCTTACCTAGTCTAGCCATAAATACTGTTACAAACTTTTTGAAGCACTGTTCAATAAAAGAGGTGTTATATATTAAGAAATCATTGTTTATTTATTAAATGCATTGTCAACAACGGAAATTGCAACAAGTTATTCGAAGTGATTGCCTTTTGCCTTTACACAAGCCTTTAATCGAGCTGGCCACTTATCTATGGAAGCACGCACGACTTCAATCGGAAAGTTGGCGACTGCATGTGTAAGAGACTTCTTTAAGGATTCGATATTAGGATGTCTTTTAAAGCACGTCATTTGCTCTAAGACAGACCATAATTCGTAATCCAGCGGATTCAGGTCCGGGCTAGAGGAAGGCCAATCTTCAGCTTTAATAAAATCTGGAACATTTTCTTCAAGCCATTTTTGGGTTGACTTCGCCTTATGACCTGGTGCAGAATCTTGCTGGAAGCTCCAAGGGTGATTTTTGAATAATGACGTGTTGAGAGGTTTCACTACACTTTCAAGGACACTTTCTTGATAAATTTTGGCAGACGTTTTGACGCCCTTCTCACAAAAATGCAACTTTGTCACCCCGTTGTAGCTAACACCCCACCAAATCATTACTGAGGCTGGATGATGACCTCTTTGAACCTTTTGGGCAACTTGAGAAGCTTCTCTGGCACTGCGAGCATAAACCCTATCGTTTTGTTTATTAAATGTTTCTTCGACAGTAAAAATTTTTTCGTCCGTAAACAAAATTTTGCGGTGTTCTTGGTTTGCGTACCGGCAAAGTAATCGTTTTGATTTTTCCACTCTATTTTTTTTAACGAATCTATTAGTAAATGCCCGGTAGATCTACGATAAGCACCCAACCCCAAGTCACTTTTGATGATACGTGAAATTGTTCTTTGGGGTATTTTCATCTCACGCGATAAAATTTTTTGTTTCCGAAGAGGATTACGGCGAATTCTCTCGCGCACGGCTTTAACCGCTTGAGGTGTTCGAGTAGTTCGCGGACGGCCACTTCTTTTACGGTCACTTACTCCAGACGTATCATTAAATCTTTCAATAGCCCGATATACAAACATTCGGCTTATACCAAGGGTCTTAAAAATATCACTTGGTTGCATTCCTACTTTATGAAGTGCAATCACAGCAATTCTATTTTCTTTGTCACCCCAATCCATGTTCACTACACTAAAAATTAAACTCAAATGATGACAAATGCATCAAGCACAAGCGTACTATAGCGGTTAGCTCAATTTTTAAGAAATGCAATATAACGGTTCCTTTTTGCAGGGTTGCCAAACCTTGTAACAATATTTATGGCTAGACTAGGTACTTTTTCGTCAAAAACATCGTGTAAGAAATTTGAGCTTTCGAGCTCAACGCGTTCTAGAAAGTGCACAGACAGACGGACGGATGGACATCCTGTTTTGAGATTTTTGAAAATATTTCTGTACCCTTGGCGCATATGTGCGAGTATTAATTCTTGGCGTTACAAACTTTAAAGCAAACTTATAATACTCTTCGATTCCATCTATTTTAAAATGCTCTTCACAAACGATTCTATCGGAATATATAAGCATAAAATTGATAGAAAAAGCTCATGTTCTTACCATTCATGCTATAAGTCTATCACATTTATTTTCTGCGTATTATGGAAATTCTGTATTATACGAAAAGAAGTGCTGGAACTTTTCATATGCATAAATTTTCTGGTTAGTTTCATTGGAAGATGCGAATGCATCGTGAACACTACTTTAAACTGTATATGGAATACATTAAAATATATATTATAGAAATTTGCATCGAAATCGCCCTTTTAAATAAGCGTAGTTGTATTAACCTAAATTGTGGTTGATATAATCTAGTTAAAATTGTACGAGAGAAGTTTCTAACGCCCTTTAAATAAAAAAAATTAACTGAATTTGACATACATTTGTAAAACAGGAATGCACTGAAAATTTGTCAATGAACTAAATAATTAGTTCAAAAGAAGCGTAAAGTGCCAATATCTTTAGATTATATATTCACGCAAATTCTGATTGCTTCTATATTTTTGCACCATCTCTAAGCATATGTTACATTTTCGATTTTTTTTTTTAACAAAATTCAAACGAATTAAATTATGGCCTTCTATCACATCACTCCAAATCCGGGTAACTCAATTTCTCCTGTCCTCATATTTATACGCACAAATGTACGTAACGAAGGTAAAGAATTCCAATCACTCTTTCACCATTCTATGAAATTAACCCATTTGAAAGACTGGTACTCGATATTACCTATACGGCATAACTCTCCGGTACGATAAATCTAATAACATGGCACGCTATTCGATCTACAACCATTGCACACACGTCAGCTGTATAAGTCGTGTGATTGAAAAATTCTTTAGGTGGCAGAGAAAGATCAATCATAATTTTGTGCTCTATTTTTGTTCCTAAGTACTACTAAAATTGCAACAATATAGTGGAAAAAATAATAACATGTAATGGAATTTCCACGTACCTTTTTTTTACGTGGCACTTGAATTTTGTTGACTATCACTACGCACAGTTGATTGATTTTACTCCATTAACTACGGAGATTAATTAATGCTATTATGCAGCAGAAGATAGAACTCTGAAAATAGAAGAAGAAAACAATCTGTAGAGATGGCCGTTTTTTTTTCGAATAGGAAATATTCAGAATGGAATACAAGGAATGTGCACAATCAAAATTTATATTTGAAAGTTGTTTATTTAAGTTTTTTTTTTTTTCTTGTCTCTAGTGTTGTTAATTAACAACTTGCATAGCATTTGAGTAAGGAATTTATGTTAAGGTATTAGTTGAAATGGAATAAAAACAACAGTAGGGGAATTTATTTGAAATGGATAAGGTGATTATACTGGAAAAAATCTCAAGAAAACGTTGAAAAAGTCAATAGTGTGTGCAGATAATGAGCTCATCTACAAATTTATTAAAGCTTAGCTACTTTAAAATAGTGAAAAAATGAACAGATCTATCAGGTATCGTAATAAATAAATACAATAACATGACGCAATTCTTAAAATCTAAATCATGACGTACTATTATCAATAAAATCTGAATCCCAAGAAGTTATGGTTAGTTTGAAATAATGACTATTTCCAAATAATTAATTTTATGGAAAAGGCCTGCACATAAAAAAAAACAACGGTGGTCGCAAAAGATCGGATAGATCACTGGATACATCGCAGTTGGTTTCGAGAATGATCGCGAGCCGAATGCAGAAGTTAATAACATTTTAGTTACATGAAACCTCAATTTACCAAATCGGAAAGTAGCCTTATGAAAGTCTTAGAACTTTTAGAAATATTTATATGTTTTACATATGTTACGTATCTGGAAAGACACAGCGCTGTGCAAAATAATAGGTGTAAACTTAAAAAACGTAAACTTTATGTATAACATCTATATTACTGTATTTTTAACCCACAAAAATTTGTTCTTTTATTCTTTTATGTAATATACAGGGTGTTTGGCACTCCGTGCGCCACCTTGTAAGGGCTTATTCCTAGATATATTTTGAGAAAAAAATTGTTCTACGGAGATGGTCAATTTTCAATATCCGCGGAGATACAGGGTGATCAAGAAAATTGTTTCGGACCTGTACCCTCATTTATTCAAAACGCTATATCTTGAGAACTAATAATCGCAATTCAAAGTGTTATAACTTGTTTTTTAGGGAATCAAATTACCTTTCATTTGGTGTAATAGTCCACATTGTACCTGTACCCAATCCTGAGGTATTTGCTTCAGACCACAAATTTTTGGTACTTTGACCCTCAAAATTCTGGCATTATAAAAATGTCATTTTAATGTTGTTTTTTTATGACCCATATTATTGCCTATAAAAGATGCCGACGTACTTATGACTTAGGTTTTCCCGTTTCCCAGGTAATAAGCGAAAATACATATGGGTTAAAAATAAAATATGCCACAAACCAACCCTCGTTCTAAAAAAACTACCTGAAATGTTGTTAAACTGAAATATTCTTATTGTCCTTTAATAACTATTTAAATTATCGAGGAATGTCCTTTAATTAGTATTAAATTATCGAGGAATTGAATTAAATTAAAATGAGTTTCAACACGACTAGGTGCAGCACTTTGCCTTTTTTAATGGTGTACCTAACAAAATGAAAAGCCTATAAAAGCAAATCTTACTTCATATTTTTACCAGTCTTAGTTACATTGTTAAAAGTACATAGAAGGTGTCACTAAAATTTAGAAAATAATTTCGAAATGCCTGAGTACTCGAATGAAGAATATGCAGACTTCATTTTCATTTATGGAGAGTGTCAGGCAAATACACGAGCGGCGCGATCTTTGTATCATCAGAGATTTCCGAATCGTCGGATACCTGATAGGAGAGTATTCCAATACGTTTACAGAAGAGTTCGGGAAACAGGCAGCGTTAGGACAAGCAGAGTAAATGCAAATCCTGCGCCGATAATCGCTGTTCCAATCGATGAAGGAATACTACATGCAGTTCAAAATGATTCATCAATCAGTATCCGACGCTTGGCATTGCAGTTAAACGTCTCTACGTGGAGAGTTTGGAGTGTCCTAAAAGCAGAGTGTTTGCATCCCTACCACCACACACCATTGCAGGAGCTGTTACCCATTGATTTGCCCAAAAGGATGGAGTTTTGCAATTGGCTCCTTGAACGACAACTAAGTGACGAGAATTTTATGAACAACATTCTTTGGACGGATGAGTCCCAATTCTCTAGGAACAGTATCACAAACTTCCACAACTTACACACATGTGCTGAGAGCAATCCACATACAAGAAGAGAGGCATCATTTCAGCACAGATTCAGTGTCAATTTATGGGCAGGTGTGATTGGTGACGATTTCATTGGTCCTATTAGGCTTCCGCCTATCCTAAATAGTTCCAATTACTTGCATTTTTTGATAAATGATCTACAGGAGTTATTGGATGATGTGCCACTGCAACGATTGGCTTCCATGTTTTACCAACACGATGGTGCTCCAGCTCATTACGGCCGAAAAATCAGAGATTGGTTAAATTCCAATTATAGCAATCGCTGGATCGGTAGAAATGGACCGATACACTGGCCTGCAAGATCTCCTGATTTAACTATTACGGATTTCTTTTTATGGGGACGGATGATGGACCTTGTCTACGCAACGGAAGTAGTAACGGTGCAGGATCTAAACACCAGAATCGATGCGGCAGCAACAGAAGTAAGGCAGCAGTTGAGGAGTATGAACACAAAGAGAACACTGGCAAAACGAGCTTTAGCGTGCATTCAAAATGAAGGTGGCCATTTTGAACATTTATTGTAATTAAGGAAATTTGAAATAAACCATAAAAACCTTTCTTAAGTTCTTTTAGTTCAAGCGGAGAGTGTTTTTTGATAAAAGTGCTATACTATTGGAATGATATTTTTGTCTAAACTATGAAATTTATGCAATGCAAGCGTATACATCGTTTGTAGGCAATAATATGGCAAATAAAAAAATAACATTAAAATGACATTTTTATAATGCGTTTTTTGAAAAAAACTACATTGACCCCAGAATTTTGAGGGCCAAAGTATCAAAAATTTGTGTTCTGAAGCAAATACCTCAGGATTGAGTACAGTTGCAATGCGGACTATTACACCAAATGAAAGGTAATTTGATTCCCTAAAAAACAAGCTATAACACTTTGAATTGCGATTATTAGTTTTCAATATATAGCGTTTTGAGTGAGTGAGGGTACAGGTCCGAAACACTTTTCTTGGTCACCCTGTATCTCCGCGGATATTGAAAATTTACCATCTCTGTAGAACAAATTTTTCCTCAAAATATATCTAGGGATAACCCCTTACAAGGTGGCGCACGGAGTACCCAACACCCTGTATAACTAACAAAACAAAAATTTTAATTCCAAAAAAACTAAAGTTACTTCTAAATATTATTTTAGTTTGATGGGCTGTGCAAAAAAATAGGTGTATTTCTTAAAATTCTGAAAAAGACACAAATTAATATTTAATTTTGCTTTAGAACATTCGGAAATGTATACAGTGGCGGACAAAAGTCTACGGCAGCACATTATATTGAGGTTCTGGGTAATTGGAAGCTTTAATCAAAAATCCATTGATGCACATTTTTTCAGTAACGTAAATAGCTGCATCTAGGGTCGGGAGATTGGCTTTTGTTGAAACTACTATGGAGCGCTGTTTACAAGAACATGTTGAAACAACATTTAAGGCCATCAGTTGAGAAGTTGTGCCTTGGAGGGAGTTGGATTTTCCAACAGGACAATGATCCGAAGCACTTCGTCAAGAACTGGTTGTTGTACTACGCAGCTGGCAGCTGAAAACGCTCCCCAAAGATCGGATTTAAACTCAATAGAATATGTATGGGAGCTTCTGGAGCAGAAAATTCGGAAATGTTGCATAAAAAATAAAAATGTGTTGAAGGAAGCGCTCATTACAGAATGGGAGAAAATTACATCCGCAGAAACTAGTAATTTAGTCGCCTCTATGCCCCGAAGACTGCAAGCAGTAATTGATGCTAAAGGGAGTCCAACCAAGTACATATTAAGCCAGCAAATAATTTTAAAAATTTCGATACGTTTATTTGGAAATTTTTTTGTGTAGAAGTCAGCCAGCACTAACTGCCGTAGACTTTTGTCCATTCAATTTTTTATGTTTTTATGAATTTCTCTTTAAGTTTGTTATGAAAAGTTTTTGTTTTTGTTTTTTTTATAAATATATTTACGTTACTGAAAAAATTTGCATCAATGGATTTTTGATTAAAGCTTCCAATTAAACAGAACCTTAATATAAGGTACTGGCGTAGACTTTTGTCCGCCACTGTAAATACCTAATACTTAGTTCCATATCCGTTATTTTTTAGAACAGCCTGGCATCTCCTGTGCATGGAGTCAACCAATCTTTGGCACCTTTCAACAGGTATAGACTCCCAAGCTGCTCTCACTGACTGCTACAATTCTTCTTTATTACGGTGTCTAATGTAGCCAAGCGTGTTCTTAACATTACCCCAAAGATGTTCAATAGGGTTAAGATCTGGCGATTGCGCTGGCCATTTCATAACGTTTGTCCTATTGCGCTCAAACCAGACCTTAGCCGCTTTTGAGGTGTTTTGGATCGTTATCCTGTTGAAAGATCCAACGAATTGGCATTTATTCTTCTGCAAATAGAATCATAATTGTCTCCAGTATTTCAATGTATCGTGCAGAGTTCATAGTATCTTTGATCCAGTGTATGGGACCAACACCGTACCACGAAAAACATCCCCAATCCATGACGCTGCCACCGTAATGGTTTATTGTCTTGACGGTGTACTCGGGAGAGAATTCCTTTGATCTAGGCCTTCGTACAAATTTCTTGGTACTATCTGCACCAAATAAATTTATCTTGAACTCGTCCGACCTAATATGTTTAGCCCTTTTTCTTTAGGCCAATTGAGATGGTCTTGCGCAAACAATTTTCGCTGTTGCCTATGTTTAGATGTTAACAATGGGCTCCTTCTAGGCCTTCTGGTCGGCAGATTAGTTTCTACTTGCCTTCTTCTTATTGTCGACGTATTAACACCGAGCCCAAGATTTTTTTTTATTTCAGCAGAAGTGATAAATGGCTTTCTTTTGACCAACCTTGTTATCTACCGAACACTCTTTTCCGAGATTTTCCGTGGCCTGCCCCTTGTTTCTTTACCTTCGCGCCTTTTTAAAGCATTTGTTACCATATTCTGTGAACAACCCACTGTTTCGGCGATAACTTTGTACGTTTTGCCTTCTCTCCTCAGTTTGTGAATGATTTCCCTCACATCTTCCGTACAGTGCCGTTTACGTCGCATTTCCTCTGAACTGAATTGGTTTGTCATTAAGAAAATAAATAGCCTTAAATCTTATCTTAAATAATTCAGAGTTTACTTACATTTTCACAAGCAAAACCAGAAAATAATATAACACAATACTTACAGACCTATTTTTTTGCACACTGTTCTCGTAGACGAATATTTAATAACTGCCAAAAATGAAACCCCAATGAGAGGTCCAATTGCGTTTTTCTTTTAAATGATTGGAGAGTTAACGGTAATTAATTTCACAGTAATTTCATACAAAAGATGTCAACAACTGATAAGAAAATATGCCTTTTGCATGAGCCTAGTGTTTGCTCCTATTATTCTGCACAGCGCTGTATGCAAGCATACCCACGTTTGCTTAATGTTTGCGCATCTGAAAAAAATATGCAAGCATACCCATGTTTGGTTAATGTTCCAAGGAACGTTCCTAAATCCAAACATCCAGATCATAATATTTACATAGATACACTTTTGCAGTTTTGAATGAAAACGATGGGAACTTAAATAATATTGCTTTCACATACGTTGAGGTTAAGCCAAAGTCATCTGACAAGTTAACACAATTTACGAATTTAATAAATTATTTTTTTTAGAATAAAGCGAGTTTTATCAGTGTCGCTGACAGTAGGATCCTAGCTAAACTTGCATGATTCATAAGAGAACAAACCGTTCGAAGAACAGCGTTTAAATAAAAAAAAAAATACAAAAAATACAAAAAATCAGTAAAAAATAATTAAACTGAAAAAATAACGAATTGTGCAACAACAAAAAATACAATTAAATTGCATTTGACTGAGAGGCGGATTAACAAGCGCAAATATGTCTTGAAAAAACCACTGAGGCGGGGGGGATCTCAGTTATAATAAACACAAAAATACAATAAAGTGATAACGAATTGCGTACCAAACGAAATATTAATTTATCTTGGACCCTTTCCTGTTGACATACCGTGACTCAAAGCATCCAAAATTCCGCGCAAGGATAAAACCCTTAAATACTGAAAATATATCAACATAAGAAATGGACCCTGGACTAGCAACGAGATTATTAGCGCACCTAGAAAACTTGGCCGTCCCACACAACGTGAACCACGAGAAGAATCGAGCAATAAGGATATTAAAGGAAATCGCGTACATCAAAGATTACGACGGTGATCGAAAACAACTGACACAGTTCATCAACGCAGTGGGAGCTTAACTAGATTCGCTGGAACCAAGCGCAAACATTGAGTTTTTGACGCATGCGTCAAATCCGTGTTTTTATATGGCTGTACTATGTGGAAAGTGACCGTTCGACTTACCAAGAAACTATAAACTTTCGTGAACCAATGCCTTCGACGCATAGGTATTGAGATTCAAAGGCGGAAGTGGCAGTGGATCGGTCATACTTTGAGGAAACCAGAGCGAAACATCACCAAACAGGCTCTGGATTATAATCCACAAGGAAGACGTCGGGTTGGTCGACCATGTAACACATGGAAGCGAGCAGTTGAGCAGGAGGCCAGAGGAATAAACAAGTCCTGGCAACAGCTTAAGGCCGATGCTCAGGATCGCGTCTTGTGGAAGAGAGTTGTTTCTGTCCTATGCCCCTATAGGGGGTCTTAATAGGGATTTGATTGAAGAGCAAAAGCTGAATGTTGGTAGGCGATCTACAACACGAAAATCATCGGCAGAGCAAAGGAATTTCTACTACACAACCAACCAATAACATGAGGAAAAGTCATAACTCTCCAGAAACAACATTTTCGTCCAAATGCAAGTTATAAGAATATGACCTGAGAAATAAATAATCTTAAAGTAAGTTAAATTTTCAATTTAAATAGTAAGCTAAAAGATATTATTCTATAAAGAAATTTGTTTGTAACTTATGAAAATAACATAGCACAAACTGAAAACATTTGTTACCTTAATTAATCGTGTTCAACAAATTGCGGTAGGAAACCTGTCACGAGAAACTAAAGATATGTTTGATCTCCATGAAATTAAAGAAATTCTATATTCTTACCAAGGGTACGATCAAGACAACATAGACAATTATTTTTTTTGGACAAACAACATACGCACTACCACAGACATCATACTAACGCAATTCCCAAAATCATTATCATCAGCTAGGGTGTAGCGTGTTGGTCTTGTAATGCGAAGGTCGTGAGTTCAAATCCCGGTCGACGCAATATATAATTCCAGCACATTGCTTGCTTGGATATACCTTGGTCACCGCAATCTACGAAAATGAAAAATTCGTAGATAGAGGGTTGTGCGAACAACCCTTCCACAATAAATAATGAGAAATGTTAAGGAACCTGAATGTCAGGTGGCCGAGGTTCGATTTGGGCTGTAGCGCCATTGTAGAAGTAGAAGATTATCATCATATCAATGCTAACCGACACAATAATGATCGCAGACGAAATTCCGGGAACTACAGACAAAATCAGTACCGTTCACTGAATAATTTTAGATCACAAAACGACTCTGACAAAGACAGTTCCCCAATCAATTAAGGCCGACTTTCAGACTCTCAGGGCAATTCAGAAATTGCCATGAACAACCCCAACCAATGGAGATCGGTCAAGTCTCTCATGAAAACCAAAAAAACAACCAATTTGAAAAAGTTCATAATATCGAACTAGTTTTACTTTATTATTCTAATAAACAAGTATTTTGATCGACACAGAAAAAAAAATCGCATAGATATAGATAGGGTTAATTAAATTATTATTAGAGTTTGACCCACCTCTAAGAATAATTTAATTTGTTTATCCATTGTCGTCCGAAAAGGGGGAACTAAAAACAAATTGTCGGCCAATTTTTTTTTAATTATTATATCTTTGGAACTACTTGATACGAACAATTCTTATTTAAAGACCAATTAGATACCATACAGTTCCACTATAATCTACTAAATGGGAGGCCGATAATTGTAAGGGGAGGGTCAGGGGTGCAAAGAAAAACACTTTAAAATTAATATCTCGAACTATGTAATTGAAGCTTAAAGCAAATATTAAGCTATACTAGAGGAATTAAAATTTAGTCATAATTTAGTGGGGGGAAGTGTGGAGCATTTCAAAAATGGTGAGCTTTTCAAAATTTCAAACCGTTATATCTAAAAATTCAAAACAAGTATTAAGTTGAAATTTTGTCAAACTGTAGAGCACACTGCGGAGCATTACTATAAACGCAGTCAAAATATGCTCATTTTTGAAATTTATAGCATTGACACATATGCCCGTCATAAGCACGAAAAGTGTCATTAGTACGGATCGTCAAATGACGGGGTGACACATATATTTTTGTGTTTTGGTCTGTCATTTGCGTTCGTCGTTTGTAGTGCTTTGTAGTGATTGTAGTTCAAATTGTGTGAAATGGATCCGGTTCTTCTATTAATGATTTCGGAGTACATGAATGTGCTGCATACCAGAAGGATAATGAGAAGAACGTTGATGCAAAGGAGAAGAAAACATATGGAAAAGGCACTATGACTAGAAAAATTACAGAAATTCGAGTTCAACTGTCAAATGCTAGTTCTGCAATTTTACGAAAGATGGCTTCTACTTCTTCTAATTCAATATAGATGGCGATATGCCGTACTTATTGCGGTAATGATGGGCTTTTATCGTGCTTATCTCACTGTCATTATGATGGGGTTTCTTGTGCTGATGACACTTTTCGTGCTTATGACGGGCATATGTGTCAATGCTATTATTTAGTGAAATATCGTTAATTATGAGAGATTAGAGAGAAAGAGTAGCAAACAAAAACAATTAGCAACAACTGATCGCTAGAATTACCCTTAGTTTAAATGAAATTTAGCCGAAGCATAACTATAAACACAACAGGTAGATTGTCATAAGTTTGTGCTATCAACTGTTGATAACAAGTCAGATTTATTCAAAAAAATTTAAGGTCATTATTGTTGTTGTATATTATTAAAATGCCGTGCAGAACAGTACTTATAGATTTGGAACTAGGCCAAATTTTTGCAATTTTTTAAGAAGACTTAATCGGTCTGACGCTGCCATTCGAAATGTGCTACAAAATCCTGACAATTCTAGAAACGCAGAACAGGAGGACCAAAAGGCAAGTTGTCAGACCGAAATAAGCTTCGAATAATACAAAATGCAAGCAACTCCATGAAGACCGCGGCCCAAATCGCAAAGGATTGTGGATGATGTGTCAAAATGGACAGTTCACAGGATGTTAAGGCGTTCTAAGCCCATTTGTCATGTGTGTGAACTTGGCCCCTAAGATTTCGACTTTTTTAATTTTTCTTTTTGCAATCGTTTGGTGGTGATTGGTAGTCACTTTTTTCGTTTTGTGGTAATCCCTTTTCTTAGGAACTACGTTTACTTTATTTAGCGTGAACTTAATACTTTGGTACCCATTCACATAGGAATAGTAGGAAAATTTTGAAATGAGCCTTAAGCTTTCCGATTTTGTGTGAAGTTGGCCCCCCCCCCAAATGTAAAATTTCGAAGTTACTTAACATAAAAAATTCATACTTTGGGACCATTAAGGTGGCATACAGATCCACTAGAATCAGCTTAGAGGGGGCTAATTGTTTTAAGGGGAGCGTCAGGAGAGGTGCAAATAAAAATACTTAAAAAGGAATACCTTAACTATCTCTTAAGCTATGTAATTAAAACTTAAAACATATATTAAGCTGTACTACCGAAATACAACAAAAAAATTAAAAAATTGATTATAGTAGCTGTGGGGGGAGGGGGGAAATGAGGAGCATTTCAAAAATAGTGCACTTTCCAAAATTTCAAACCGTTATATCTCAAAACTGAGTACAGATATCTAATCAAAATATCGTCAGATTGTAGAACTAAATAGTCTTTAATTTTGGTAAAAATTTTGACCTGGGGGGTGTAAGGGGAGGGAGGTGGTATGTAAACATGTCGAAAAGGTTTAGTAATTTTTTTAGGGTTATGATGAAAGATACAAAGTTCAAATTTTGAATGTGGATACATCTATTTGATGTACATAGAAAAAAAATAATTTGTTCCACAATTGCACTGACCGTGGTCTAACGTTCACAAGGTGTTTCATGTGCAATGAAAAAAACACAAAAACTAAAAATTTTTGAAACACTTTTAAGATAGAAACATGAAAATTTGTAAAATGTTTTAAAACAAAAAAATCCCTAAATGTCTAACAAATCAATTATTACCTTACTATACAGGGTGTTTGGTACTCCGTGTGCCACCTTGTAAGAAGCTATTCCTAGATATATTTTGAGAAAAAAATTGTTCTACGGAGATGGTCAATTTTCAATATCCGCAGAGATACAGGGTGATCAAGAAAAGTGTTTCGGACTTGTACCCTCACTCACTCAAAACGCTATATCTTGAAAACTAATAATCATTATTGAAAGTTTTATAGCTTGTTTTTTATGGAATCGAATTACCTTTCATTTGGTGTAATAGTCCGCATTGTAACTGTACCCAATCCTGAGGTATTTGCCTCAGAACACAAATTTCTGATACTTTGACCCTCAAAATTCTGGGATCAATGTAGTTCTTCTCGAAAAAACACATTATAAAAATGTCATTTTAATGATGTTTTTTTATGTACCATATTATTGCCTACAAATGATGCACATACTTATAACTTAGGTTTTCCCGTTTTCCAGGTAATAAGCGAAAATACATATGGCTTAAAAATAAAATATGCCATAAAGCAACCCTCGTTCTTAAAAAAACTACCTGAAATGTTGTTAAACTGAAATATTCTTTGTGTCCTTTAATTACTATTTAAATTATCGAGGAATGCCCTTTAATTAGTATTTAAGTTATCGAGAAAATGAATTAAATTAAAATGAGTTTCAACACAACTAGGTGCAGCACTTTGCCTTTTTTAATGGTGTACCTAACAAAATGAAAAGCGTATAAAAGCAAATCTTACTTCATATTTTTACCAGTTTTAGTTACATTGTTAAAAGTAGAAGGTGTCACTAAAATTTAGAAAATAATTTCGAAATGCCTGAGTACACGAATGAAGAATATGGTGACATCATTTTCATTTATGGAGAGTGTCAGGGAAATAAACGAGCGGCGCGATCTTTGTATCATCAGAGATTTCCTAATCATCGGATACCTTACAGGAGAGTATTCCAAGAAGTTTACAGAAGGATTCGGGAAACAGACAGCGTTAGGACAAGCAGAGTAAATGCAAATCCTGCGCCGATAATCGCTATTCCAACCGATGAAGGAATACTACATGCAGTTCAAAATGATCCATCAATCAGTATCCGACGCTTGGCATTGCAGTCAAACGTCTCTACGTGGAAAGTTTGGAGTGTCCTAAAAGCAGAACGTTTGCATCCCTACCATCACACACTAGTGCAGGAGCTGTTACCCATTGATTTGCCCAAAAGGATGGAGTTTTGCAATTGGCTCCTTGAACGACAACTAAGTGACGAGAATTTTATGAACAACATTCTTTGGACGGATGAGTCCCAATTCTCCAGGAACAGTATCACAAACTTCCACAACTTACACACCTGGGCTGAGAACAATCCACATACAAGAAGAGAGGCATCATTTCAGCACAGATTCAGTGTCAATTTATGGGAAGGTGTGATTGGTGACGATTCCAGTGGTCCTATTAGGCTTCCTCCTACCTTAAATAGTTCCAATTACTTGCATTTTTTGACAAATGATCTACAGGAGTTATTGGATGATATGCCACTGCAACGATTGGCTTCCATGTTTTACCAAAACGATGGTGCTCCAGTTCATTACGGCCGACAAACCACAGATTGGTTAAATTCCAATTATAGCAATCGCTGGATCGGTAGAAATAGACCGATACACTGGCCTGCAAGATCTCTTGATTTCTTTGTATGGGGACGGATGAAGTACCTTGTCAGCGCAACGAAAGTAGTAACGTTGCAGGATCTAAACACCAGAATCGATGCGGCAGCAACAGAAGTAAGGCAGCAGTTGAGGAGTATGAACACACAGAGAACACTGGCAAAACGAGCTTTAGCGTGTATTCAAAATGAAGGTGGCCATTTTGAACATTTATTGTAATTAAGGAAATTTGAAATAAACCATAAAAACCATTCTTAAGTTCTTTTAGTTCAAGCGGAGAGTGTTGATCAACATATTCTTGTTTTTTTGATAAAAGTGCTAAATTTTTGGAATGATAGTTTCTGCTAAACTATGAAACTTATGCAATGCAAGTGTACCCATCTTTTGTAGGCAATAATATGGCACATAAAAAACCAACATTAAAATGACATTTTTATAATGCGTTTTTTTGAGCAAAACTACCTAGTCTAGCCATAAATACTGTTACAAACTGTTCAATAAAAGAGGTGTTATATGTTAAGAAATCATTGTTTATTTATTGAATGCATTGTCAACAACGGAAATTGCAACAAGTTATTCGAAGTGATTGCCTTTTGCCTTTACACAAGCCTTTAATCGAGCTGGCCACTTATCTATGGAAGCACGCACGACTTCAATCGGAAAGTTGGCGACTGCATGTGGAAGAGACTTCTTTAAGGATTCGATATTAGGATGTCTTTTAGAGCACATCATTTGTTTTAAGACAGACCATAATTCGTAATCCAGCAGATTCTGGTCTGGGCTAGAGGAAGGCCAATCTTCAGCTTTAATAAAATCTGGAACATTTTCTTCAAGCCATTTTTGGGTTGACTTCGCCTTATGACCTGGTGCAGAATCTTGCTGGAAACTCCAAGGCTGATTTTTGAATAATGACGTGTTGAGAGGTTTCACTACACTTTCAAGGACACTTTCTTGATAAATTTTGGCAGACGTTTTGACGCCCTTCTCACAAAAATGCAACTTTGTCACCCCGTTGTAGCTAACACCCCACCAAACCATTACTGAGGCTGGATGATGACCTCTTTGAACCTTTTGGGCAACTTGAGAAGCTTCTCTGGCACTGCGAGCATAAACCCTATCGTTTTGTTTATTAAATGTTTCTTCGACAGTAAAAATTTTTTCGTCCGTAAACAAAATTTTGCGGTGTTCTTGGTTTGCGTACCGGCAAAGTAATCGTTTTGATTTTTCCACTCTATTTTTTTTAACGAATCTGTTAGTAAATGCCCGGTAGATCTACGATAAGCACCCAACCCCAAGTCACTTTTGATGATACGTGAAATTGTTGTTCTTTGGGGTATTTTCATCTCACGCGATAAAATTTTTTGTTTCCGAAGAGGATTACGGCGAATTCTCTCGCGCACGGCTTTAACCGCTTGAGGTGTTCGAGTAGTTCGCGGACGGCCACTTCTTTTACGGTCACTTACTCCAGACGTATCATTAAATCTTTCAATAGCCCGATATACAAACATTCGGCTTATACCAAGGGTATGCAGAGTCTTAAAAATATCACTTGGTTGCATTCCTACTTTATGAAGTGCAATCACAGCAATTCTATTTTCTTTGTCACCCCAATCCATGTTCACTACACTAAAAATTAAACTCAAATGATGACAAATGCATCAAGCACAAGCGTACTATAGCGATTAGCTCAATTTTTAAGAAATGCAATATAACGGTTCCTTTCTGCAGGGTTGCCAAACCTTGTAACAATATTTATGGCTAGACTAGGTACATTGATCCCAGAATTTTGAGGTTCAAAGTATCAAAAATTTGTGTTCTGAGGCAAATACCTCAGGATTGGGTACAGTTACAATGCAGACTATTACACCAAATGAAAGGTAATTTGATTCCCTAAAAAACAAGATATAACACTTTGCATTGCGATTATTAGTTTTCAAGATATAGCGTTTTGAGTGAGTGAGGGTACAGGTCCGAAACACTTTTTTTGATCACCCTGTCTCTCCGCGGATATTGAAAATTGACCATCTCCGTAGAACAATTTTTTTCTCAAAATATATCTAGGAATAACCCCTTACAAGGTGGCACACGGAGTATCAAACACCCTGTATAAAGCCATCAATTTAAAATTTTGCATAAAAACTTTTAAAAATAGTTGAAACGAAACTGCGTCATAAGTTTTGAGATCGCGCTTGCCCTTCTACCCCCTCCCATACAAAAGTATCTTTGCGAACAATTTCAATAAATCAACTACTAACCAACAAATTAAAAGCTACGAACTTGAAATTTTGTTCAAGCACCTTCTAAGAGGAACGAAATAAAACTGCATCACAAATTTTACGATTCCCTTACATCCTCTACAAATGTTTAGTTACGTGAATGTTTTTTGTTGTAATTCTTTGCTACTTCGTCTATGCAATTTACATTCTATACAGAGAATATTCGACGTGATTCAAGCAAGCAATTAAAAAATTATTAACATCCACCCACCCTTACTATCACACCTCACCCCTCCCCTCATAAACTCTCAAACTTGCATAAATAAACGAATGAAATATTGATTACATGTACTGGAGCTATTGATCGTATTCGCAATTAAATGTTAAATTGACAGCAGCCCTGCCCAAGAACCCCCTTTCACTTAGTCTTACCTAACCACTCTAACCTGCATATTGACTTTTCACGCATCCGAAACTTGTTCCAAGAATAATTACATTTTGCTCAACTTATTGGCAGTTTATTATTAGTGCTCTGGTAAAAATACAAGGTTAAAGTTTTCCACGAGCATACATACATTTGATATACATAACGAAAAAACATTAATTTGAACCAAAGCTGTATTAAATTATTAATAAATACCACAAATAGCGACGTCATAATGCCAACAAATAATTCTATCAGAATAAATCCTATAAACTGTTTATGATAAAAAAAAATTATTTATTTATGTTATGGATAAATTTGGTGATAAAGAGGATAAACTATGCTTTAAACGAAAATATGTATACACCAATAATAATTAACTCTGTACGAAATATAAAAAAAAAATTTACTTTAAACACAAAATATGTGGTAGATATTGCGATATTATGAGCTCAATTTATATTGAATCGATTATCGATAAATTTATGAGTATACATAAACCACAAAAAATTATCATTATAAAAGTAGTAAATAAAGAATAATTAAAACGAAATTGGTAATTTTTTGTTTATTGAAAACGTTCATGGTGGTGTACGTTTTTTTTTCTGTAGATTGGGAGATTAAATTTCAATATAGGTGCAAAGACGCAGAGGGAAACATCATCAGCCAAACACAAGAAATCAAAAGGGGATGGGTTTCCTACTTCGAACATCTTCTCAATCCCACCCCATTATCACCGATCACAAAAGACAACATCTCAAATGAGGAAGAAGAATCATCACCGATAATACCCACGCTTGCTAAGAACAAAGCAGCCCTATGTGACCAGAAACAAAACAAAGCACCGGGAATCGACTTCAGAAAACGGTGAAAACTGGGTCGTTAAAATACCACACAGCATGATATGATGAAATTGGACACATACCCGACGATTGGCGAAAAAACATGACATGTCCAATTTACACGAAAGGAAACAAACTCTACTGTGAGAATTACAGAGAAGTATCATTTGTATCAATCAATCAATCAAACTCCGGTTAAGACCCCATATAGGGGCATAGGATAGAAACAACTCTCTTCAACAAGGCGCGATCCTGAGCATCGGCCTTTAGCTGTTGCCAGGACTTGTTTATTTCTATGGCCTCCAGCTCAACTGCTCGCTTCCATGTGCTACATGCTCGATCAACCCGACGTCTTCCTTGAGGATTATAATCCAGAGACTGTTTGGCGATGTTTCGCTCTGGTTTCCGCAAAGTATGACCGGTCCACTGCCAGTTCCGCCTTTGAATCTCTATACCTCTGCGTCGGAGGCATTGGTTCACGAAAGTTTGTAGTTTCTCGGTAAGTCGAACGGTCACTTTCCACGTGGTACAACCATATAACAACACGGATTTGACGCATGCGTCAAAAACTCGCAGCTACGAAGGAAGGAATATCCTTTTCGGCTCCGCCGTCCTTGCTGACAATGCTTCCGAGATAGCAAAAATTATGCACCTCTTCAACAACTTGTCCGTTAAGAACAATTGGTGTGCTTACGTTCGAACCCATGCCCATGTACTTGGTATTACGCACAATTATTTTCAGTCCCGCCTCTTTGCATTTAGAATGTAACGAGCGAACATTTGACTTCAAGTCCGAACGGATATGTGCAAGCAAACACACGTCATCAGCAAAATCAAGGAGACTTAAGATGTTACATAGTCTCCATTGAAGACCTTTACCTTCCCCACCTTCCAGTGCAGCTTTCAAGATGTTATTTATTACCACCAGAAACAGAGCTGTTGATAATATGCAGCCTTGCCTAGCCCGTTCGCACAGGAAAGCTCTTGAACAGCTCTCCTCTATGCAAGACGCGACAGCTCGCATCTTCGTAGGATTCTTTAATCATAGCTATGATCTTATCTGGCATACCACTCCTACGCAAAGTATTTCATTTGACATCTCGTTTAACGCTGTCGAAAGCCTTCTCGAAGTCCACAAGCATGAGAGGTAGGAGCGAACCCATTTCGGCAGACTGCCCTTAATATTATCCGTAGGGTAATTGTGTGGTCGGTGCAAGACGACTCTTTATGGAATTCAGCCTGATAAACTTCGAAAGTGCTCTCCACTACATCACTAATCCTATTGAGAATTATCTTAGCCATTATTTTCGGTACAGCAGTAAGTAGAGCTATACACCGCCAATTGCCACAATCCCGAAGATCGGGTATCTTCCTTCATTCCACACCTCAGTAAAGAGTAGGAGGAGTATATCGGCTGTTATTTCCGGTTCCGTTTTGAGAAGTTCAGTTGGTACTCCGTCTATACCTCGGGCTTTTCATTCCGCCATTGACCGAATGGGGGAAACTATCTCTTTCTTATCTGGGGGATATTCCCTAATAAAGGATTGTTGCGGTTGGATGTTTGGTAGTTGTTCTGTTTCTGGAATATCTTCCTCTAACAAGATGTTTAAAATATCAGAGAAGTAATTCTTCCATCGCCGCAACTGATGTTCACTCATATTAAGGAGAGTTCCGTTGACATCTCTCACCAGGTGGTTGGCGGTGAAATTCCTGTTCGTCAAATGTTTCATAATTTTAAATAGTGAACCCATATCCACAAGGTAAGCCGCAGATTCTGTTTTGTTGGCCAGATCTTCAATGCCCGTTCTCTTGTCGCGTCTAACAGCCTTTTTAAGCTGTATGAGCATCGCGGTACTTCTGCCTCAGATCGGGCGTTCGGTGGTTGAAATCGGGTTGAGATATGCTTACTAATTTGGATCTTTTCCGATCGCCAACCTTGTCCCATGTGTCTTACGACATCCCGGGTTTCTAATCGCTTTGCACATATTCCAGACTCTTCAGCACTAGTTGGAATCGTATTTCTGTTTGTCTCCCAATTGGCGTCCAGTGTGTGCATTTCATATCCACCCAATGTGGATGACTTTTCGCGTGGAATGGTGGTGTGCTCGCGCTTTTTGTTGGGGTCTCTAAGTCTATTTACATTAAGCTTGCGCTTCATTTGCAGAATTTGTGGCCGCCGGATAGCTGCTGTGCACAATTTCAAACAGGCAAACATCAAGTGGTGATCCCCATATTAGCTCCACGCTTCGTTCGCACATCGAAGGAATATCTTCTCCATCGGCCACTTATAGCCAAATGGTCGATCTGGAGGAAAATCAAGATATTTATGGTGACTCTTGTGTGGTAAAAGGGTCCCTCCTGTGACCATTTGCCGAGTACTACAAAACTCCACAAATAATTCGACGTTTTCGGGTCTCTTAATTCAAGATCGTGATGCATAGACTCAAGGGTCACCGTCCTTAACCATGACACGTTCTAGTACAGTGTTTTCAGAGTCAACCTGGGCATTCATATCTCCTGAGATAAAAATAATTTCAGTTATAAGACTTCTCGTTGTACTAGTTAGTGTATATCACTGCTGAGTTATGATGTTTCTAACACTAGTCTTGAGTCTGACGACGATAATTCTATCCGAGATTGGTTCCCAGCTGATGAGAGTGTTTCCCGCTCTCGGTGTAAGGACGACCGCTACGCCACTTTTGGCTTCGCTCTCAAGACTACCATACAGAATGGGGTTTCTGCCCCAGGTTCTTTCTTCTCCTAGTCCTGTCCACCTGACCTCGCTCAAGCCCAAGATTTGGGTGTTATAGTGCTCCATTTCAAAGTCGATCAATGATGGGCAGTGCAAGGACCGAGTGACCCCAGCCCTTCCCCCGTAAATCATTTTCGAACGTTCCAGAAGACAATCATAGTCCGTTTTCGAATGCCAAAAGTCGTTACCGTAGAATCAGTCCGTATCCGAGGCGCTGTATTCGTTTCTCGTATCAGTTAGGTTTTAAGATCACGGGTGATAAGCCCATGATCTAGTGAGTGTCCATTTACCATTTCTAGGACAAGCAGTACTGGCTGTGATTGAATCCCACTGCCCCCATCCCACAGGGGGATGGTTAGCTCAGGTGCATGGAGTTGCTATGCTTCAAAGATAGTTGTATGAATTGGTAAAACTTCATCCTACAACTAATATCCACCCGCCCCCTACTAAACGCTTACTTCACTAAAAAAATTTCCAATGTCCAAACTCTATTTCGAGCGCAGTGTTAGTGTGTATCGAGTATCTCTATAAAGCACAATATAAATTTTCCATCATCACGTTCTTATCGTAAAACTGTTTTGGAAATAAACTGAAAACATATTATTAAAAAAATGAATGATCCCAGCCTCGTATCATAAATAATTCCATAGCAAACTGTACTTAAATTTACAATTTTTGTAAGTCAATAGAAAAATGGATGCTTCTTCCTTTTTCGCTCGATATCAATATCAAATGACGTTTTTATAACCATTCAAAAAGAAAATGGATACTCGATACTATCGTTTCCTTCCCTAATACATTCTAGAGATAACACATAACCCCAAGCCTTGAGAGTATAAAAACCTCATAAAGAAGATATTAATATTTGAGGACATCTCAACAGAAAGGATACACGTATCTTTGTGGTCTCGACAGTAAATTATTGTTTGCTTCGGCCCTCCGGTGGTGAAGGTCTGGAAAAAAATAACCTACTTCCTGTCATTTCCGAGAACATAGAAAAACGTTTAAGCTTTCGTTCTCCAAACTATTGCGTATTGATACGAGGATTATTAGCATTATCTTGTGTCTGTTTTTGGGAGAGAGATTTAATTTATTATCCCTGCAATTTATCAGAACCGATACGATGGTAAAAAATTGTTGCAAAATGAAAATCGATTTCAACGTAAAAGGAGAAAAAAATGCATCTGTGGGATATTCAAGTGTTCCGGCAAGTCAGAAGTACTCGTACGTTCTCGTTACTTTATCCACTTGCACTTTAGCTCACTTAGAATCAATGCAGATGTAAGTGAAAATCATTGGTCGACTTTCAGCCACATATGTACGAAAGTCAAGTCCGTTGAGAATAAGTTCAAGTCGATTGGAGAGTTCGGGCAAACTGGATATAATTGGATTATTTTAGATACGATTTCTAGATATCTTATATCACCGAACTTTTCGTGTAGCAAACGTTACGAGATCAATTTTCATTCATCTAATCAGATAGATGTTGTAAGCAGACCGATCTTTTTGTAAAACAACATTTTCTAGATTGAAGTTTTCGTGAATATATCGATAACTTCATAAATAAATGCATCCGAGTAGACTTTTTATGGTGTAGCCTAGTGTAAGGCGTGTTGGTCTACAATTAAAAGGTCGTAAGTTCAAATCCCGGTCGACGAAAAATTCCAGCACACTGCCTTCTTGGATATACCTAGGTTATATCAATCTATGAAAATGGAAATTGTATCCCCCCCGCCAAAAAAAAACCAAATAAAATGTTAAGGAACCTTAAGATCAGGATGCCAAGACCCAATTGGGGCATTGCAGATGTAGATGTACAAGAAAATTTTTCTTTGAGGCGATACAAGATCCATTTTTTCTGGATCGATTTAAACAGAAAACAATTTTGGATCTTTTCTTTAGCTAGACAATTCATAATTTTTTTCTTAATCAAATCAGCCTGTATAATTTCCTTTGTAACTTAATATGACCAATCCATTTTTCCCCGTACTCCTCTATAACCCAAGGACCACGAAAAGGTGCCATATATGATACGTACTTAAATTGAACGTGTTATTGTGCCTGAATAAAATGGATGCTGTTTTATTTTACACATTTTGTGCTATGGTCAGCTTATTGGAAAAAAAACCCGAGGTTTTGCGGAAAAAAAAAATAATTTATCCAACTTGTGAAAAATTCACTCGTACACGTAGTTCACATATGTTTCGAATGGAATATGTTATAAGATAGAGGTTGGACTGTGTTCGCATAAAACTATTATCACGAATACCACCTCGATTCCCAGGAACAATAAATTTCAGTTTGTCGGTCAAATACTATACGCTTATGGAAATTAAGATTTCATGAAGGCGAAGATTGAAACATAGCACCATTAACACTTGATGCAGGAATTTTTTTCAGGTTTTTCCATAAATATATGAGTTTCTTTTTGCTATAATATTCATTAATGGTGAGCACTCAGCTAAACGAAATAACTTATTGATTTAAAAAGAAAAATGACCGCAAAATCCTAATAAGATACCTCTGTCCTACATAGCACCTAGTTAACTTCAAAACAAAAATAATAATAATACCTCAGGCTTATCTTTACATTATTTTTACTTCAAACTTTTACAATAAAGAATAGAAATAGATAAGTATCTTTTCAATACTTCAATGCAAATTGATATTCAAGCTACAAAAAAAAAACGAACAAGCAATTCACCACTATCTTATCTTAAATTGTTCTTAATTGTCACACAAGATGATAATGAAATGAAAAAATGTATGGAGTATAATAATAAAACCAAAATTGATATTTACAACAGGAAATATCAACGTGTCTGTTCTGGCGAAAAGAGAAAACCCGTAGACAATTATCTATTTTTTGGAAGGGAAGAAAAATTAAATATTTTCGTTTGAATTTAATAGTTTTGAGTTCACTGTGACCTGAAATTTATGACATGAACTAATAAAATTTAGGTAATTATTTCTATTTGAATTATATCATAAATTAAAATAATTGCTTCCCTTAAATTGTGCATTTCGTTTGCCATTGGAATCTTAAAGAGACATTCTTCAATTCCTCGTATATTGCATTAAAAATCGTGGTTTCTGACCTGACATAGAAATTGTGTAATTAGGTTGATTCAAAAATTTTGTCGTATTTTAATACCTTCTTCAATGGCACTACAGCCCAAATCGATCATGGGCCTTCTGACCTTCAGGTTCCTAAACATTTTAATTGTTATTGTAAAAGGGTTGTTAACCCTTCGCACAACCCTCTATCTATGAATTTTCACTTTCGATGGCCAGGAAATACCCACGCAACTAGGAGGCAGAAATTATGCGTCGGCCGGGATTTGAACTCCCGGCCTTCGCATTGTAGACAAACACGCTACTCACTAGACTACACCACAAATTAGGTTTAGGCTGTAAGAGGGTAGTTTCGTAGGAATGCATTGGGACTAGGGTGTAGCTAGTAGGTAGCGTGCTGGTCTTGTAATGCGAAGGTCGTGAGCTCAAATCTCGGTCGACGCAATATATGATTCCAGCACATTGCCTGCTTGGATATACCTTGGTCACCTCAATCTACGAAAATAAAAAAAATTCCTAGATAGAGGGTTGTGTGAAGGGCTGAACCTGAATGTCAGGAGGCCAAGGTCCGATTTGGGCTGTAGCTCCATTGAAGAAGAAGAAGATAATGCAATGGGACCATCTAGTTGTACTCACCCTATTTATTACAAGATGGATTTTACTACTCCTGTGCTAGCCACTTGGTTCGATTTGGGAACCGAAGCACGCTCGAATGCTTGACGCCACTGAGTCTAGTTCTGAGAAGAATCTAGAGACTAAACAAAGGCGGCAACTGTTGGAGATTTGCGGTCAGTGACATAGATAATGTTCAATAGATTCGTCTTCCTTGCACCCTCTGCAAAGGCTGCCGCTCGCAATCTGCAGCCTGAATGCGTGCAGATTTATCAAGTTCGGGCGATAAAGTGACTACGCTGTAACAGCTGAGCTGTAACATTTCTATTCGATTCTTCTTGGGCCGTTCTGCAGCTGTCCAACTGCCACCACACCGCCAAGAAAGAATCAAAAATAGTTTATTTGAAGCTTGTCTTCAGCACTGTTGGTGCTACATCGACCGAGTTCCTAGTGGAAGAAATTTTGTATACGGAGTGATATAAGGGTTGACGGCACTGAAATAATTTTTTCAAATCATGCTAGAGTTGCTATCAAAATGTTTAGTTGAAAAATTAAGCTTCAAAATTTAAATAGTTACTGAGAAAATTAGTGTATTGGATTTAGAGAAATTGTGCAGTTTATATAGGAGGTGGTAGAAGGAGTGGGGAGTTCTTAATGACTTCTTCAGAAATAACTACAAACATCATCCAATCAACATGCTTGAAATTGGAGATCAGTAGCATTGAAACTTTCGAAGAATATCGATTTCTTGTAAAGTTGTGAAAAATGTGTTCTATTGTATGGGAGGGGGTAGATCGAGTGCAGCTAACCATCAAATTTTTTTTCGATCTTACTAATGATTCTAAATAAATATTTTGTTCACAATTTTAGCAGTAAATTGGTTTACAATATATCATGAAAAAGTGCAGTTTGTATGGGAGGTGATGGAGTGGGGGGATTCAAATAATACAGATAAAAATAATATATTCAAAATTTCAGATCAATAGCTTTCATAGTTTTCGAGAAAATCCATTTATTGTCAAATTCCGAAATTGAGTCATATTGTATGGGAGGGGGCAGAAGGGGTTGAGCGATTTGACCCGTTCACAAACTTGACCTTACTTTTTCACTAAAACGTGTATAAAATTTAAGCTTCCTAGCTCACGCGTCCTTAAGCTAAAGAGCGAAGATGGACATCCGGTTTTGAGATTTTTGAGCGACAACAAATATTTCTGTATCCTTAGCGACTCTGAGCGAGCAGTATTTCATGGCATTACCCACTTTGGGGCAAACGTATAATACTCTCAGATTTCATATAAAGTATAATTAGCAGCTGGAGGAAGATTGGAGGCCAGAGACCTATGTGGTCTGTCGCGCCATTGATGATAATGATATTGCACGTTACATGCCCGCCCAATTTGGAAGGCTTTTCGCGTAGAATGGTGATACACTCGCGATTGTTGTTGTCTCCAAGTTTATCCACATTAGGTTGCGATTCATTTGAATAATTTTCCGCCGTCGGATAGCTGCTGTGCACAATCTCAAGCAGGCAACCATCGCTCCCACGCTTCGCTCGGCCATCAGGAAGACTCTCTCTTCTCCATCGACGAGTGACGTGCAAGACTCTCTAAGACTCGCTTCGGATTAACGACAGGGGATGGGAAAAAAAATTCTCCTGATATCTATGTACATGAACTTTTCTAACAAAATCTCACCTACATAAGTTGATTATATTTTGCCTAAACTTAATTACTGCATCACGATTAAAAATGTTGATGTCCTTATCGCAGGGCAGATTGAAATGAGAGACGAAAAGAGAAGATTGGGGAAATAATGCCTCTTGCATAGTTAACAGACAAATAAAATGCTGGATGGACTACAACTGCTACATTAAGATACTTAAGATACTTGCCCCAAACGGTTCCCTTCCCAGCTGCACAGACATCTACATGATCTCTGGTAACTACCTGAACGACTTTGATTGTAGCGGAGGGTGTGTCACACTGTCCACCTTCTCGGATCCCACTGCCGTTGAACTTTTCTTTAACATGGACTCCCATAGGCCAGCTTTATCACAAAACACTAACCCAGTGTTTGCCATAACGAACTGGATGACATTTAGGGAGGAAGTCTCCAGAAACATAGGGGATATCTTTTCGGATGCTGAAAGAAATCTGAACTGGGTCGAAATAGATGAATACATCAGAATTCTTAGCGAGTGCATCCGTCTAAATACTGATAGGCACTCCAAAAAATTGAACGGCAATATAATCTTCCACAAACTCCCCCATAATCTAAAGACAAAATTTGCTATTAGAAAAGGCTGGAAAAATACACTAAAGCGCAGGCTTGAAACAAATTGAAATATCTGGAGCAGCGAATGGAGGACAGTAGAGGGCTTTGAACGAGATAACATTATTAATTGCACATTCGAACTGCTCACCTACTTTAACAAGCTTAATAGTTCAACTGTGGATTACATGGACCCTTTTATTGGAGCGGATAACCTATCGGGATTCCTCAAAACTCTAAAGGGGAAAAAATCCTCTGGTACTGACGAAATCTTAAACTTCATAACAAAGAAGTTACCGCTCAAAGCTTTTGACTCTCTGGTGGTGTTCTAAATAATTGCACTAATAGTGGGAGCTTCCTCAACGACGGGAAAACAACTCAACTCAGCGTTATAAAAAAAGGGGGGCAGCTCCCATGAAGACTGTAACTTTAGACCAATTCCCCTCCTTTCTAATTTAGAAAAATTGTATTAAAAGAAATTCGAGGCTGGACGAGTTCTGTATGGAGAGAAACATCATTTCGGATTAACAATTCGGTTTCAATAGAAACCACTTCACGGAGCACTCAAAGTGCATAACGAAATTAATGTTGGACTGAGGAAAAAAGAGAGCACAGCACTCTTTGCCTTGGAAGTGAGGAAAGCCTGGTTGGATGGCCTTATTTACAAACTTATGGCCTTGAACACGTCTTCTTTTCTTCTTAGGTTCCTTTACAGTTTCCTTAATGACCGTTGGTTACACATCCAGAATGATGAGGAGTGATCCGAAAATTTTGAGGTTCTTTGCGAAGTCCCTCAAGAGTCCGTTCTGGGTCCCAATTTGTACAATATTTATCTTCATGACTTCTCACATCGAAACCACAACACCGAAAGAGTTCTCCACTGCGGTACTACATGCTGATAACACGGTCGTCTACTCCACATCCACCGACCCAAGTCGAGTTCTTATTAGCGCCTCAGGACATCTTCATGTCATCAACACCTTGTACATGACATGGGGCCTTCGTATCTACCCACAAAAATCTGAGCTTATATGTTATCAGAAATCTAGTAAAAAGATAAGAAGAAACACAGTGTGACTAAGCAATAGAGGGATTAGAATCGGTATGATACATACTGAACACCCACTCAAGATACTATCTCCAGAACAACAATCAAAATTCCAAAGAGGGATTAATCCACAATTTGGTGGACTCAGCCTCAAGCCATTATTTGCCTAGATGAACAAACCGCATCTTGGTTGGAACGAGCAGCTGCGAATATCAAGCTGGACGAGTCCACTACCACCAAGGCCGTCAGAGAGGAGAATATGCCGCGATAATCACGCGAAATTTTCCTCACGAAGAGGATTTGTCAGAGGTGATAATCATCCTCCTAGACGCTCAAAATGCTGGTTTGTGCACCTCTAATTGGAAAATCCTTAGCAGAAGAGTAGAGGGCACAAATACGATTATAAACTTTTCCATTTGTTAAATTATAAGAATTAAATATAACACTTAATATATCCTCCATTGTACGCTTATACTTGGCATATTATAACTTTTATACTTATACTTGAATTATAACATTAAACGATCTCTTGTCCCGACAGTCGCGCTGTAAGCACGTCTTCTCAATCGTTCAAACTTTAACACTATTGACGGCCAATCAATGGAAAGGTTAAAACAGAAGAGGCACAGAGTCCCCCCCCCCCTTATACAGGAACCAAGAGCCGCGAAGGAAAAAATTATTGGTATTCCTCAAAAAATGGGTAAGTTAATTTTCGATAAAAAAAAGCGGCAGACCAAGAGCTGCGATTCTAATATCATCCGAAATTAATTACCTAAATATGCTTCTTTTCATCAGAACAGATTTAGGAGCGGTCCTGGTGAAAATACCAAAGGCAGGAGGAGTTCAAGAGGCGATACTTTACTCTGCCTACTTTTTTGGTCAGATGCTCCACCTCAAGGCATTAAGGAGCTAGTGGAATATAGTAAGATCCACAACCTACCAGTCGTACTGGGCTGCGACGCTAACGCACACCACACAATTTGAGGACGTAGCAATATTAACAAAAGAGGTGAGTCACTTTTGGATTATATTACTAAAGAGCGTTTTTTTAGAGGCGGAGAACTTTAAATTGGCAACTATGTTTTATGTGACAGCCGATTTGACAGTTTCCGGTTGTTTCGGGGTTAGTTTGTTTTGGCAATTCATTATGAATATGGGCCGAAGGAAGCATTGTTATTGATCCACAACTTCATTTGGAAATTTTGTTCAGTGATGAAGCACATTTATGACTAAATAACTATGACAATAAGTAGAATTGCCGCATTTGAAGCGATGATAATCCACAAGCCATTGTCGAAACACCATTACATCCAGAAAAAGTCACTGTTTGGTGCGCTTTATGGGCCGGTGAAATCATTGGTCCATATGTCTTCAAAAATGATAATGGTCAGAACGTTACAGTCACCGGTGAGCGATACAGAGAGATGATCCCTAACTTTTTCGTACCTCAATTGGAAGGCACAGCGCACGACACAATTAATTTACTGAAAGAAACATTTGATGATCGATTTATTTCACAAAATAGACCTGTTAACTGGTAACCTCGATCGTGCGATTTGACGCCATTAGATCTTTTTTATCTAGGGATATGTTAAGTGTCATGTCTGCACCGATAAACCAGAAACTATTCCGTACTTGGAAACCAACATTCGACGCGTTATTGCGGGAATACAGCCTCGTTTACTGCGAGTAGTGCGTAAAACTTAGACTTCCGAATTGCGCCATGTACGCGCTAGCCGCGGCGGCCACATGCCCGAAATCATATTCAAACCTTAATGCTTTAAAATTACCTTTCAAATAAAGCCAATTTCATGGATTGTGTTTTATTTCAATTTGAAGTTCTCCGCCCCTAAAAAAACAGCCTGTACTAACAATCTTGACATAATAAATAAAGATAGCACCCCAACCTTCATGAATACTGTTAGGGAAGAAATACTTGAACTTACCATAACAAGTGCCTGACTAGCAGAAAATTGGCACATTTCTAAGGAAGCATCATTTTCAGATCACAGGCATATCTGTTTTGATGTAAAGACTTCAATTAGCTATACATATTAGCAATTATAGAAACCCAAAACGTACCAACTGGAATCAATACCAGACAATTCTTGAGTACGAAGTTGTTAGCGAAGAAGAATTAATAAGCAGTCCTGGCTGCATTGATTAAATAGCTAACACTCGATGACAATATTATAAATGCCTACGAACAAAGTTGTCCCGTTCTACACAAGAAAAGGCCAAACTAGCACCTTGGTAGAACGAGGAACTAGCGGCAAAACGCAAAGAAACCAGGAAATTGTTCAATAGAGCAAAAACCTCTTTAGTAACTGGGATGAATACAGAGATTCCCTTACTGAATATAAAAAACTTTTCAAAAATTAAAAAAAAAATAGTCATGGATAAGATTTTGTCAAGAGATAGATGATCTCCCAACGGCCTTAAGACTCCAAAAGGTGTTAGCAAAAGACATCCCAATTGATATCGGACTCTTAGAGAGACCAGATGGGTCCTTAACTAAATGTAGCGTGGAAACACTTGAAGTATTATTGGCAACACATCAAGCTGCAAAATAATTAACAACAATGAAGATTTAGAAGTAGAGGAAATGATGTATCGTCAAACTCCGTTCAGCAATATCATTGGTGGTAGAATCTTCACTCCGGAAAAGATCAGATGGGCAATTGATACATTTAAACCGTACAAATCAGCAGGAGTAGAGAGTTACAAATCCTAATGCCAATAATGATAAGGATCTTTAAAGCCAGCTTTGTATGGGGTTATATCCTGAAAATCTGGAGAAAAGCGAGAGTGGCCTTTGTATCAAAGGCACGGAATCGTCCTATTGATCAGCCGAAGTCATATCGCTTTATAAGTCTGACCTCCTTCTTTGTCAAGACGTTGAAAAAATTAGTGAACCTAACAGGGTCTAACAAGGTCTGTCTTAATAAGAATCAACATACCTACCAAAAAGGGAAATCAACAGAGTCAGCCCTTCATGGTCCAGTGAGACAAATCGAAAAGGCTAAGGACTATAAAGGAATTGCTCTTTGCGCATTCCTAGATATAGAAGGAGTATTCGACAAAACTTCCCATGACGCTATAATAGCAGCAGCAAGGAAAAAGGGCTTCGAATCGGTCACGATAAAATTAATACACGCCATACTAAAGAGCCGAATGACAACCACGAATCTAGATGACATCACACTGACTGCACAGACCTATAGGGGCTATACCCAGGGAGGAGTACTATCCGCACTTCTGTGGTTAACTGGAGTCGACGAGCTCCTTAACCGTCTAACAGAACAAAGCTACGAGGCACTAGGATATGCCGATGTCCTTGTCATTATCATTAGAGGCAAATATGGCCTAACAATTTCTAAAAGGTTACAATCGGCCTTAGAAGTGATAATGAACTGGTGTCAGTCTAAGAGCTTGAACATCAACCCAAGTAAGACTGAGATCGTATCATTTGCAAATAGAAGCAAAATTCACCCTCCTTCAATAAATGGAACAGCAATACCCTTTTCAGATGAGGTCAAATATTTAGGTGTGATACTTGATAAAAACTCAAATAGAACAAACATATAGAATGGACTCACCCCAAGGCATTAAAGTCGTTATACTACAAAAAATCCAAAGACGAGTTTGATTTAGTATCACAGGAGCAATGAAAAGCTGTCCTATTGCGGCAATGGAAATGTTCCTAAACATCCCTCCGATACATCTCCAAATAAAAAAGGAGGCTATTAAAGGGGTGTTGCGCATACAAAGGGAAAACAAATATTAATCGGAGGATTTAAGAGGTCACCTCATAATTCTATAGAATTCGAAAATAGAGGTTCTAACCTCTACATTATCGGACACTATGCCGACAAAATTCAACTTTGAAGCCAAAGTTATAATCAGAGAACGCAAGGGCTGGCAATTCGTGCTACCTGAAATGGAAGAGGGATTAACCATCTGGTATACAGACGGTTCGCGCATTTCTGATGGGACTGAAGCCGGAGTTAAAGGTCGTAACTTCTCGGTTTCAAAACCACTCGGCAAAGAAGCTACAATCTTCCAGGCTGAACCAATTGTAATGAAGCTATGTATCCAAGAGAATATTAGGAGGGCTCATCGCAATAAGATTATTTATATCTTATCGAATAGTTAAGCAGTTCTCAAAGCCCTAGCATCTAACAAACATGGATCGAGACTAGTTTGGGACTACCTTCACAACCCAATCATCCTGGGAAAAAGGAACGACGTAACCTTAATGTGGATCCCAGGACATATGAGGATTGAGGGTAATGATGAGGCAGACCGCCTTGCAAAAAACGGCATAGAAACAAATTTTATTTGACCAGAGCCATTCTGTGGAAAACCAAAAGGGCACTCCAACCTTATACTTAGAAAGTGGGTTGAACAAGACCATAGAATCTACTGGAATAGACTTCCAGGTTTATCAATCTCAAAAAAATTAATTCTACTACAAAAAAAAACAATGTGGAGGATATTTTAAAATTCTGCAAGAGTTTATTAGTACTCTTATCGGCCTAATGACGGACCACAGTGGAGTATACCATCTTCTTAAAAATGTGGGTCTGTCTGAAACCAACATCTGCCGACTCTCTTTCAAAGGTTCAGAAACAACAGAACATATCGTTTGTCACTGCGAAGCAGTAGCAAGAAAAAAACAAAATCCTTAAAACCGATGAGCTAGCCAACATGGCTCCCTTAAACATACTTAAATTAGCCAAAACTTTCGAGTTATGGTAGGATAAAGGTGCAATAAACGCACAATAGGCCGAGAAGGTTGCAGTACTATCACGTGTTCCCCAAATCATAAAAAAACGAGATTAAGACTGATCCTTGATGGAAAAATTATTCCCTTGAAAGATAGCATCAGATACTTGGGAGTCGAATTTAGAAGTTCAATGAAGGTCTATAAGCATGCCAACGAGCAACTTGAGAAGGCTAACAAAGTCTTTCTTATGCATTTCTCTTTACATATTCCACTGAAGAAGCCCTCTCCACCGGAATTTACGAGTTTTCCTCATGGTTTAATATCCCGTGGCAAGGAAACTCGAAATATTCGAAAGGAAAATACTCGGACACTGCGTTCGATTTAGAACAAGAAGTAAATTCCATTCAGATGATGTAAGTTGCAAAATGCGAGAATCAGTCCAATGCAAACTTACGTTTCGGAACTTTGGCGCAAACTGTTGTAATTATAGTTATAACTAGCGATCGCCCGCAACTTTGTCCGCGTAAGAATCGAAAATAAGCAATTTTTGAGAATGTAGTTAGTAATACATGTATAATCTGCTTTGTCGAGTGGCTGTTTGAGCACAATGTTTTGTATTTTGTTGGAATCAGAACCATAAATTATTAAGAATGAAACCACGATACTCGCATTTGTATGGGGCAGGCTCTTGATCAAATCAATACCGTGATCTAAGACCACATTCGTATTGAAGAGTACTAAGGACATGTGAATAGTTATAGCTTGTGTTAATCAAAAAAAAAAAGCCCGAAAAAAATAAAATTAAGCTTAAGACTGTAACAGGACTACGACTCTGCGTAAAGCCCAATCATACGATACTACAGATGAAATTTTTGTGATCTTAAGAATTTTGTATGGGGAGTGGTTGATGGGGTGATAGTACTGAACTAATTTGTTTCACATCATGCTGGAGTAGCTATAAAAATGTTTTGTAACAAATTTAAGCTTCGAAAATTGAATATGTACTGAGAAACTTAGTGCATTGTATATAGTGAAATTCTGCAATTTGTATGGGAGGTGGTAGAAGAAGGGGAGTGTTTTTTGATGATTTTTCGAGATATAAAACTGATATATTTTAAATTTTATTTCAGTAACGTTCACACTTTTCATGAAAATCGAATTTTTGAAAAGTTGTGAAATTGTATGGGGGTACCAGGAGTGAAGCTAATCGTTTAATTTTTTTCCCGATATTAATAATAATGCTGATTCAGGATTCTATACAAAATTTTAGCTCGATGAAAGCTATACGTATTGAGAAAATTTGCTTAGAGTGTTTCATGAAAATGTGCAGTTTGTATGGGAGGTGGTGGAAGGAGTGAGGGGTTTTTAGTGATTTTTCAAAAAAAAAACTACGATCACTATGCAATTGATATATTTTAAATTTAAGATCTGTGACTTTCACACTTTTCAAGAAAATCTAATTTCTGTAAAGTCGTGGAATCGTGTCACATTGTACGGTAGGGGGTAGAAATAGTGAAGATAATCGGTTAGTTTGTTCCCGATATTAATAATAATGATAATTAAGGATTTGGTACAAAAGTTTAGCTCGATGGAATTTATACGTACTGAGAAAATTGGTGTAAAGTATTTAATGAAAAAGTGTAGTTTGTATGGGAGGTGGGCGAAGGAGTGGGGGAATTTTAATAATTTGTATACTTAAAGATTGCATTTGTAATAGAAATAATATATTCTAAATTTCAAATTAATAGCTCTTATAGTTTCCAAGAAAATTTGATTATTATATATTATTAAAAATGAGTCACTTTGTATGGGAGGAGGTAGAAGGCGCGAGGGGATTTATATAAAAACAAAACCAGATTACATCTCGGAGCATACCTAATAAACTGTGAAAATTTCATTACAATCGGTTCAGCCGTTTTTGCGTGAAAGCCGTACAGACAGACAGAAAAGAATTTTAAAGACGAAGTTTCTGCTTGAAATTCCTGTTAAGACCCCCTATAGGGGCATAGGACAGAAACAACTCTCTTCCACAAGGCGCGATCCTGCGCATCGGCTTTAAGCTGTTGCCAGGACTTGTTTATTCCTCTGGCCTCCTGCTTAACTGCTCGCTTCCATGTGTTACATGGTCGACCAACCCGACGTCTTCCTTGAGGGTTATAATCCAGAGCCTGTTTTGCGATGTTTTGCTCTGGTTTCCTCAAAGTATGACCGATCCACTGCCACTTTCGCCGTTGAATCTCAATATCTATTTTAGTCTGGCCAGTTGTACTCCAAAGTTCGTCGTTGGAGATCACTTCTGGCCAGAATATTCCTAAAATGCGTCGGAGGCATTGGTTTACGAAAGTCTGTAGTTTCTTGGTAAGTCGAACGGTCACTTTCCACGTAGTACAACCATATAACAACACGGATTTGACGCATGCGTCAAAAACTCGCAGCTTCGTGCGAAGGGAGATCTCTCTTAACCTCCAGAAAGGGGAAAGGATACCGAAGGCCTGACGAGCTTTATTTAGCCGAGCCTCAACATCCTTTTCGGCTCCGCCGTCCATGCTGACAATGCTTCCGAGATAGCAAAAATCTTGCACCTCTTCCACATCCTGTCCATTAAGAACAATCGGTGTGCTTGCGTTCGAACCCATGTGCATGTACTTGGTTTTACGCACATTTATTTTCAGTCCCGCCTCTTTGCATTTAGAATGCAACGAGCGAACATTTGACTCTAAGTCCGAACGGGTATGTGCAAGCAAACACACGTCATCAGCATAATCAAGGTGACTTAAGATGTTAAATAGTCTCCATTGAAGACCTTTACCTTCCCCACCTTCCAGTGCAGCTTTCAAGATGTCATTTATTACCACCAGAAACAGGGCTGGTGATAATATGCAGCCTTGTCTGACACCCGTTCGCACAGGAAAGCTTTCGGACAGCTCTCCTCTATGCAAGACGCGACACCTTGCATCTTCGTAGGATTCTTTAATCATAGCTATGATCTTATTTGGAATACCTCTCCTACGCAAAGCATTCCACATGTAATCTCGCTTAACGCTGTCGAAAGCCTTCTCGAAGTCCACAAACATGAGATGTAGTGGCGAACCCATTTCGGCTGACTGCTCTAATATTATCCGTAGGGTATTTGTGTGGTCGGTACAAGACGACCCTTTACGGAATCCAGCCTGATAAACTTCGAGAGTGCTCTCGACGACATCACTAATCCTATTGAGAATTACCTTAGCCATAATTTTTGATACGGCAGTAAGTAGACATATACCACGCCAATTGCCACAATCCCGAAGGTCGCCCTTCTTCGGAATTTTCACAATGACGCCCTCCTTCCATTCAGTCGGATATCTTCCATCATTCCACACCTTAGTGAAGAGTGGGAGGAGTATATCGGCTGTTATTTCCGGGTCCGCTTTGAGGAGTTCGGTTGGTAGTCCGTCTATACCTGGAGCTTTCCTTCCCGCCATTGACCGAATGGCGGAAACTATCTCTTCCTTATCTGGGGGATCGTCCCTAATAGAGGATTGTTGCGGTTGGATGTTTGGAAGTTGTTCTGTTTCCGGAATATCTTCATCTGACAAGATGTTTAAAATATCAGAGAAGTATTCCTTCCATCGTCGCAACTGGTGTTCACTCATATTAAGGAGAGTTCCGTTGACATCTCTCACCAGGTGGTTGGCGGTGAAATTCCTTTTCGTCAACTGTTTCATGATTTTAAATAGTGAACCCATATCCCCAAAGTAAGCCGCAGATTCTGCCTTGTTTGCCAGATCTTCAATGGCCTTTCTCTTGTCGCGTCTAACAGCCTTTTTAAGCTGTATATGAGCATCGCGGTAGTTCTGCCTCAAGTCGGGCGTTCGTTGGTTGACATCGGGTTGAGAGAGGATTGCCAATTTGGCTTTTTTCCGATTGTCAACCTTGTCCCATGTGTCTTGCGACATCCAGGGTTTCTCACCGCTTTGCGCATATCCCACAGATTCTTCAGCACTAGTTAGAAAAGTGTTTCTGGTTGCCTCCCAATTGGCGTCCAGTGTGCGCATTTCATGTTCACCCAATGTGGATGACTTTTCGCGTAGAATGGTGGTGTATCCGAGTTTTTTGTTGGGATCTCTGAGTTTATCCACATTAAGCTTACGCTTCATTTGAAGAATTTGTGGTCGTCGGATAGCTGCTGTACACAATCTCAAGCAGTGCTTAGTTATACTAAAATAAAGCAAAAAAGTAACTTATAGCCATTTCTAAACAAATAACAGACAGACACTACAATTATATTATATTTATACAGGGTGTTTGGTACTCCGTGTGCCACCTTGTAAGGGGTTATTCCTAGATATATTTTGAGAAAAAAATTGTTCTACGGAGATGGTCAGTTTTCAATATCCGCGGAGATACAGGGTGACCAAGAAAAGTGTTTCGGACCTGTACCCTCACTCACTCAAAACGCTATATCTTGAAAACTAATAATCGCGATTCAAAGTGTTATAGCTTGTTTTTTAGGTAATCAAATTACCTTTCATTTGGTTTTTTCGTTTCAAATAGTTTATTAGTGACTCTATGAATAATACAGTATAATGAGAGCAAATTCTTAATAATTAATAGGTGACTATAGTTTATTTGGTCTACCTAGTACTTAATTTTATGGTTTTATATCCTATTGGTTGTTTGATTATTTATTTTTATAATACTTAACTTCTAGCTTATGTTTGCACAATGCAGAGTTCTGAATGGTTTTCCTTTCATTTGGTGTTATAGTCCGTATTGCGACTGTACCCAATCCTGAGGTATTTGCTTCAGAACACAAATTTTAGACACTTTGACCCTCAAAATTCTGGGGTCAATGTAGTTTTTCTCAAAAAAACGCTTAATAAAAATGTCATTTTAATATTATTTTTTTATGTGCCATATTATTGCCTACAAACGATGTATACGCTTGCATTGCATAAATTTCATAGTTTAGAAAAAAATATCATTCCAATAGTATAGCACTTTTATCAAAAAACAAGAATATGTTGATCAACACTCTCCGCTTGAACTAAAAGAATTTAAGAATGGTTTTTATGGTTTGTTTCAAATTTCCTTAATTACAATAAATGTTCAAAATGGCCACCTTCATTTTGAATGCACGCTAAAGCTCGTTTTGCCAGTGTTCTCTTTGTGTTCATACTCCTCAACTGCTGCCTTACTTCTGTTGCTGCCGCGTCGATTCTGGTGTTTAGATCCTGCACCGTTACTACTTCCGTTGCGTAGACAAGGTCCTTCATCCGTCCCCATACAAAGAAATCCATAATAGTTAAATCAGGAGATCTTGCAGGCCAGTGTATCGGTCCATTTCTACCGATCCAGCGATTGCTATAATTGGAATTTAACCAATCTCTGATTTGTCGGCCGTAATGAGCTGGAGCACCATCGTGTTGGTAAAACATGGAAGCCAATCGTTGCAGTGGCACATCATCCAATAACTCCTGTAGATCATTTATCAAAAAATGCAAGTAATTGGAACTATTTAGGATAGGCGGAAGCCTAATAGGACCAATAAAATCGTTGCCAATCACACCTGCCCATAAATTGACACTGAATCTGTGCTGAAATGATGCCTCTCTTCTTGTATGTGGATTGCTCTCAGCCCATGTGTGTAAGTTGTGGAAGTTTGTGATACTGTTCCTGGAGAATTGGGACTCATCCGTCCAAAGAATGTTGTTCATAAAATTCTCGTCACTTAGTTGTCGTTCAAGGAGCCAATTGCAAAACTCCATCCTTTTGGGCAGATCAATGGGTAACAGCTCCTGCACTGGTGTGTGGTGGTAGGGATGCAACCGCTCTGCTTTTAGGACACTCCAAACTTTCCACGTAGAGACGTTTAACTGCAATGCCAAGCGTCGGATACTGATTGATGGATCATTTTGAACTGCATGTAGTATTCCTTCATCGATTGGAACAGCGATTATCGGCGCAGGATTTGCATTTACTCTGTTTGTCCTGACGCTGCCTGTTTCCCGAATCCTTCTGTAAACGTCTTGAAATACTCTCCTGTCAGGTATCCGACGATAAGGAAATCTCTGATGATACAAAGATCGCGCCGCTCGTGTATTTGCCTGACACTCTCCATAAATGAAAATGAAGTCTGCATATTCTTCATTCGAGTACTCAGGTATTTCGAAACTATTTTCTAAATTTTAGTGACACCTTCTATGTACTTTTAACAATGTAACTAAAACTGGTAAAAATATGAAGTAAGATTTGCTTTTATACGCTTTTCATTTTGTTAGGTACACCATTAAAAAAGGCAAAGTGCTGCACCTAGTCGTGTTGAAACTCATTTTAATTTAATTCAATTCCTCGATAATTTAATACTAATTAAAGGACATTCCTCGATAATTTAAATAGTTATTAAAGGACAATAAGAATATTTCAGTTTAACAACATTTCAGGTAGTTTTTTTAGAATGACGGTTGCTTTATGGCACATTTCATTTTTAAGCCATATGTATTTTCGCTTATTACCTGGAAAACGGGAAAACCTATGTCATAAGTATGTGTGCATCATTTGTTGGCAATAATGAGGCACATAAAAAACAACATTAAAATTACATTTTTATGATGCGTTTTTTTGAGAAAAACTACATTGATCCCAGAATTTTGAGGGTCAAAGTATCAAAAATTTGTGTTCTGAGGCAAATACCTCAGGATTGGGTACAGTTGCAATGCGGACTATTAGACCAAATGAAAGGTAATTTGATTCCCTAAAAAACGAGCTATAACAGTTTGAAATGCGATTATTAGTTTTCAATATATAGCGTTTTGAGTGAGTGAGGGTACAGGTCCGAAACACTTTTCTTGGTCACCCTGTATCTCCGCGGATATTGAAAATGGACCATCGCCGTAGAACAATTTTTTTCTCAAAATATATCTAGGAATAACCCCTTACAAGGTGGCACACGGAGTACCAAGCACCCTGTATAGATTGAATTTGAATTGTGAATCACTATTGTGAATTTTTTTTTTTTTTGTAAAATATAGGGTTATTCTATAAGAGGTGTTATTTTGATATTCAAAGAAAAATGGCATTTTTTGAGATAAATGATCGGATGTTTATTTCATTGTAAAGAGGAAGGTATACCGTTAATAATGGAAAACAACATCAGCCAAATGGCCACCACGACCACGCTTACAGGACTGTATCCTTTCCAAAAAATTTTTCATAACAAAATCGCAAAGTGGCTGCCCTATGTCCTCGATAGCCTCACGAATTCCATCTTTGAGGTCTTCAATCGACGCTGGGCTGTTGGTGTAGACCTTATCTTTCACGTAGCCCCAAAGGAAGAAGTCGCAAGGTGTTAAATCACAAGATCTCGGTGGCCAATTGCGATCACCTCTTCGAGAGATAACGCGGTCCGGAAACTTTTCCCGTAAAAGATCAATGGTTTCGGTGCTTGTGTGGCACGTAGCGCCGTCTTGTTGAAAGTAAACGTTGTCCAGATCAATATCATCCAATTCCGGCCATAAAAAATCATTAATCATCTCTCGATAGCGCAATTCATTCACCGTAACTGTTGCTCCAGCCTCATTTTCAAAAAAGCAAGGTCCAATGACCCCGCCGAACCATTTGGCTGATGTTGTTTTCCATTATTAACGGCATACCTTCCTCTTTACAATGAAATAAACATCCGATCATTTATCTCAAAAAATGCCATTTTTCTTTGAATATCAAAATAACACCTCTTATTGGATAACCCTACGAACCGTCTCTGCCACATTTTCACCATTTTACTTTATTAATTTAATAATAAAGTATTGTGATCGACTCGGGAAAAAAAAATTTGCTACCCTGAAATTTTGTTTTTTCGCGTTTCATGAGTAAATTAGCATAAAAATGCAAAAAAAAAAAATCCGCCTGTCTGTACGCCGTCCGCCGACGTGTACGCTCAGCACACATTAACTCCCAAACCCTTCAAAATAGAAAGTTCATTTTTGGGGGGATTGTAAATAGTTGCGGATCTCAGGCGGATACCCATTTTGGGGGGTGTACGAGTTCAGGGGGAAGCGGGGGGAGCGCTTAAATCGAAAAATACGAATTCAAATTTCTCAACCATGGCTAGCTGTTACCATGGTTGAGAAATTTGAAGCTAAAACTCAACATAGGTACACATAGTGGGGTTTGTGGGACAACTCCTAAAAATAATTAAATTTTTTTATCCATTGGGGTGCGAAAAGGCGGGGCTAAGAACCAATTCTCGGCCGAATTTTTTTTTCAAATGAATATATCTTCGAAATTACTTACCATAAAAAATTGATATTTTGAGACCATTAAGGTGGCATATAGGTCCACTAGAATCAGTTTAGGTCAAAGCTAATTATTGTAAGGGTGAGGGTCAGGGGGGGTGCAAAGAAAAACACATAAAAATCAATATCTCGGCTATTTATTAAGCTATGTAATTGAATCTTAGAACTTATATTAAGCTATACTAGAGAAATACGAGAAAAATATAACATTTGGACAAAAATAGTACTGGGGGGAAATGGGGAGCATTTCAAAAATGATGCACTTTCCAAAATTTCAAACCGTTATAATTCAAAATTGAGTACAGATATCAAATTAAAATTTTGTCGAATTGTAGAACTAGGTAGTTTTTAAATTTGGTAAGAATCTTACGTCGGGAGGTGTAAGGGGAGGGAGGTGGTAACCAAAAATGTCGAAAATTTTGAGTGATTTTTTAAGGGCTCTGGTGAAAGATACAAAATTTAAATTTTCCATGTGGATACATCTATTTGTTGTACATACAAAAAAAATATTAAAAATTCCACAATTGTTATGCACCGACCCCCCTGGTCTACCGTGCACAAGGTGTTTCATGTGCAATGAAAATACCACATAAACTGAAAATTTTTGAATGAAATTTGAAGGTAGAAACTTGAAAATTTGCGAAATGCATTTAAAAAAATCTTTAAAAGAATGAAATATTAACTGGTCGAATACCTTGAAAGCTTCTACTCCCTCCCATAGAAAATGATTTTTTCGACCATTTTTAAGAAATTAATTATCACCTAATTAGTAAAAGCTATCAATTTGAAATTTTGCACAAAATCATTTGAAAATAGTTGAAATAGAACTGCTTCAAAAATTTTGAGATGACTCTTGCCGTTCTACCCCTTCCCATACAAAAGTATAATTTCGACCAATTTCAATAAAACAACTGCTAACCAAAAATTAAAAGCTACGAACTTGAAATTTTGTACGAGCATCTTAAAAGAAAAAAAAAAGAAAATTGCGTCACAAATTTTGCGATTCCCCTACTTCTTCTACTCCCTCCCATACAAAATTATTTTTTCAACCATTTTTAGGAAATCAGTTATCAGCTAATTCTTAAGAGCTACCAATTTTAAATTTTGCACAACAAATTATAAAAATAATTGAAATGATATTACTTTAAAAGTTTCGAAATCGCGCTTGCCCTTCTACCCTCTCCCATACAAAAGTATCATTTCGACCTATTTCATTGAATCAACTAATAACCAACAAATTAAAAGCTACGAACTTGAAATTTTGTACGAGCACACTACAAGAGAAAGGAAATAAAATTGCGTCACAAATTTTACGATTCCCCTACCTCCTCTACTCCTTCCCATACAAATGTTTGGTTTCGTGAAAGTAAAATACACCGAATCCTATAAAAATTCTATGCAACTTCGTCTATGAAACTGACATTCTATACAGAGAATATTGGACGTAATTCAAGCAATCAATTAAAAAACTATTAACATCCACCCACTCATAAAAACTCAAACTTGCATAAATAAACGAACGAAATATTGATTATATGTACTGGAGCTTTTGAACGTTTCCGCAAAGTGTTAAATTGACAAGAACTGCCCAAGAACCCCCTTCCACTTAGTCTTCCCTAACCACTCTAACCTGCATATTGACTTTTCACACATACGCAACTTGTCCCAAGAATAATAAAGTTTCGCCCGACTTGTTGGCAGTTTATTTATAGTGAATTTTAATAATTTCAATGCGTTGTTGAAGCGTGTATCGTTCCATTTTTATTAATGGCGTAGTTTCTACTTGTCAAATGTCAAAAAATGACAGCTTCAAAAGTGAAAAATAGCGGGCTATTCAAAATAACACCTCTTATAGAATAACCCTATACCTCATTTGAAACATGTTAAATAAAAAAGAGCCCCACTTTAAGGGTAGCCATCAGCAAAGTAACAACATTTTATTTTAACACGAACAAGCTATGAGACTGACCACACACGAAAACACTAGAATTAAAAAGAGGGCAGTGGAAAGCTTCAACTCCTCTCTCAAGGAGCATTACTACTTATCTTCGTTCAACCTACTAAATAATAGTTTACTAGGTTCAACCCAGAATAACAGGAACATACTAGGGTTCTACAAGGGCAGGGACGCTTATAACCATCGCGGCTGACCCCTGGCTTAGGTTTACGAGTTTAATTGGTGGATATTATATTTTATTATTTGGATGCTAATTGCTTCTCCTTCGATTGCTGGCCCTTGGCCAAAAATTGTGAGGCACTGGTCTTATGCGTTCTTACATTAGATACTGAGTTTCTGTAGTTTAAATCGTTGGGGAAGCAGAAGTGCCCACGTTTTAATTTGAAATTTCACCCATTCAGCTTTTGCCATGAATAAAATTACAAAATCTTTGATACCTAGTGTAAGAACGCTTAAGACCAGCTGAAAGTGGGCATTTTGACTTTAAATCAGTAAAGTTTACCAAAAAAAACCAAAGAAGAAGAAGAGTCTTAAGAATGAAACTTAGAAAACGCCAGGATCGAGCCATGACCCTTCTACTTCTAAACTTTCAATTCAGAGTTTCGAAACACTTCCATTTTCTAAAATCTATGCAATAATGAAACTTAGAGGAAAAGACGTCCAAGACTTATCGAATTTAAATCGAGATAATTCCATCAATAACTCTCATATCGTAATCTCATCTCAATAGTATTCGACACGGATATTCATGAACATCTAAATTTATGCATATCTTCCGATTATCAATGATCTTGATCTGGGATGTGTCAAGTATTGACATCACGCATAGAAGAGTTCTGAAAGAAAAACACCTCTACCTTATACATTTCGTTCGTATTAAATTTGAGCCCACCAAAGTCGTGTTTTTCTTCGTCAAACCTTGTCGCCAGTCTGCCCCCGGCTAAGACAGCTTAAACCTTCCATTCTTACATAACCTTAGACCAGATAGGTATCGATATTGAACGAATTTCTGGAAAATCATCCCCAACGCTCTATCGACTGTAATATACTCGAATGCTGATACCGACGACACAATGTCGACGAACTATATGAGGCATGTGAGGCCCATTCATGATTCTACCTTTTATTCAGTGACACCTGAGTGAGCCGGAGCTCAATGGAGAAGAAGCATACATACGGAAAAGAAACCGAATGAATAGCACAAAACTTGAAAGGTATTTGTTAAGGCGAATGGACTGTTACGTGTAAAGGTCTACACTTAAGCGGGTATTTCTTATATTGATGAACGTTTCAAGTTGAATAGAACTACACACGGTCGTACTATGCTCTCCGTGCATATCGTACACGACAAACTGATATGGCCAATTGCTGGAATATACCATAGGTATAGGACTCAACTGCATAACTAACCTACCTCTATGTGATTGCACGGTAGAGAGTTTAACGTTGACCCCAATCGTTAGTCAGGGTTCAATGCAATCCACACACGACTATGGTGTAGGTTTCTTTTCTTTGCTCGCGATCCTGATATAATTGGTTTGCGGTACAAGGTTCTTGAAAATAAATCTTGTAATAGTCTTAAAAGTGACCTGTTTCGCCCTAAATGAAAAAGAAAAAATCGAAACTGACATGGATTTTGGGTGGAGCCTCAAAACAGAGGCAGATTACAAATAGAAGCATACGTCACTCAATCGAGAAGGATACAAATTTCTTTTAAACGAATCAATTCTCTTTTTGTTTTGAATTGAATAAGATTCCATGGGTTGGTTTTTCTTATTCTAAGAAGCCAGCCACATAGCTTTGAGCTGGGAGTGTACATACAGAATAATTCTCACGATTACGGGTACTTAATATTCGATTTATTCTGTCTAGTATTTCAATTCTAAAAAAGCAATCCGCACATTTGAAGAGTTCCTGTTACTCCTACATGCCAGCTCCCACCTATTAAAATAGCGTATAAATGCAAATCTTGACTGGGACTAACTAATTATATTCCTGAATTTCAACGAAATTTAAAAGCTGGCAATCTACCAAAAAAAAAGTCAACAAAATTTCAGAAAATCTCCCCAATTACAACAGACTGTCCGTACGTTACACAAATATGCTGCGGGGATAATTAAATAAAATTCTCTCTGTACTTCTCCGTTGTTTCTTCAGGGGTTAATCATATCTTGAAAGCATAAAGGGACTTGAAAATCATCAGAGAGAAAATTTTATGCGAGAAAGTTCCGTAGGGATCGAGTGATGAGTTCAAAATATACATTTCAGAAAAAGGGTCTTTATTCTCGACAAAAATGACTCAAGAAAAAACACAATTCTCCTAGGAAAAATACGGAATTTTATAACCCCCCTAAAGAAATTCTGCATAGGAAATCTTACTGATGAGCAGCTGTTTTGTAGGCTATGATATGAGCGTAAGAAAACACCTCTTTCACCTTTATTTAATTTTTTTTTCTCTCGAAATCTTACTCATTCAATTTTCATCAAAAAGCATAAAAAACGAGACAGGTGAATGGCATATGCGATTCACAAGAGTTTTGTAAGGTAATGCATGCTCATATGTAAGTCATAATTGAAGTGGTGAATTGTGCTAAGTATGCAATCTTCTTGAGTAATTTAGTTTTATAGGAAGACCGAAAAAACGAGTATTTTTGATGATGACCAACAAGAAAACATTCGAAGCGTATCGATCCGTGACTTTAGAGTAACGCTCGTTGATATATTTATTCAGATGGTCTCGTAACCTAGTGGTTGATTTTTTTCTTTAAAAAAAATTGGCAAAATCACCAAATTCATTATGGAAAACATAAAACAACTACGATTGCGAATAAATCCCAATCATACGATACTCTAGATGGAATGGAAGTAGATAATTTTTCCGCCATATCTATAACCTACTTATAGAAGTATATTATGGCTTGAAAATTTTTTCAATGCGTATCGTCAAAGTGCTTTTGTATGGGAGGTGGTAGAAGGAGTTTTGGTACTTTAAAGGTTTTCACAGAGGTGACGGAAATCAGCATAGAAATGATATGGTTCACATTTCGTATCTGTAACCTTTACACTTTCCAAGAAAACCGACACATTATAAAGTTGTGAAATTGTGTCGCTTTGTATGGGGAGGTGCTTGAAGGCGTGGCGGGATTGAACTTATTTTTCCACATCTCACTATAATCATTACCAAAATTTTTTACATCAAATTTTACCGTCATGACTTTGATAGGCCTGAGCAAATTAGTGGAGGGGGTGGAAGAAAGGAATTTAAATTAAAAAATAATCATAATAATAATAATATGCTCAAAAACAATGTTAAATTTAAAATTTCAGAGCATTAAAAAATTTTTACTAAGAAAATCGAATTACTAGAAAGTTGTAAAATTGTGTCATTTTGTATGGGAGGTGATAGAAGGGGTGGCGCGATCAAACTAATTTTTTCTCATATAACTACAATCGCTACAAAACACCAAATTTGACTTTCATAACAGATACGTAACTCAGTAAAACAGGTGCTAGCAAAATGCTGGGAACATGATATTAATGTGAACCAACTGTTCGTCAATTTTTGTCAAGCATACGATAGTCTCGACCGTAATGTTCTGTACAGAATAACGTTTGAACTAGGTGTCCCACCGTAGCTAGTTCGGTTAATAAAAACCACGATGGAAAACAATGAGTGCCAAGTAAATATCCAAAACGACTTGAATAAAAGCTTCCCAATTGAGTCACGTCTCAAACAAGGAGATGGTCTCGCCTCCATGATCTTCAACTTGATGCTCGAGTATGTCGTCAGGAAACTTCAGTACTTCAGTAACCTAAGTGGACACCAGAGGTGCGCTACTCGTAAAATCCACACAGTTGGTGGCGTACGCAGACGACGTGGATATTCTAGCCCGATCAGTACTTTGTGTTAAGGAGGTATTCCAAGAGTTGGAGTCGGCAGTGGGTGAAGTAGGGCTCAGGATCAATGAAGCGAAAACTAAATACATGACCCAGACACGAAAGACTGTCCCAGAGAGGCAGAATACTACTATGGGCAAATAGAACTTCGATAAGGTGGATGAACTCGTATACCTGGGAATCGTTCTCAAAAAAGACGGCAGTGAACGACATGAAATTTTAAGAAGAATCATGACAGCTTACAAAGCTTTTTATGCGGTCCCCCATGAAATCAAGGCAGGAATAAACTACGCATCTCAATCAATCAATCAATCAAATTCCTGTTCAGACCCCCTATAGGGGCATAGGACAGAAACAACTCTCTTCCACAAGGCGCGATCCTGCGCATCGGCTTTAAGCTGTTGCCAGGACTTGTTTATTCCTCTGGCCTCCTGCTCAACTGCTCGCTTCCATGTGTTACATGGTCGACCAACCCGACGTCTTCCTTGAGGGTTATAATCCAGAGCCTGTTTTGCGATGTTTTGCTCTGTTTTCCTCAAAGTATGACCGATCCACTGCCACTTTCGCCGTTGAATCTCAATACCTATTTTAGTCTGGCGAGTTGTACTCCAAAGTTCGTCGTTGGAGATCACTTCTGGCCAGAATATTCCTAAAATGCGTCGGAGGCATTGGTTTACGAAAGTCTGTAGTTTCTTGGTAAGTCGAACGGTCACTTTCCACGTAGTACAACCATATAACAACACGGATTTGACGCATGCGTCAAAAACTCGCAGCTTCGTGCGAAGGCAGATCTCTCTTAACCTCCAGAAAGGGGAAAGGATACCGAAGGCCTGACGAGCTTTATTTAGCCGAGCCTCAACATCCTTTTCGGCTCCGCCGTCCATGCTGACAATGCTTCCGAGATAGCAAAAATCTTGCACCTCTTCCACATCCTGTCCATTAAGAACAATCGGTGTGCTTGCGTTCGAACCCATGTGCATGTACTTGGTTTTACGCACATTTATTTTCAGTCCCGCCTCTTTGCATTTAGAATGCAACGAGCGAACATTTGACTCTAAGTCCGAACGGGTATGTGCAAGCAAACACACGTCATCAGCATAATCAAGGTGACTTAAGATGTTAAATAGTCTCCATTGAAGACCTTTACCTTCCCCACCTTCCAGTGCAGCTTTCAAGATGTCGTTTATTACCACCAGAAACAGGGCTGGTGATAATATGCAGCCTTGTCTGACACCCGTTCACACAGGAAAGCTCTCGGACAGCTCTCCTCTATGCAAGACGCGACACCTTGCATCTTCGTAGGATTCTTTAATCATATCTATGACCTTATTTGGAATACCTCTCCTACGCAAAGCATTCCATATGTAATCTCGCTTAACGCTGTCGAAAGCCTTCTCGAAGTCCACAAACATGAGATGTAGTGGCGAACCCATTTCGGCTGACTGCTCTAATAATATCCGTAGGGTATTTGTGTGGTCGGTACAAGACGACCCTTTACGGAATCCAGCCTGATAAACATCGAGAGTGCTCTCGACGACATCACTAATCCTATTGAGAATTACCTTAGCCATAATTTTTGATACGGCAGTAAGTAGACATATACCACGCCAATTGCCACAATCCCGAAGGTCGCCCTTCTTCGGAATTTTCACAATGACGCCCTCCTTCCATTCAGTCGGATATCTTCCATCATTCCACACCTTAGTGAAGAGTGGGAGGAGTATATCGGCTGTTATTTCCGGGTCCGCTTTGAGGAGTTCGGTTGGTAGTCCGTCTATACCTGGAGCTTTCCTTCCCGCCATTGACCGAATGGCGGAAACTATCTCTTCCTTATCTGGGGGATCGTCCCTAATAGAGGATTGTTGCGGTTGGATGTTTGGAAGTTGTTCTGTTTCCGGAATATCTTCATCTGACAAGATGTTTAAAATATCAGAGAAGTATTCCTTCCATCGTCGCAACTGGTGTTCACTCATATTAAGGAGAGTTCCGTTGACATCTCTCACCAGGTGGTTGGCGGTGAAATTCATGTTCGTCAACTGTTTCATGATTTTAAATAGTGAACCCATATCCCCAAGGTAAGCCGCAGATTCTGCCTTGTTTGCCAGATCTTCAATGGCCTTTCTCTTGTCGCGTCTAACAGCTTTTTTAAGCTGTAAATGAGCATCGCGGTAGTTCTGCCTCAAGTCGGGCGTTCGTTGGTTGACATCGGGTTGAGAGATGATTGCCAATTTGGCTTTTTTCCGATTGCCAACCTTGTCCCATGTGTCTTGCGACATCCAGGGTTTCTCACCGCTTTGCGCATATCCCACAGATTCTTCAGCACTAGTTAGAAAAGTGTTTCTGGTTGCCTCCCAATTGGCGTCCAGTGTGCGCATTTCATGTTCACCCAATGTGGATGACTTTTCGCGTAGAATGGTGGTGTATTCGAGTTTTTTGTTGGGATCTCTGAGTTTATCCACATTAAGCTTGCGCTTCATTTGAAGAATTTGTGGTCGTCGGATAGCTGCTGTACACAATCTCAAGCAGGCAACCATCAAGTGGTGATCGCTCTCCACTTCAGCTCCACGTGTCGCTCGCACATCGAGGAGACATCTTCTCCATCGGCGACTTATAGCCAAATGGTCGATCTGGTTCTGAGTAACACCGTCAGGGGAAACCCAAGATGTTTTATGATGACTCTTGTGTGGAAAAAGGGTTCCTCCGATGACCATTTGCCGAGTACTACAGAACTCCACAAATAATTCGCCGTTTTCAGGTCTCTTAATCCAAGGTCGTGAAGGGTCGACCCAAGGGTCACCATGCCTCCCTATGACGTGTTCTAGTCCAGTGTTGTCTGATCCAACCTGGGCGTTCATATCTCCCGAGATGATAATAATATCACCGCATCTATAAGATATTAATTCGTCCTGTGGATGCTAAACGTGGACCTTGACGCGGGTTTCGGAGAGTTTTATCTGAGCAAAAAATTCTTCGGAAGGTGTACGGAGCAGCTATGGAAGGAGATGCCTACGAAATCGATACAACCATGAGTTGTATCAACTATTTGACGACCCAACAGCATATATCGTGATCAAACTCCGCAAGCTTCAATGGGCTGGCCACGTGGAGAGAAAGCACGAGGCACGAATTCCAAAACGAGTGCTCAAGGCAACCAACCGCAGGGGAAGCCACGAAAGCGATGGGAGGACTCGGTCGACGCATATTGCAGATCGCTTCTCGATTTTTCAAACTGGTGGGCGCGGTCGTTGAACCGCGACAACTGGAGGAGATGCAAGACCAAGGCGCGGTATGGGCTGTAGCGCCATTGCATCATCAACAGGTACTGAAAAATTGGTGCATTGTATTTCCTGAAATTGAGCAGTTTGTATAGGGGGTAGTGATGCCAAAAAAGTAACCATTCGTTACACGAGTAATCGTTGCTGACCGAAATCCGAAGTAACGAGCACCACAGATTCATATTCGTTACTTAAGTAAGGAAATGAGCTCCTGAAAAAGTAACTGAACTGTCATAAGGTTTCGTTACTGTTTCGTTACTCGGGTATTCGTTACACATACAAAAAAAAGTACCTATACCGAAAGTAAGGTTTAGTTGCTTTTTTCGTTACATCACAGGAGGGAAATGAAATGTTTTTTTCGTTTCGTTTCTTTCACACCAACAATGTCGTCGAATGGATTTGTGACATGGCAAGGGCGTTACTAATGTTAAAGTTGTGGGATCAGTGATACCAGAATGTTGAAATTTTTATAATGTTTGAGGTGATAAATGGATTTTGTTTTATTAATTTGAAGGATTTTTGTTCAAGAAAATCTCGCCTTAATAAAAATTATTTCCATCAAATTGTCCTTTTATTTTTTATTATCAAGAAAAATTTATCGGACAAGGTAAATTTGTAAAATATTGAAAAGATTCACGTTAGTGTTTAAAGGAATTTTCTACTTAGAGGAGGGATAGTTAAAAAATCGGACTTGGCATCATTATTTTGGTACACGTACTAGGTGAACGAAATCAAGAGCGATTCACAAGAGATTTATTGTTGCATATAGTAACTGCATGGGGCACTGGAAGCGATTCCTCATATTTTAGTAAAGATAAAGCCCTAAATTCGAAACGAAATTTAAAAAAAATCAATATATTTTTGGGGTATTTTAAACTTCAAGAATTCTTTATTGAAATGTTTTTTTTTTTAATAAAATGTATCAGCTGACATATTTTAAAATAACTATAACAAACTCGTTTCTCAATTAAATTTATATTTTTAGCATTATAGCACAAATTTTGTTTCCTCTTGAGTTTTTACTTTCATTTGAATTCCTGATTTGCAAAACTGACAGCATGATGTGGCGAACATTGGAAAAAACGAGTACCTGGTAACGAATAAAATGTAACGATTACTTTCCTTAAAGTAACGAATAGTCGCTGGTACCGAAAAGTAACGAAACATGACATCTCTAATTTTGAGAAATAAATATCTTTGGCATGAAAATGGAAAGTTCAAAATTTGAGATCAGTCAATCAATCAATCAAATTCCTGCGTCGGAGGCATTGATTTACGAAAGTTTACAGTTTATTGGTAAGTCGATCGGTCACTTTACACGTAGTACAACCATATAACATCACGAATTTGAAGCATGTGTCAAATACTCGCAGCTTCATACGAAGGGAGATCTCTCCTAACCTCCTGAAAGGGGAAATGATACCGAAGGCCTGAAGAGCTTTATTTAGACGAGCCTCAATATCCTTTTCGGCTCCGCCGTCCATGCTGACAATGCTTCAAAGATAACAAAAATCTTGCACCTCGTCCACATCTTGTCTGTTAAGAACAATCGGTGTGCTTGTGTGCGAACCCATGCGCATATACTTGGTTTTACGCACATTTATTTTCAGTTCCCGCCTCATTGCATTTAGAATGCAACGAGCGAACATTTGAGTTTAAGTCCGAACGGTTAAGTGCAATCAAACACATGTCATCAGCATAATCAAGGTGGCTTAAAATGTTAAATAGTCTCCATCGAAGACCTTTATCTTCCCCACCTTCCAACGCAGCTTTCAAGATGTCATTCATTACCACCACATAATATGGTAATATGTAGCCTTGTCTGACATCCAGTCGCTCTGGAACAGCTCTCCTCTATGTAAGACGCGACAACTTGCATCTTCATACGATTCATAGCTATCATCTTTTCAGGAATACCTGTCCTAAGCAAAGCATTCCATATGTAATCTCGCTTAATGCTGTTGAAAGCCTTCTCGAAGTCCGCAAACATGAAATGTGGTAGCGAACCCATTTCTGCTCCAATATTAACCGTAGTATATTTGTAAGGTATGTACAAGACGATCCTTTGCGGAATCCAGCCTGATAAGCTTCGAGAGTTCTCTCACACATCATTAATCGTATTTACAATTAACTTAGCCATGATTTTCGATACAGCAGTAAGTAGACATACACCACGCTAATTGCCACAATCCCGAATGTCGCCCTTCTTCGGAAATTTCACAATGCCACCGTTCTTCCATTCAGTCGGATATCTTCCTTCATTCCACACCTCAGTAAAAAGTGCGAGGAGTATATCGGCTATTCTTTCTGGGTTCGTTTTGAGGCGTTCGGTTGGTAGTCCGTCTATACCTGGGGCTTTCCTGCCCGTCATTGACCGAATGGTCGGAGCTATCTCTTCCTTATCTGGGGAATCGCCCCTAATAAAGGATTGTTGCGGCTGGATGTTTGGTAGTTGTTCTGTTTCTGCAATATCTTCCTCTGACAAGATGATTAAAATATCAGAGAAGTATTCCATCCATCGCCGCAACTGGTGTTTCTCATATTAAGAAAAGTTCCGTTGATGTCTCTCACAATATGATTGGCGATGAAATTGCTGTTCGTCAACTGTTTCAAAATTTTGAATAGTGAACTCATATCTCCAATATCTCTGCCTTATGGGTCAGGTCTTCAATGGCCTTTCTCTTGTCGCGTCAAACAGCCTTTTTAAGCTGTATATGAGCATCGCGGTAGTTCTGCCTCAGGTCGGGCGTTCGTTGGTTGACATCGGGTTTAGAGATGATTGCCAATTTGGCTTTTTTCCGATCGCCAACTACGTGTCTTGCTATATCCAGGGTTTCTCACCGCTTTGCACATATCCACAGATTCGCCAGCACTAGTTAGAATCGTGTTTCTGGTGGCCTCTCAATTGGCGTCCAGAGTGCGCATTTCATATCCGCCCAATGTGGATGACTTTTTGCGTAGAATTGTGGTGTCTCCAAGTCTATTCACATTAAGCTTGCGTTTCATTTGAAGAATTTGTTGCCGTCGGATAGCTACTGTGCATAATCTCAAGCAGGTAATCATCAAGTGGTGATCGCTCCCCACGTCAGCTCCACGCTTCGCTCGCACATCGAGGGGACATGTTCTCCATCGGCAACTTATAGCCAAATGGTCGATCTGGTTCTGAGTAACACTATCAGAAGAAACCCAAGATATTTTGTGGTGACTCTTGTGCGAAAAAGATGTCCCTCCGATGACCATTTGCCGAGTACAACAAAACTCCACAAATAGTTCGCCGTTTTCGGGTTTCTTAATCCAAGGTCGATTCACGTCGACCTAAAGATCACCATGCTTCCTCATGACGTGTTCTAGTCCAGTATTGTCAGAACCTGGACGTTCATATCTCCTGATATGATAATAATATCACCTCTTGCGACACGCTGGAAGGTGGAACTGCAAAATTGTGACGTTTTTGACTCTGATCCTAAGCCTGACGTCGATAATTCTATACGAAATTGGTTCCCATCTGATGAGACTGTTTCTCGCTCTCGGTGTAAAGACGACCACCACGACACTTTTGGACTTCACTCTCAGCCCGGAGTTCATTTTTCTCCTGATCCTGCCCACCTGACCTCGTTCAAGTCAAAGATTTGGATGTTATAGTGCTCCATTTCACGGTCGATCACTGACTGGCGATGCAAGAACCGAGTGACCCCAGCCCTTCCCCCGTTATTCAATGGTCGAACGTTCCAGAAGCCAATCATAGTTCGTTTTCGAATACCTGAAGTCGTTACCGTAGAATCCGTCCGTATCCGAGGTTACTGTATCCCTTTCTCGTATCATTTAGGTTTTAAGATCACGGATGATAAGCTCATAATCCAGTGAGTGTCTATTTGGCATTTTTAAGTCAATCAAGTCTGGCTGTGGGTTAATTTTACTGCCCCCATCCCACAGGGAGATGGTTGGCTCAGGTCCATGGAGTCGCTATTCTCCAAAGATAATTGCATGACTTGGCAAAACCCTCTCACTTAAAAATCTCAAAGCCGGATGTACGTTCGCCCGTGCGTGTCCTCTCTAGCTTGAGAACGCGTTGAGCTAGAAAGTTCAAATTTTGTAAACGTCGCTTTTGACAAAAAAGTAAGGTCAAGTTCGTGAATGAGACAAATTGTTTCACCCCTTCTATCACCTCCCATACAAAATGACACAATTTCACAATTTGACAATAAACGGATTTGCTCGAAAAGCGTAAAAGCTATTGATCTGAAAGTTGGAATATAATATTTCTATGATGATTTCAATCTATTGTAAAAAATTTTGACGTCCTTTACCTCCTTCTACCACCTCCCATACTATTTTCATGAAATACTCTTAACCAATTTACTCGGTGCGTATAAAATTTATCGAGCTGAAATTGTGCATCGAATATTTATTTAGAATTACTAGTAAGACCAAAAAAATTAAACGATTAGCTATACCCCTTCTACCCGCTTCCATACAATCTGTCAGAATTTTACAAAAAGTCGATTTTCCTGAAAAGTATGAACGCCACTGATACGCAATTTAAAATATGTCAAAACCAAGATCTATATAGATATTTCCAAAAAAGTTATTAAGAGCGCGCCCCTCCTTCTATCACCTCCCATACAAACTGCATAATTTCACTAAACCCAATACACTAATGTTCTCAGCACCTAATAAATTTTTAAATCAATTACGAAGATATTAACTGTAAGTTGGAGTGAAAACGTAAAGAGGTATTCGTTGGTAGCTGCCGAAGAACATTTGGATCCAATGGTTGACACCTCTACAGTACATGGACTTTATGTACTTAAACCATTATAAATGAGTATTGTCCTTATTTTTCTTTTTTTAATTCAGAAAAATTAATTTATTTTTGGCGGTTTAGTCGTTTTCGTCCAGTCTACTAAAAAAGTCGGAAGCAAATTTTAAATTTTTGTTGCGTTTTGCTCAGATTTTCATAAGGATGCTTAGTAATTGTAAATGTATTTTGGAGTCGTTCAGTTAATTTCTTAGTTGAAATTAAATTCGATAATATAATTGATAGTCTTATTCAAGTGTTTTGATTATCATTTTATCAGTTTATAATCAATAATAATAAATAAAAGGGGTGTCAAGATTGCATCTTAAATTTACAGTAACTTAACACCCCCATGTCAACTATTAGATCGAGAGTTTTAAACGTTTTATAAGCGACCTGCATCTACGAAAAAGGATCTTTTTTCGGTGACCAAAATAACTTAGGGTGTAACCCTTTAATGTGCAAAGCACAAGTAGATCGACAAGGATAAGGGAAACCAGTAAAATATTGCTGGGAATTGTACTCCGCTGGAAACAGTTAGCCCGATAAAGTATTTCACATCATTGACGGATAAAGGCATCATTAACGTCCGAAGGATGAAGGGCTGCTTAAATTTCATTGCCCGTCGTGGCAAATACTTCGCAGTATACTCGTGAGCGCGAGCAGCTTGGCGAGCAGTAGCGCAACTTATAGTAGGACTGCAACCTCCCCCCTCCCCCTCGAAATTTTCAGAGCGCCCTTCTGCTCACTACAGCCACGATAAATGCGTTAAGATTCTGTATACACAAGTTTATACCACGCAGGGGAGTAGCTACTGGGCGAGAAAGGCCGAAAAGGCTGATTAAAGTTCGGCAGCTCCACGGACTTAGCCGTTCGACAAGTAACAAAGTCTGGCTGGGACTAGAACTGAAGTAGGTGTGTCGAGGATTCCCCCTTCATATTGTTTCGGTTGGTATATAAAATGGTAAGCTATGGGTATAGTGCATGGATTTTAAGGATCAGCACTGTGAATCTGCGAAAGCACAGTACAACTTAGGGATCAGCGGTGGCTGCAAAACCAAAATGATCGAAATCTAAATGCATGATAGGTGGGCCCTAACCGAAGATTAGTAACAAGCAAGCACAAGGCGGAAGCTAATTTGTAGCCTAGTGGGTAGCGTGATGGTTTTTTAATGCGAAGGTCAATTTCTGTAACTATCTTTGGAGACTAGCGACTCCACGGACCTCAGCTAACTATCCCCCTCTGGGATGGGGGCTGTAGAATTCACCCACAGCCAGTCCTGCTTGCCCTAAAAATGGCAAATGGACACTCACTGGATCATGGGCTTATCACCCGTGATTTTAAGACCTAAATGATACGAGAAACGGTTACATCGCCTCGGATACGGACTGATTCCACGGTAACGACTTTTGGCACTCGAAAACGGACTATGATTGGCTTCTAGAACGTTCGAACATTGAATGACGGGGGAAGAGCTGGGGTAACTCGGTCCTTGCATCGCCAATCGGTGATCGACCGTGAAATGGAGCACTATAACATCCAAATCTTGGGCTTGAGCGAGGTCAGGTGGACAGGATCAGGAGAAGAACACTGTACATTGGCCCTGAAAGTGAAGCCAGAAATAGCGTGGCGTTCGTCCTTACACCGAGAGCGAGAAACAGTTTCATTAGCTGGGAACCAATCTCGGATATGATTATCGCCGTCAGGCTCAGGATCAGTGTCAGAAACGTCACAATTCTGCAGTGCTACGCACCAACTAATACCGCAACATCTGGTGACAAAGAGGAGTTTTATAGCCAACTGAGTCCCACCTTCGAACGTGTTCCAAGAGGTGATATTATTATCATCTCGGGAGATATGAACGCCCAGGTTGGATCAGACAACACTGGACTAGAACACGTCATGGGGAGGCATGGTGATCCTTGGGTCGACGCGTCACGACCTTGGATTAAGAGACCCGAAAACGGCGAATTATTTGTGGAGTTTTGTAGTACTCGGCAAATGGTCATCGGAGGGACCCTTTTTCCATACAAGAGTCATCATAAAACATCTTGGGTTTCCCCTCATGGTGCTACTCAGAACCAGATCGACCATTTGGCTATAAGTCGCCGATGGAGAAGATGTCTCCTCGATGTGCGAGCGAAACGTGGAGCTGACGTGGAGAGCGATCACCACTTGATGGTTGCCTGCTTGAGATTGTGTACAGCAGCTATCCGAAGACCACAAATTCTTCAAATGAAGCGTAAGCTTAATGTGGATAAACTTAGAGATCCCAACAAAAAACGCGAATACACCACTATTCTACGCGAAAAGTCATCCACATGCGCAGAGGGCTGTTAGACGCGACAAGAGAAAGGCCATTGAAGATCTGGCAAACAAGGCAGAATCTGGGCTTACCTTTGGGATATGGGTTCACTTTTCAAAATCATGAAACAGTTGACAAACAGGAATTTCACCGCCAACCACCTGGTGAGAGATGTCAACGGAACTCTCCTTAATATGAGTGAACACCAGTTGCGGCGATGGAAGGAATACTTCTCTGATATTTTAAACATCTTGTCAGAGGAAGATATTCCGGAAACAGAACAACTTCCAAACATCCAACCACAACAATCCTCTATTAGGGACGATCCCCCAGATAAGGAAGAGATAGTTTCCGCCATTCGGTCAATGGCGGGAAGGAAAGCTCCAGGTATAGACGGACTACCAACCGAACTCCTCAAAGCGGACCCGGAAATAACAGCCGATATACTCCTCCCACTCTTCACTAAGGTGTGGAGTGAGGGAAGATATCCGACTGAATGGAAGGAGAGCGTCATTGTGAAAATTCCGAAGAAGGGCGACCTTCGGGATTGTGGCAACTGGCGTGGTATATGTCTACTTACTGCCGTATCAAAAATCATGGCTAAGGTAATTCTCAATAGGATTAGTGATGTCGTCGAGAGCACTCTCGAAGTTTATCAGGCTGGATTCCGTAAAGGGTCGTCTTGTACCGACCACACAAATACCCTACGGATAATATTAGAGCAGTCAGCCGAAATGGGTTCGCCACTACATCTCATGTTTGTAGACTTCGAGAAGGCTTTCGACAGCGTTAAGCGAGATTACATATGGAATGCTTTGCGTAGGAGAGGTATTCCAGATAAGGTCATAGATATGATTAAAGAATCCTACGAAGATGCAAGTTGTCGCGTCTTGCATAGAGGAGAGCTGTCCAAGAGCTTCCCTGTGCGAACGGGTGTCAGACAAGGCTGCATATTATCACCAGCCCTGTTTCTGATGGTAATAAATGACATCTTGAAAGCTGCACTGGAAGGTGGGGAAGGTAAAGGTCTTCAATGGAGACTATTTAACATCTTAAGTCATCTTGATTATGCTGATGACGTGTGTTTGCTTGCACATAACCGTTCGGACTTCGAGTCAAATGTTCGCTCGTTGCATTCTAAATGCAAAGAGGCGGGACTGAAAATAAATGTGCGTAAAACCAAGTACATGCACATGGGTTTGAACGCAAGCACACCGATTGTTCTTAATGGACAGGATGTGGAAGAGGTGCAAGATTTTTGCTATCTTGGAAGCATTGTCAGCATGGACGGCGGAGCCGAAAAGGATGTTGAGGCTCGGCTAAATAAAGCTCGTCAGGCCTTCGGTATTCTTTCCCCTTTCTGGAGGTTAAGAGAGATCTCCCTTCGCACGAAGCTGCGAGTTTTTGATGCATGCGTCAAATCTGTGTTGTTGTATGGTTGTACTACGTGGAAAGTGACCGTTCGACTTACCAAGAAACTACAGACTTTCGGAAACCAATGCCTCCGGCGCATTTTAGGAATATTCTGGCCAGAAGTGATCTCCAACGACGAACTTTGGAGTACAACTCGCCAGACTAAAATAGGTATTGAGATTCAACGGCGGAAGTGGCAGTGGATCGGTTATACTTTGAGGAAGCCAGAGCAAAATATCGCAAAACAGGCTCTGGATTATAATCCTTAAGGAAGACGTCGGGTTGGTCGACCATGTAACACATGGAAGCGAGCAGTTGAGCAGGAGGCCAGAGGAATAAACAAGTCCTGGCAACAGCTTAAGGCCGATGCTCAGGATCGCGCCTTGTGGAAGAGAGTTGTTTCTGTCCTATAACAGGAATTTGATTGGGTAGCGTGTTGGTTTTTTAATGCGAAGGTCGTGAGTTCAAATCCCGGTCGACGCAATATATAATTCCAGCACATTGCCTGCTTGGATATACCTTGGTCACATCAATCTACGAAAATTAAATATTCGTAGAAAGAGGGTTGTGCGAAGGGCTAACAACACTTCCACAATAAGTGACGTGTGGGTGATTTTCCAGAAGAAAGTAGCTTTACCTCGGTAACCGGGCGTAAAAACAAAAGTACCGAATACTCAAAGAGATCAAAATTGGAGCTAAACATGTTGTTGGAGGAAAGCAGGATATTGGGTTGGTCCAGAAGATAGCAGTGAACGGAAGTGAGAGAAATGCATGCAAAATACCTAAACAATGCGTTCTGGATTTGACAGATGAGTTTTGGATTTAATGAAGGAAATCTAGGATTTGACAGATGTTAGGATTTTGACGGATAAGTTGACCGATACGATGTAGTGCAGGCGAATCAACACAGCCATGGTTGTGCTCCCTTCGGGTTACATTCGGTATTCGGTTTATCGACTGGTTGCTTCGTACGAGGCTAAGGCAATTGCGTGCTTGAAGTGAAAATGCGTGATCAACCGGGTCCCATTACCCAAAGATTGGAAAAGATTTTAGATAGGTCTTGCACTTACCAGTGTGAATGCTGAACTAATTAGTATTAGTAGTGCGTTGTATTTAAAGCCTGAAATTTCTGAAATTCTGAATAACAGACCGAAAAATCGACGGAGGGAGATGCCGAAATCTAGCAAACGAAATAAGTTGAACAAGAAAATGAACAAAATTGTTCTTTCAGAAGAATCACAAAAAATCTTCTGTTTTTTCTGTGTAGAAGATTCTTACGCTTGTTAAGTAGAAGTCCCAATCTCAAAGTTGAAGAATAACTTGCTTTCAACTTCACTTAGGCACCGCCACTCGGCGTCCTTGAACACTGGCGCCACCAGTAACGCGGGTACTTTTCACGCCACTGTTGGTGAGTAATACGTGAGGTAAGGGAGGAGGTATTAGATCTCTTAGTTAGTTGTAGAATACATTTACCATGGAAATATCTATAATAAATGCAGAGTACTCCGACATTTCGGAGATGCTTGAGAGAGAGAGAGTATAGTAGCCGAAAAGGTTTCATCTCCAATTAGACGGAACGCATGTTTTTGGATACGATCGAGCAACGCTAGGTGTGATTTTGGGCCCCAACCCAAACATTCGAGAGACGTGCCCGGGTAGCGAGTTTAGACGCAGAAAAGTATTTCTTACACTTTCGCAGAATACCTAAACGTTTCGAGGCATCAAGAGCGACCTACAGTCGAAATTAAATTATATGAGAAGATAGTATCCAATAGGACTCATAGATAAAGAAAATGAACATCTCAGCAGAGACCGAAACGCCACAAATAATAAAGCGTTACAGTGTAGAGTCTGGAAATCTTTTCTTTCAATTCGGAATGCACTGTGAAAACATTCACCAAACCGCAACTTTTGTATTCGTTTTTCTTTACAACACGCACTCACTTTTCACACTACGGTATCAAGAAACCTTCCAGAATTATCGTATGTTATGTCTATCTATCCTTCCCGTCGTATAGTTGTTGGCTCGCTCCTGCTAAGATGTCAACAGTTGTAGTTTGTAAGGGTGTCAACGATTGGTGTTTTCAATGATTTATGATAACTGTTAAGACTACTAGCAAATAAGAGAATGATTCCAAGTATTTAATGAAAGAATTATCACTAATTTATAAAAATTCTTGATACATTTATAGCAATTCAAAGAGAAAATTTCCTTAGGGGTGTCAACCATTGTAGTCATTTCGCTTTTTGTAGGTCCGTATACAATTCAAGATCGCAAACAGTTGAGCAGCGGTTTAGGTTTGGTATACCTAGAACTGCTAGGCAATTCGAACATGGCACGATGGAAATAGCCTCCTGGTTAGGTAAGGCACTTACTTACTTACGATGGCGCTACTTGGGCCTTGGCCCGATGGTTCGAGAGGACGATAGTGATACTTCGAATGTTGGTGGATTGAAAACACATGGTCTTCTTCTTCTGGAGAAGAGGATGATATTTTTTGAGGGTTGATGGTAAGTCCTTTATCTAGTGCCCAACTGTCTAACAGTTGTAAAGCGGACTGCATAACGTCCCCTAGAACTTGTTCAAACTTACCAGTTAGCATGATGACAAAATCGTCTGCATATGCTATTGTGGGATAGCCGTTCCGATTTAAAATGGAAAGGGGTTCATTCAGTTAGGACCCACAAGAGAGGCGATATCATGCCGGCCTGCGGCGTTCCTTTTTTGCCAACATTATCCTTCTTTTAATTTCGATGGGTTCGCTTCCATCCTTTGATTGACCCAAGGTATACAAACTTGTCTACGTTTTCTAGGTTGTAGTCTCCTACTGTAATATTTTGTCTGATTGGCGTCTTTTTTCCCAGTTTGTGCCATAACTTTTGTTTTGTTTTCGTTAATTCATAGTCCAACTTCTCTTGCTACCGAGTCAAGGTTTACAAATACTTCCTTACCACTCTCCAGAGATCTTGCAAGGATATCTATATCATCGGCATATGCCACGAGTTGTGTGGATTTGAGGATAGTGTTCCCTTGATGTCAACGAAATATTCGAGTGTCAAGTTGAAAAGCATTGGTGCTAGCCCGACACCTTGTTTAAGGCCGTTGTCAGTTCTAAAGCTGGAAGTCAGATCATTTTTTACTCTGACAAAGACTCGGTCATTGTCATTCTTGTAAGTCGAACCAGTTTGGGTGGGACTCCAAACTCCAACATGGTTTTATGCAGTGCGCGCCTGTCGATACTGTCGTATGCTGGTTTGAAGTCAACAAATATCTGGTTCACATCAATATTATATTCCCAGCACTTTTTCAGCACTTGTTTAACTGAGAACATCTGGTCGGTGATCGATCGTCCAACTCTAAACTCACCTTGGTATTCACCAATTACTTTGTCAGCATAGGGCTTAATTCTCTTTTGCAGAATTTTCGTCAAGATCTTATAAGACGTACACAACAAAGATATTCCTCGGTAGTTCTCGCAGCAGAGTCACCTTTTTTATAAATTGGACATATGATGCTCATGCGCCAATCTTTAGGAGGTGTTTCCTGCGTCCATATGTCCCCAACTTATCTATGTAGGAGATACGCTATGTAGGTGTCGCCGTCTAAGCTAAGCTGGAATTCGATGGTTAGGTAAGGTACCTCAAATATTATTTGTAAGATCTGAGGGATTAAGTATGCCTTAGTCTTATTCTTTGTGCTATTACTATTTTTGAAAAACTGTTAACAGCCGAGTAGCCCAATGGTACTTCCCGAGATTCAAGCCTAAACAATCAGCTCTGATCAAAACAGATAACGCCACACTCTAATCATGGCGTACCTATTGACTGCTTCTCTTGTACTTAAACTATGAAATTCATATCGAAAAAACCCATTAATGCTTCAAAATAAAAGCTCATCTTCATAACTGAAAAATACCTTTCCTACCCATTTTACCCATTATTCAGAACATCTGAAATGAATTCAACTTAAATTTACTTTACAGTTGAAAAACATCAGTCATCAGAAACACATAAACCAATCAATTCCTTTTAAAAAACACTTTTCCATTCCAGAGTTATTGTATTTCTTAATTTTTAGATTCGTTGGCCATTAACTTTCTCCGTAAATAAGAAATGACTACTGTTGCAGAAAAAAAAACATTATTGTACGTCCATTTACCACTCATCAAAAAATGAAATAAAAATTTAGAAAAAAAACAGAAAAATTATTCGAATTTAATCCGAAAACCTATTTATCAACATTTCTTTAATGCTCCATTAATTGTTCATTATTTTTTATTCCATTATGATTTCTGCTCCGTTGACGAATGAAATTGTTAAAAATCATCGTAACTTAAGGCTGTTAAGAAACTTTATTACAAAAAAAAAAAAAAAAAATGGAGAAAAATAAAACGAAGAAATACAAGTAAAATACTTAGATTATGCAATTTATTTCAATCTATGAAAGTAATAATCACCCACAACTTTCGTTTTTAAAAATCATTTATTCCAGTCACCTCGTAATGCTGCACATTTATGTGGGATGATTACTTAAACGGATCTAATTTTTTTTCTTCTGATTTTGTCATCATCAAGCAGTTTGTTTATATTATTATTGAGGCTCGAGTCGAAAAAATCTATATAGCTATAATTTTGCTAAATATCTGCAATAAGCTTATGTAATTTCGCGCCGTCTATACTGGAGAGAGACATAATGCCACAAAGTTCAGAGGACTTAAACTGGAATGATTCCAACCTACGTGTAGAATGTGTACACGAGATACATATAAGTACTTGTATCTTATAACGTGAACTAAGTATAGATACAACATGAGTATCGAGAGATCTGTGCCTGCTGCACACAATATGTGAGTATGGTGTACTTAAGTTTAAAAAATGAAGTTACCAGGGGAGTTAAAAAATCCACTAGAGTGGAAAACCGGTTGTGGCGCCAAAACCAAAAAGGGAGGAGGTCTTTTAATACCTACCTCAATCCGGTGGTATCCAATTTCAAATGAAAATATATGCTTGTAGAAAAATATAACAGAAGAGAGAGACAGGTTAACTTACACGATATGTGCCTATGACTTCCGTGTGGCAATGTGTAACTGGTACTGCTATGGTTACAGTGATGGTAATTGAATAGTCGACGAATGAAACGCGTTAAATAAAAGGATCGAATGTATTTTATCGGTCTAAATTCAGTATTTTATTAGGGATATGGAAAACAGCAACAAACCAATTTAGCAAGTTCATATTTCCAAAATTTTTAAGTGCTGGAATTTGACGCCGTCCATTTGTAAAAAGACGGATTCAATATTTTGCAACATTATGGAATCAAATTGGATTTAGTCAACCGTAAAGCTGCTCAATTCTAACTATGGAGAGAATTTTTGTTGGTAGATAAAATCTCACATTTCAGCCCGATTCACTGTTTCTAATACGTAACCATACTTCTTTTGCGGCCGAATCGAGATTGAAAAACACCCTCATCTTGCGCGATAATGTTTATATCGTCAGCGTAAGTTAACATTTTGTTGAACTTGAAATTTAGTGTCCGCCTCGAATCTACTGGCATCTTTCAGTTAAAAACTTGAGGCCTAGACTACCTGGATTTGTATTCTGCCTTAGGCAGCAGAGTTAGTCATATCGTTAGTAGGAAATTCTGTAGCCGTTTCTTGGTCATTCTGAAGAATTTGTCTCCTACTTTCTAGCTTAAGGTATTTGATAATTTTTTGGTGGGCAATATGTTTCACTGAAAATTTCTTGCCTTCTGTAGATCGTACGGTTCTGAAACCAAGGTAGTGCTCGACAATAGTTTCTTCCTAATAGTCATGTGAGGTGAATGGGTTACGTAAGAAAACTATAGTTTCGGCCAGCGAATCTTACTCTCCGCCTCAAAGAATGCCGATACTACTCTGGACCTTATCGCCTTCTAGGCAGGACCATATTACTTATAAAGTCACAGTAAGGCACTTGCACCAAACGTCTTAATAATATCTGATAGTTGAATATTTCATCATCCAACACTAATACGCAACGTGGCAGCATTTATAAGTCCCTAAAGTATTTCCCTCCGTCATAGCGGGTCCCCAGCCCGGTTGAGAAAGGAGGAGAGACCATAGAGTTAATCAGAATGGCCAGTAATACCAGTGCGTTTGAGGAAGTAGGCAACAACTATACCATAGTTGGACTCGAAGCACCGCTGTGAAAACTCCAGCATGTCACATTTAGCTGAAAGCTCGCACCCTTTTTCTACCAGGGTGTAATAAATAAGTAGGTCCTCCACGTCGGGGGTTGGGCGAGGTGCGGACAAGTTATCACCGGAAAAAAACACTGTCCAGGAACCTGAAGAACAGCCTCGGAAAGGATGGACTCAACAGCAACGACCCCGCAAACGAAGAATGGACTACTCTATTGGATCTTGGAATGTTGGATCCTTATTTAGGACAGGAGCTCTGAAAGAGTTTCTCGAAGAAGTGGCAATACACAACATCAACATAACTGCCATCCAAGAAACGACTCGGTAACGAAATCATGGACATGAGATCACACACAATCTATCCAAGTGGAAAATTGTCGGGAAGCAGAGAGTATGGAGTCGCTGATGTAGCTCAGTGGGTAGCGTGTTGGTCTTATAGTGCGAAGGTCGTGGGTTCAAATCCCGACAGACGCAATATAATTTCAGCACATTGCCTGCTACCTTGATTACCTCAATCTACGAAAAATGAAGAATTGGTTGATCAACGTCCACGCGCCAAACGAAGACAAGGTGACAAGATTAGAGATTTCGTCCGAACAATCTCTATTGTAGTAGCGAGACAAAAGGGTTGGGGAGCTTACAATTCTTCTATGTTTGAGTGAATCGAGCGATGAAGTGATGTCAGAATGTCCTATAATTTTAATGGTCCAAGACTAGATACCATCCAGATAGGAGAAAGAAATTTTTTAGCTCCAGGCCATAGGTGGGAATGAAATTCAAGACGTGGTATAATATTGGCCTTATAAATTGTCAGTAACTCAGAAAAGGTGAATACGTTTTTAGAACTTTTTAGGCAACGTAAACATTTAGATACTTCTTTGGCTATGTTAAATATATGATCATTCCAAGATAAATTATCTGTGATTTGGATAACATCTTAACACTTGAAGAGTTGGTTAATGGCTGGCCTCCGAAGGTTATTAGATCAAGGTTAGAGTTATGTTTGTGGTACACAAGACAGCACTGGGTTTTCGACGCATTAAATTCGACTTGATTCTTATTGCCGCCAACTAAGAATTTTAGCCAAGTCGTCATTCAATGATTGAACCATGTACCTACGTTGTTCTACTAAACTAGTATATCGGGCTAAGGACGCAATATTGAAGTGATAGGAGAAGTTTAATGTGCTGTCATCAGCGAAGCTATGTTTAGGATTGAAAGTTGAAGATAGCAAGTCATTAATAAATATTAGAAAAAGGGTGGAAGAAAGAACCGAACCCTGAGGAACACCAGCGTTAATTTTATAAGAAGGGGATACCATTCAATACAACACGCATTGAACAACTGGCTAAAAAACTTTCAATCCAGAAAATAAGGTAGTCATCCAAACCAATAGCTTTAAGTTTGATTAAAAGAGCATTGTGCCACACCCTGTCAAAAGCCTTGGAAATAATGAGAGCCTTGGAAATACTACAAGATTCACCAAACTGGTGAATGCTCTTGTTCCAAAGTTCAGTCAATTAATCAAATTCCTGATAAGACTTCCTATAGGGGCATAGGACAGAAACAACTCTCTTCCACAAGGCGCGATCCTGAGCATCGGCCTTAAGCTGTTGCCAGGACCTGTTTATTCCTCTGGCCTCCTGCTCAACTGCTCGCTTCCATGTTTTACATGGTCGACCAACCCGACGTCTTCCTCGAGGATTATAATCCAGAGCCTGTTTTACGATGTTTCGCTCTGGTTTCCTCAAAGTATGGCCGATCCACTGCAACTTCCGCCGTTGAATCTCAATACCTATTTTAGTCTGGCCAGTTGTACTCCAAAGTTCGTCGTTGGAGATCACTTCTGGCCAGAATATTCCTAAAATGCGCCGGAGGCATTGGTTTCCGAAAGTCTGTAGTTTCTTGGTAAGTCGAACGGTCACTGTCAACGTAGTACAAGACGACCCTTTACGGAATCCAGGCTGATAAACTTCGAGAGTGCCCTCGACGACATCACTAATCCTATTGAAAATTACCTTAGCCATAATTTTTGATACGGCAGTAAGTAGACATATACCACGCCAATTGCCACAATTCCGAAGGTAGCCTTTCTTCGGAATTTTCACAATGACGCCTTCCTTCCATTCAGTCGGATATCTTCCTTCATTCCACACAGTAAAGAGTGGGAGGAGTATATCGGCTGTTATTTCCGGGTCCGCTTTGAGGAGTTTTGTTGGTAGTCCGTCTATACCTGGAGCTTTCCTTCCCGCCATTGATCGAATGGCGGAAACTATCTCTTCCTTATCTTTGGGATCGTCCCTAATAGAGAATTGTTGCGGTTGGATGTTTGGTAGTTGTTCTGTTTCCGGAATATCTTCCTCTGACAAGATGTTAAAAATATCAGAGAAGTATTCCTTCCATCGCCGCAACTGGTGTTCACTCATATTAAGGAGAGTTCCGTTGACATCTCGCACCAGGTGGTTGACGATGAAGTTCCTGTTTGTCAACTATTTCATGATTTTGAATAGTGAACCCATATCCCCAAGGTAAGCCGCAGATTCTGCCTTGTTCTTCATCTTCAATGGCCTTTCTCTTGTCGCGTCTAACAGCCTTTTTAAGCTGTATATGAGCATCGCGGTAGTTCTGCCTCAACGTTCAGTGAGGGTGGTTAAAAGGTCTCCTATGGAACGTTTTTTTTCGGAATCCATACTGTTTGTCGTCAATAATATCATTAAAGTTGAGGTATTCTATAACTCTATTGTTGATGATTATTTCCATGACCTTCGACAGAAGTGAGGTTATTGCGATTGGGCTATAATTAGCGGGATTAATGCGTTCTCCTTTTTTTTGGGACTAGCTGAATATTTCCAAGCTCTCATGATAATGGGACAGTGGAAGACGATAAGGAGAGACGGTAAAGTTTGCATGGAGGGCTAGCGCAGCAATTTTTAAGGACAAGGTCAAGAATTCGATCTCGACCGGACGATGTGGTATCATCTAAATTCTTAAGAACTCAATATACGTTACGCGCACGAATAGTAATTTGTCCTAAGGAGGAATTTAGTGCAGTATACGTTGGAAGGTAGGAGTTCGTTGGTGATAAAAATGAGTTGGCAGCAAATTGAGCCGCTAAGATGTTTGCCATCATTTAGGATCCGTAATAACCTCATTTTTGTAGATTAAAGATGGAATTGATGATGTAGAACTACCTCTGATGAAACGAGCGACCAGAAAGATTTGCTGCCCTTAGGATATCTCAAAATTCTTTACCTCAGTTTCTGGTCATGCAAATATTTTTCTCGTTGTAAGCTGGATTTACAGAGATTCCTTTCTTTTTTGAAATTAATCCAATTAACTTCAGATGGCAGCTGCTTATAAGCACGATAAGCTACCCCTTTACCCCGTATCGCAGTACTGCTTTTTTCATTAAACCAAGCTTTAGAACTGGGTTTGATTTGTTTGTAGCTTTGAGGGATGAAAAGTCTCATGCCCAACATGATGATCTCATATACTGCGGAAGAAGCGTACTAAACATCTCTGTTGAAGCATATTGACCAATCAAATGAATGATAAAATTGCTTAAGACTGAACCAATCGGCACTTCTGTAATGACATACCAACTTTTTTAGAGTTGGTGTGATTGACGTCGAGATGGAGACTGAGAAGTGGGTGAAAATTAAGCAATAGCCTAAGCTGCCGAGTGGAGAATTAACAGAAGCCGAGTATTTAGCTGGGTCTGAAGTTAAGAAAAGATCAAGAAGATAAGATCCTTGGCCTGCAATGTCAGGGATGCGAGTAGTCCTGTCTACAATTTGGCATAGGTAATTTGATAATGCAAATAGTTGATAAAATCGGCCGGCTGAAGATATGTTATGGGAGTTTTGAAGCCAATTTATATTATGGACATTAAAATCGTCCGCTACTGCGATTTCGGATTCAAGGTGTTTGGAGAGAATTCCATCAATTGAATTTGAAATATTTTCAAATTCACTGATTGTGTCTTCGGCCGATATATTAGGTTGTTGCAGATTAAATAGCGACTTTCGCGATGAAGTGAAGTTAGTTGCGATTTTCATATCATGTGGATTTGGTAGTAATGAATATTGAAGTACAAATACTCCTACATTTGGTCATGAAATCATTTTCGTTTTGAACTTCATTGAGATCGGAAAAAAATAATAAAAAAGACATGGAATCGAGTCAAAAACGGTTACTTTCTCTTTACGAGTTTAAACTTGGCCACAACGCAATGGAGGCAACCAAAAACATCAACAGGACATTTGGAGCTGGCACGGTAAGCAAACGAACCACACAGCGATTGTTCGGAAAATGCCGATCAGGAGATATGACCCTTCAAAGTTAGAGTCACTGTATAACTAAGCAATTCTTAGGAGTCTGGAATATGCCTTAATTAGTACAAAAATCGCGCGTTCTAAAAATTTTAGTTGAAAAATCGATCGTTCTAAAATTAATCAGCTGTGAAAATCACCGCAGTGTTAGTGAAAATATGTATGTGTAGACTGTGTAATCATTCTATTATATGTTTTTCCGCCAGGTGTCAACTGACAGAAGCGTAAACTGGAGCAAACAGTTGTTTGTTGAAGATGTGTGGGTGTAGGAAATTGCAAAATAAAATTGAATTTTTGGCTGTTTCTAATGAAATGGCACAATGATATTAATTTTTCAGGGCACATAATCGAATTCCAATTGCATTTTGATAAATATCTAACCGAATATATATATACACCAAAAAATTCAAACTTAACGGTTTCAACCCAGATATGCATATGCCAGACTCCTGGACCGAGTAGCTCAGTTATACAGTGACTCTATTCAAAGTGAGCCATGTGGTATCCCAGGACCATCAATAGACCGACGAGCTGCGCTTACTAGTGGAGTCTGACTCATGACAAACTGTAAGGGACATTGCAGAAAAACTGGGCGTACACTATTCAACAGTTTCTCGGCACTTGCAACAGCTTGGCAAGTCAAAAAGCTCCGGTTCTGAATCCAACTTTGTAATTGACAATTATTTCATTAGTCTAGGGCCTAAGACGACGTTCAATTATTTTTGTCAGTATTCCATAAGACGTACACAAGAATGATATATGTACCTCTGCAATTCTTACAGCAGAGTTTGCCTCCTTTCTTGTAAATTGGACATATTGTTACATGCAGACCTGGCAGCCTCGCAACTCGATCTCTCTCGAATAGACAAGAATTATGTAGAACAGTATACTCAACTATGTAGAAAGCCATAATTAGAAATCTAAAGCTTTCCAGTATAGTTCACACATACACACCGAAGGAAGCTTCGAGAACAGTCATGAGTATAGGAAGAGATGTATAAAAGCACGAAAGCTTTCAGCGAGAGAGTCAGTTATTTTTAGACGCGAACCAGTGAAAGCGATAGAAAAGTACGCGGCGGTATTGCCAATAGTGCGAATTAAGCGGGAAATTGAATTAAAGTGCGAATAAATAAATTATCACTTTTTTTTTTAAGCGAATTGTGTTTTTACTTGAAATCCCGGCGAACCCCTAACTCGCAACAATTGGTGTCAGAAGTAGGATTTCAAGGATAAATTTGGGTTAAAAATAGCGAGTCATAAAGTGAAATTAAAACTCTCGAACGGATAGTGAGAATTTTGTGAGAGCGAAAAAGTGAAACTTAAATGCTCGAACGAACAGTGAGAATTTTGTGAAATCGAATATTCTCGAGTGCTTTAGTGAGCAGTGACATTAATTAGTGAAGTAAAATTTAAGTGAATTCGAATCGCGGAAAAACTTGAAATAATCGGTAGTGAAAATGCCGCGTTATCTGAAGGATTTAAAATTAACGGAGCTGAAGGAAGAGCTCGGTAGACGCGAGTTATCTACGACAGGGAACAAGTCTGAACTTGCCAGCCGTATGATCGAGATACTTGAGGCTGAGGGTAAGGATGCAGATAGTTTTGAGTTCCAAATCGAAGAAGCTCGTGAAGAGGAGTGTTCTGGTACATCGGATGCTCTGACACAGTTAATGCAACAAATGATGAATAAATTAGATCAACAATCAGTGGACATTAAACAACAATCTGCGGACATTAATCAGAAATTAGACCAACAAAGTCAGCTGTCAGCGGACCTTAATGAAAAATTAGATCAGACCTCAAAGGACCTCAACCAAAAATTGGAGCTGCAAAATAATAAAATAGACACCATGGGTAAAGCAATAGAAGAAAACGTAGAGAAGAAACTTCGAAGAACAAATTACGGAAAGGACATCCGGGATTGTAGAAGAAGTCGAACGCCTAAAAAGGGACTTCGATAACGTGAAAGCGACTGGAGTCATCAAGACAGAACACGTTACGCACAAGGGTCTCAAAGCTCCAATCTTCGATGGACAAACACCGTGGGCTATTTATAAGACCCAATTTGAGGCTGCCGCAAGAAACAACCATTGGAATGATCTGGAACGAGGAACGGCTCTTATATTGGCGCTAAGAGGTCCACCAGCAGAGGTTCTTCAAACGATTCCGCAGGAGCAACAACAAGATTTTTCAACGTTAGTCCAGACATTGTATCTTCATTACGGTAGTGCTAGAGATCTATAAAACGCGACCAACTATTGTTCCGGCTGCGCTGCTAAACAAAGGGGAGGAAGGGGCGAACTGTCACGAGAGCACGCTTCGCTTAATGACTGTTCGGGAAACGAATAAAGGACAACTTCATGGGGCAGAAGTTGGCTGGCAGAATCGACGCCCCCGGAACCATCATCGCAGTTTCTCGACTACATCGTTGTGCATGAATGGTCGAGTCGGCAAATTAAACTGCATCATAACAGTTGACACAGGCGCAACACGGTCAGTGCTAAGATCTGACCTCGTAGACCGTGCTTGGCTTCACAACACCAAGAAGTACGCACTTCGCACTGCCACAGGAGAAACTACAACGGTCCATGGAGAAATAGCTCGTGACATACAGCTTGGGGATTTGACCTTCTCGCATGTATTCGTGGTAGCTGACATTACCGATGAGTGTATCCTTGGAATGGGTTTTCTGAAACCACACGGTATCCAGCTGGACTTAGGACAACGAATAATGAAGTGGCGTAATATTGAAATCCTGATGGAAATAACATCCTAACAAAGCTGCGAGTTATATTGTGCGAAGATGCGTATATATCAAAGTCATCCGAGAATGTTATTTGGGCAGAGCTCGATGGTGATCCCGGGAACCACCGATTTTACCTCATAGAACCAGAAACGACAAGTCTAATACTAGGAAAAACGCTCGTAAAAAGGAATGAGAAGATGATGGTACCAATAAGAGTCCTTAACGTTTCGGACAGCATTACCAGCGTAAAGAAAGGAGATATAATTGGCAGCAGTGAACCAATATCGGCGGTGACGAGTATCGACAAGGTGGAACCATATGACGTACCCTCTAAAAATAAGCCAAGAAGGAAGGACAATGTAACATCAACACTTCTTTAGTCAAGCAACCATTCAGAGGATAACGACCGAACCAAAGGATGGATGGAATCAGCAAGAATTGGAAGATGCCCAACGTGAAGATCCAGATATTTCACCGATCATGGCATGGAAGGACGAAATGGAATGGCCTGAGTGGAAAGACATCACACAATTCAGCGAAACCCTAAAGTGTTATTGGGCACAATGGAACTCCCTTCACCTAGACGGCGGATTATTGAAACGGAAATGGGAAAACGCTGACGAAACATCGTATCACATGTAAACCATCGTCTCGCATTCTAAAGTCGACGAGGCCTTAAAGGAATATCATGGAGGTACCTCCGGTGTAATGGGTGTAAATAGAACCTTGGCAAAGATACGAGAGAGGTTCTATTGGATCCATCTCCGAGATGATGTCGAAAATTGGTGCCGTAAATGTACTACGTGTGCATCGAGTAAGGGTCCACAACGCAGATCAAAGGAAGAAATGCAACAATACAACGTGGGAGCTCCATTCGAGAGATTTGCTGTGGATATTGCTGGACCATTTCTGGAATCAGAAAATGGTAATCGCTACATTCTAGTGGTCATTGATTATTTCAGCAAGTGGCCTGAAGCTTACGCAATTCCAAACCAAGAAGCAGTAACCGTCGCAGAACAAATTGTTATCAACTGGGTGAGCAGATTTGGAGATCCACGTGAACTACACTACGATCAAGGGCGCAATTTTGAATCTCAAATATTCAAACACATGTGCCAAATGCTGGGAATAAACAAAGCCAGGACAACTCCATTACATTCACAGTCCGATGGAATGGTGGAACGTTTTAATAGGACATTGAACTCAAACCTATCCAAACTCGTCAGCGAGAGGCAACAGGACTGGGATCAGCACATCCCTCTATTTTTAATGGCCTACAGAACATCGGTACATTCAACAACAGGAGAAACTCCCTCCCCAGTCATTTTCGGAAGAAATATTCGAGTCCCTGCGGAACTAATGTTTGGTGTGCCACCAGACCAACCAACCAATGCCAAAGATTACGTCTGGGATCTTCGATGTCGACTAAATACAATTTCTAACCTGGTCAGAGATAAAATTGATTTAGCGACCGACCGCATGAAGACGAGGTATGATCAACGGGCGAATTCATCAGGATTCCAAGAGGGCGATTTGGTTTGGTTATACAATCCCAAACGACAGAAGGGCAGATCGCCGAAACTACAGCGCAATTGGGAAGGCCCTTACCAGACCATCAACCGGTTAAATAATGTCGTCTACCGGATTCAGCTACATCAAAAACCTCGTACTAAAATGAAAGTGGTACATCTCGACCGACTAACAAAGTACCATGGTGCCATTGATGAAGTGAACGACTCTGTTCGGGACAAACAGGGACTAAGAAGAGGGAAATGTTACATGCAGACCTGGCAGCCCCGCAACTCGATCTCTCTCGAATAGACAATAATTATGTAGAACAGTAAACTCAACTATGTACCTAGTCGTGCCATAAGTTCTGTCACACGTATATGGGCAATTTTTGTATAAATGAAAAAGAGTTTTTGACAAAGGAAAATATATTTTATTTTGGCATACTAATGGAAGTAAAATAAGCAACAAATTATTCAAAGTGGCCGCCTTTAGCCTTAACACAGCTCTTTAATCTGTTGGGCCAGTCATCGATAGCAGTACGCACTGTTTCTAGCGGAAAATTAGCTACTGCTTCTGTCAAAGATCGCTTAAGGCTCTCGATATTTGGGTGTCGTCTCGTGCACACCATGGACTCTAACTCCGCCCACAGTTTGTAGTCCAGGGGATTCAAATCTGGGCTCCCAGAAGACCATTCCGTCGCCCTTATAAACGTGGAATATTGGTTTCCAACCACGCTTGTGTGGTTCGAGCTTTATGGGCTGGCGCAGAATCTTGCTGGAAAACCCAATGTCGATTGTTGAATAGCGTAGAGTTCAGCGGCTTCACACATCCCTCCAGGATGTCCGTTTGATAATTTTTCGCTGCAGTTTTTACGCTTTTTTCGCAAAAATGAAGCTCGGTGACCCCTTCGTAGCTGACACCCCACCATACCATGACTGATGCTGGATGATGTCCTCGCTGTACCCTAGTGGCAACTTGTCGGGCTTCTATGGAGCTGTGGGCATACACCTTATCATTTTGGCGGTTGAAATGTTCCTCCACCGTAAAAATTTTTTCATCGGTAAATAAAATTTCTCGATGTTTGTTGTTGCCGTACCGCCGAAGGAGCTCTTTCGATCTGGTGCTCCTAATTTGCTTCAACTGCTCAGTCAGCAAATGTCCCGTTGATCGTCGAAAGGCACTCATCCCGAGGTCAGATTTTATGATGCGAGACATACTTCGGGTGGAGATGTTCATCTCTCGAGCCATGATTCGTTGTTTACGAAGCGGATTTCGACGAATTCGACTCTCGACCGCTTTGATGGCAGCAGAAGAACGTACATCACGCGGACGTCCAGAACGAGGTCGATCTTCAATAGTCTGGATCGCGTTATATCTCTGGATCGCACGATACACAAATCTTTGCGTTATTTTTAACGGGCACAACAACTTGAAAATTTCACTCGCGGATTTTCCACACTTATGTAGTGCAATCACTGCAGTTCGGTTTTCTATTACACCCCATTCCATCTTCACACGTTAACGAACACACTTTAAATGACCATCAACTGTCAACAACATTATGACGTTTATAAAACTGGCCGATATTGAAATGTCACTCTTAAAATAAAGTTGTTGCCAATGTGAGAAATTATGTGACAGAACTTATGGCAGGACTAGGTAGAAAGCCATAATTAAAAATCTAGAGCTTTCCAGTATAGTTCACACATACACACCGAAGGAAGGTTCGAGAACAGTCATGAGTATAGGATGTATAAAAGCACGAAAGCTTTTAGCGAGAGAGTCAGTTATTTTTAGACGCGAACCAGTGAAAGCGATAGAAAAGTACGCGGCGGTATTGCCATATAGTGCGAATTAAGCGGGAAATTATTATTATTTTTTTTTAAACGAATTGTGTTTATTGTTTTTTGTGTTTAGCTAAGGTGTAGCCTCGTAGGTAGCGTGTTGGTCTAGAATGCGAAGGTCGTGAGTTCAAATCCCGGTCGACGCATAATTCCAGTACACTGTCTGCTTGGGTATACCTTGGTCACCTCAATCTCCGAAAATGAATAATTCGTAGATATAGGGTTGTGCGAAGGTCTAACAACCCTTCCACAATAAATAATGGAAAAAATGTTAAGGAACCTGAAAGTCAGGAGGCCCAGGCCCGATTTGGTAGCGCCATTGTAGAAGAAGTAGAATTGTGTTTTTACTAGAAATCCCGGCGAACCCCTAGCTCGCAACAATATGATTCTTTTTCGCCAATCGTCGGGAATTATTTGCTCTGTCCAAATTTTGCATATCATGTCGTGCAGTATTTCAGCGACATAGTTTGCACCGTTTTTCAGAAATTCAACTGGTATTTCGTCTATTCCCGGCACTTTGTTTAGTTTTTGGGCTGCTTTGATTTCAGCAAGCGTGCCGATGATGGTTCTTTTTCACCAGTTGAAGCCTCAATTGAAATGTTGTCTGTCGTTATCGGTGCTACTGGGATGGGATTCAAAAGATGTTCAAAGTAGGAAGCCTATGTCCTTTGAATTTCTTGTGTGTCGCTGATGATGTTGCCCATTGCATCTTTGCAGAGACTGGTTTTTGGCTTATATCTCTTTCTTATGTCTTTTACTATAGTGCATGCGTCCCGCGTTTTATTTTGTCTCATATCGTCTTCCATTTTTTGTATCTTATCACTATGGTACTTCCTTTGTTTTCGCCTGCAGGTCTTTTTCGCATATCGCCTAAGATGCATTATGGTGGCCGAAAAAGCCATATGTTCTAACCGTCTCCGCAAAACTCTCACCATTTCAGTAGTGCATTTTCATAAATTCTATAAGTTTTGCATCCGTGTTATTCTCCATTACTAAACCGCAATGTTCACACAATGCACCTGTTCAACAAGAACGCTGCACGTTTGAAACAAAAAAAAATGGGTCTAAATTCAAAATAGGCGGTCTTAATGGGACACCCTTGATTAGCCCAATTTCCGCCTTTTGGGACTTCATGTTAATTTTTAGCAATCAAAATATCTGATCGGCAACTTAAGACAGTTATTCTTTTTCTAAAAAGATAGAAAACTGCAGGTGTTAATTGAAAAAAAAGAGTACCGCTTTTGGCGTGATTTTGATGACCTGCTTAATTGGCTTTGATCGCCACTTTTCTGATGACCAACGAAGATTGCGTAATTTTCGATGATTCGCCGGTCAAGTTTCATTGTCAGAGGGAATTCCACCGAAGTGTGATAAGCAAATTGGAATGGAGTTCCGATAGTGCTGCTTTAAAAATTTTAATAAAAAATGGTTTTCGAGATGTAATTAAGCAACGAGTATTGTTTCTGTCGGATGGAATGCGTTGTTTATAGCTTTAAAAATATTGAAAAATGGGAGCTCCAGGCAGCTCCGGCCAGACACTGCCATTCGATCGGTCTGGTGAAAGTCACAGTGAGGAATGCAGCAGACACACCATGTTCTTCGTTCGATTTTCCGTTAATTATCTTAAAACAGAATCGAGAAAAAAACGGCATGTTGGTTGGCGGAATCGAGCTGCTCTACTCTAGATCGGACGATCGTGACCGGCAATCAGTAAATAATGCTGATGAGGCAGCAATGATCGACACCCAGGGAAGACCACCGCAGTCTTCGCACTTAAAATAGAAAAAAATGTTTATGACGGCCAAGTCGGAACGGTGTGCGGTGACGGAGAATGGACAAGTTGTCATGCCTCCACTACCGGCAGGCGGTCAGAGCAGATACATATGTGGCCGGCTGGCTACCACCTTCATGAATAGGGAAGTCAACAGACAAGGTCTTTCCTCCGGATGTGATTATTGCCAAGGTGCCCGTGTAATAAGGGGACACCCGGGATATACCCTTCGGACCCCGCCGCTCTCCTAAAACTATCCCAGCCGGAGTCTCAGAATAAACTTTGCGGTTAAATTCAAGCGGAAAAAAAACAAAGCAACTTTTCTGATAGAAAATTTAAAAAACAAAAAAATTTACCGTTCACTTTGTGAAAGATCTCTCTCGTGCGCTGTCTCTTCTCTGGGCAGTGGCAGTGAAGCTGATCGGACAGCGGGGCGGGCAGCAACAACGGTGCGGAGCTTGCAGCAGCACAACCAGAAGGTTGTCAGGTAAACACCAACAAAAACAAACTAAGAAAAAAAAAACGAGACACACCACAAACTCGCGCGTAGACAACAGAAAACGGCACTGGCGGTGAGAACAGGACCGACACTTGGACTTCTTAACCAAACAAGTTTTTGTTTTTTTAGCGAGACCTGTGCGGTGTACCAGAGTCGAAATCCGGATGAAATTTACGAGAAAAATGCGAATTGATGGGAAATTGACTTTGCAGAGTCCCAATTTCCATGCACTTTTTCACATTCCAATTGGAAAGGCACTTTCCTAACAGGATTGCGAATTTTCCGCGGAAAAGGCACCGATTTTATGTTTAAGGCACTTTCGGTCCGAGCGTTAATAGAATTTAACGTTACCGTAGACGGACAGGGGAAAACACTCTCGATACAGGAAAAAACGTGCAGAAAAACTGCGGAAAATAAACGAAAAAACAGAAAAACCCGGCGCCAAAGCGAAAAGCTAAACTTTTCGTACACCGAGCTGACACAACTGGACACGAAACGCTCTCATTCCACTTATGTCAGACCGTTTGCGATATGAAACGGTTTGCTCGTTCCGTTCGCAAATCTGCCGCTCCGTCCGTGAAATGTCAAAATTTCGTTTTTCATACGTTCCGTGCACTGGAATAGAACGGAACTTGCAATAACTGTTAAAATGCGATGGAATTTTCCAACGCTCTTCTGTAAAAAACGATTTTCTTTCTCGCTCAGCAATCGTAGAAATCGGTGACACCAGAAATATATTATATTAAATTAAAAATTAAAATTTTACTTTATTATTATTCTAAAGCTGGGTACACATCTGAGCACGAACGCGAACGAGTGAGATGAGGACGCCCCTGATAGCCAAAACTCGGAAAAATTCATGCCTTCCTATGTACGAACCAATACTAAAGTACCGAAAGTTCGCAAGTGTGCATGCCGATGTAAACAAAAGCAAGAAATCATCAATTAGCATAGATATCTCATTTGCTTGCACTCTATGAAAAAAGGAACAGAACTAAATTCAGATCATTGCATATTTGTTTAGGTGTTGTTATAGAAAAAACAAAAGTCTCAATGGCAAATAGAAAAAGAATTCCTTTGCTTTTGGTTTTTAATTTCCTGAATCTTTAAAATTTCCGCTGTTTGAAAATCCGACGATAATTGCTCGGCCGAACATATCGCAATTTCATTTCCATGGTAAAGTTGTCGCGTTAATTTGAGTTTTGTAGTGCGCTAATAAAATTAAATAAAATTGTTCTGGACGTTAATTGCTCTGGATGTATCAATATTTCATTTTCATTTTAGAGTTGTCGTGTTAAACTAAAGTGTGTAGTGCGGTAATTAAATTACATAAAATTGTTTTGTGAGTGCTGTATTCTTTTTGTTATCGTTTGCGGTAAGCAAGAATAAAATTAACCTTAAATTATTTAATTGAGAGTTCAAAAATGTCAACAAAGTCATTTGCTAATCAAATCAGTGCCCTTCGAAAGCAATATTATGAAGATGTAGAAAGATATGAAAACTTGCACTTATTCGGAAGACCGGATGTTGTGTGTAGTGTGGAAGATCATTCCCAAGATAATAATATAATAATCAATAATTCTGAATCAAATATAAATTATTGTTATCCCGAAGTAGAAGAAACAACATCAAGTGATTTAGGAGATTTAGGAGCTCCTAATATTTGTGAAAAATTGGTAATTTGGGCAGTTTCTAATAAAATACCGCACAACCACTTAGACGAATTATTAAAAATATTAAGAGAATTTGGTATGGATGTACCACAGTCTGCTCGAAAATTATTAAAAACAAATAGGAAACCCATTATGGTAAAAAAAATTCAACCTGGGGAGTATTACCATTACGGTATACAGAACTATTTCAAAAGTAATAAAATGTCGTTTCTGAAAGAGGTAGATGAGGTTTCCATTGATATTGGGATAGATGGATTACAACTATTTAAAAGGTCTCGACGTGTTCTTTGGCCGATATTGGGAGCTCTTTCAAATTATCCAGAAAAATCTCCTTTTCTCATAGGATGTTATTCTGGGCTTAAGAAACCTAATAATGTTAATGACTTTTTGTTAGATTTTGTGGAAGAACTAAAAGTTTTAACTAGAACTGGCATAACAATAGGATCTTCAACAGATGCGATTAAATTTCGCGTACAGCTGTTTACCTGCGATAGTCCTGCTCGATCATTTATAACTGGTGTACAATACCATGCTGGTAAAAATAGTTGTCCAAAATGTGATCAATTAGGTGTTTATAAAAAAATACGGGTTGTGCTTCAAACATTCGTTGGATGTGCAAGATCTGATGAATCTTTTTTCAAAAGATCTAGTACCAGTCATCACAATGCGGCCTTCCTCAAGAAAAGAATTATATTAGAATCAATAGATATTGGTATGGTTTCGCAGTTTCCCCTTGACGCTATGCATCTTGTAGATCTTGGAGTAATGAAAAAAATGTTAACTGCAATTGCACGCGGACACTTTAATGGCTACTGGGCAAATGTCAGAGAAATAAACAAAAAAATTAAAGATATTGAAAATTTTGTGCCATATGAATTTAGTCGTACTTGTAGGACACTGGAGGATTTAACTTATTGGAAGGCAACGGAGTTCAGATATTTTTTATTATATATTGGCGTATATGTTCTTAAGGGCTCAGTCGCGGATGATGTGTACTACCATTTTCTGCTTTTACATACCGCAGTAAGAATGTTAGCTGCAATTCACGCTTCTCAAAATTGTGATATTGCCAGCAATATTCTAGCAGAGTTCATTAGCCTCTTTCCAACCATTTATGGTGAAGAAACTATTAGCTTCAATGTTCATGGCTTACTTCACTTAACAGATTGTGTTCGGCAGTACGGTCCTATTGATTCCTTTTCTGCTTACAAATTTGAAAATTATATGGAATATATTAAAAGAATAGTACGTAAGCCTAATCAAATTATTGAGCAAATTTTTAATAGATTGAATGAAAATGAAGGGAATAATGATTTTGATGAGTGCCAAAAGAATCAAAAGTTTAGCTTAAATTTGATCCTGGGCAACAACAAAATATAATTTCTGTATTGCAAAAGGATTTCTTATGAAAGTAATTGCTTTTGGAAAAACTAACGGCAAAGAAACCATTATAGGGTATAAATTTCAAACAATTGAACCCTTATTTACTGTTCCTGTGAATTCTTATCCCATTTTTTGGCATATGTGTTTGCAAAGAGTTGAACTTACAAGAAATTACAACTGTATTTCGGGATGAAGTTGAATACAAATGTAATTGTATTCCTTTTGAGAATGGTTACTTATTCATACCTATTCTACATTCTTGTTTCAACCAATTTTTTCACTAAAATTTCTTCCAAAATTAGTACAACACGTATTAAAATCTTAGATTAGATTAAATAATAATAACGAAATAAATAATATTAATAAATAATAATAACAAGTTATAATTATATAAACATAAATATATATGCACATGAGTATATAAACTAAAATAATCAACTAATATTAAAAGTGATCACCGCCACAAATAAAATAAAGAAAATAAATTATAATAATATCAAAATAATAATATTTATAAATAAAATTTATTAAAGTGATAGTTCAATCAATCAATCAAATTCCTGTTAAGACCCCCTATAGGGGCATAGGACAGAAACAACTCTCTTCCACAAGGCGCGATCCTGCGCATCGGCTTTAAGCTGTTGCCAGGACTTGTTTATTCCTCTGGCCTCCTGCTCAACTGCTCGGTTCCATGTGTTACATGGTCGACCAACCCGACGTCTTCCTTGAGGGTTATAATCCAGAGCCTGTTTTGCGATGTTTTGCTCTGGTTTCCTCAAAGTATGACCGATCCACTGCCACTTTCGCCGTTGAATCTCAATACCTATTTTAGTCTGGCGAGTTGTACTCCAAAGTTCGTCGTTGGAGATCACTTCTGGCCAGAATATTCCTAAAATGCGTCGGAGGCGCTGGTTTACGAAAGTCTGTAGTTTCTTGGTAAGTCGAACGGTCACTTTCCACGTAGTACAACCATATAACAACACGGATTTGACGCATGCGTCAAAAACTCGCAGCTTCGTGCGAAGGGAGATCTCTCTTAACCTCCAGAAAGGGGAAAGGATACCAAAGGCCTGACGAGCTTTATTTAGCCGAGCCTCAACATCCTTTTCGGCTCCGCCGTCCATGCTGACAATGCTTCCGAGATAGCAAAAATCTTGCACCTCTTCCACATCCTGTCCATTAAGAACAATCGGTGTGCTTGCGTTCGAACCCATGTGCATGTACTTGGTCTTACGCACGTTTATTTTCAGTCCCGCCTCTTTGCACTTAGAATGCAACGAGCGAACATTTGACTCTAAGTCCGAACGGGTAGCAAACACACGTCATCAGCATAATCAAGGTGACTTAAGATGTTAAATAGTCTCCATTGAAGACCTTTACCTTCCCCACCTTCCAGTGCAGCTTTCAAGATGTCATTTATTACCACCAGAAACAGGGCTGGTGATAATATGCAGCCTTGTCTGACACCCGTTCGCACAGGAAAGCTCACGGACAGCTCTCCTCTATGCAAGACGCGACACCTTGCATCTTCGTAGGATTCTTTAATCATAGCTATGACCTTATTTGGAATACCTCTCCTACGCAAAGCATTCCATATGTAATCTCGCTTAACGCTGTCGAAAGCCTTCACGAAGTCCACAAACATGAGATGTAGTGGCGAACCCATTTCGGCTGACTTCTCTAATATTATCCGTAGGGTATTTGTGTGGTCGGTACAAGACGACCCTTTACGGAATCCAGCCTGATAAACTTCGAGAGTGCTCTCGACGACATCACTAATCCTATTGAGAATTACCTTAGCCATAATTTTTGATACGGCAGTAAGTAGACATATACCACGCCAATTGCCACAATCCCGAAGGTTGCCCTTCTTCGGAATTTTCACAATGACGCCCTCCTTCCATTCAGTCGGATATCTTCCTTCATTCCACACCTTAGTGAAGAGTGGGAGGAGTATATCGGCTGTTATTTCCGGGTCCGCTTTAAGGAGTTCGGTTGGTAGTCCGTCTATACCTGGAGCTTTCCTTCCCGCCATTGACCGAATGGCGGAAACTATCTCTTCCTTATCTGGGGGATCGTCCCTAATAGAGGATTGTTGCGGTTGGATGTTTGGAAGTTGTTCTGTTTCCGGAATATCTTCATCTGACAAGATGTTTAAAATATCAGAGAAGTATTCCTTCCATCGTCGCAACTGGTGTTCACTCATATTAAGGAGAGTTCCGTTGACATCTCTCACCAGGTGGTTGGCGGTGAATTCCTGTTCGTCAACTGTTTCATGATTTTAAATAGTGAACCCATATCCCCAAGGTGAGCCGCAGATTCTGCCTTGTTTGCCAGATCTTCAATGGCCTTTCTCTTGTCGCGTCTAACAGCCTTTTTAAGCTGTATATGAGCATCGCGGTAGTTCTGCCTCAAGTCGGGCGTTCGTTGGTTGACATCGGGTTGAGAGATGATTGCCAATTTGGCTTTTTTCCGATTGCCAACCTTGTCCCATGTGTCTTGCGACATCCAGGGTTTCTCACCGCTTTGCACATATCCCACAGATTCTTCAGCATTAGTTAGAAAAGTATTTCTGGTTGCCTCCCAATTGGCGTCCAGGGTGCGCATTTCATATTCACCCAATGTGGATGATTTTTCGCGTAGAATAGTGTTGTATTCGCGTTTTTTGTTGGGATCTCTAAGCTTATCCACATTAAGCTTGCGCTTCATTTGAAGAATTTGTGGTCGTCGGATAGTTGCTGTACACAATCTCAAGCAGGCAACCATCAAGTGGTGATCGCTCCCCACGTCAGCTCCACGTTTCGCTCGCACATCGAGGAGACATCTTCTCCATCGGCGACTTATAGCCAAATGGTCGATCTGGTTCTGAGTAACACCGTCAGGGGAAACCCAAGATGTTTTATGATGACTCTTGTGTGGAAAAAGGGTCCCTCCGATGACCATTTGCCGAGTACTACAGAACTCCACAAACAATTCGCCGTTTTCGGGTCTCTTAATCCAAGGTCGTGAAGCGTCGACCCAAGGGTCACCATGCCTCCCCATGACGTGTTCTAGTCCAGTGTTGTCTGATCCAACCTGGGCGTTCATATCTCCCGAGATGATAATAATATCACCTCTTGGAACACGTTCGAAGGTGGCACTCAGTTGGCTATAAAACTCCTGTTTGTCACCAGATGTTGCGGTATTAGTTGGTGCGTAGCACTGCAGAATTGTGACGTTTCTGACACTGGCCCTGAGCCTGACGACGATAATCCTATCCGAGATTGGTTCCCAGCTAATGAGACTGTTTCTCGCTCTCGGCGTAAGGACGAACGCCACGCCATTTCTGGCTTCACTTTCAGGGCCAATGTACAGAATAGTGTTTCCGCTAGGGGTTCGTTCTTCTCCTGATCCTGTCCACCTGACCTCGCTCAAGCCCAAGATTTGGATGTTATAGTGCTCCATTTCACGGTCGATCACTGATTGGCGGTGCAAGGACCGAGTAACCCCAGCTCTTCCCCCGTCATTCAATGTTCGAACGTACCAGATGCCAATCATATTCCGTTTTCGAATGCCAAAAGTCGTTACCGTAGAATCAGTCCGTATCCGAGGCGATGTATCTGTTTCTCGTATCATTTAGGTCTTAAGATCACGGGTGATAAGCCCATGATCCAGTGAGTGTCCATTTGCCATTTTTAGGGCAAGCAGGACTGGCTGTGGGTGAATTCTACAGCCCCCATCCCAGAGGGGGATAGTTAGCTCAGGTCCGTGGAGTCGCTAACTCCAAAGATAGTTGCAGGAATTGGTAAAACCTCATACTACAACTACCCCCTTGCAGGGTAAGTAATAGTTACACCTCCTAAAATTAAATAAACAACAATACTAATAACCTGCAATCAAAAGTATGTCCGTCAACAATCATCCGCATCCCAGAGGTAAATGCATTTAAAAGTGTTAATAATTTTGCTATCAATTTTCATACCGATTCCTTTATAATTTAGTACCAAGAAAACAATTTCAACCATTTTCACCTATAGTAGATATGGTGTATGAAAAATCAATGAATACCGAAGATATGACACCAGATAAGGCAGTAAACAGTGATGACAAATATATCAACATTGAAAATCAACCTGTTAACTGCGACGTGCTTCGGTACTCTCAAAAAAATATCCAAAAAACGGTTACAATTATCTAGTACAAGTATGACCATAATAATATTATATAATATGTTTCACATATTATTAACTCTTATTGTTCTTATTCAGCGCCGAATAAAAGATTTGAACCGCTTTCACCTATAATAGATGGCTATGTCAACTCTATGAATAGCGATGGTGTGTTACCTGGCTATGCTGTATCCACTCAAAAATAAACGCGACCCAATGTGCAGGATGATTTCCAGAAGGATAGTGAAGCTGTGTCACAAAAGCCCATTTACCAAAAAAAAAAAACAATTACCTTCTACCAGTAAGATGATAAGAAACTTTTCTACCTACATGTAGAATATTGTAATATTTATACTCTAGATGGAATCTGAGAGTATTATAAGTTCGCTCTAAGGTTTGTAACGCCAAGAAATAAGGCTCGGAGAAAAAAATGAATGATACAGAAGTTAATATTATCACTCAAAAATCTCAAAACCGGATGTCCGTCCGTCCGTCCGTCCGTCCGTCCGTCCGTCTGTCCGTCCGTCCGTGCGCTCTCTAGCTTGAGAACGCATTGAGCTAGAAAGTTCAAATTTTGTACACGTCGTTTTTGACAAAAAAGTAAGGTCAAGTTCGTGAACGGGCCAAATCGCTCCACCCCTTCTACCCCCTCCCATACAAAATGACACAATTACGCAATTTCACAATAAACGGATTTGCTCAAAAAGTATAAAAGTTATTGGCCTGAAATTCAGAATATATTACTTTTATGATAATATCAATCTATCGTATGTGTGTCCTCCCCCTCCTTCTACCACCTCCCATACAAACTGTACTTATCATGAATTACTCTAAGCCAATTTCCTCAGTGCTTATAAAATTCAGCGGGCTGAAATTGTGCACCAAATATTTATTTAAAATTGTTAGTAAGGTCAAAAAAAATGAGATGATTAGCTTCACCCCTTCTACCCCCTCCCATACAAAATGACACAATTTCGCAATTTGACAATAAATGGATTTACTCAAAAAGTATAAAAGCTATTGGTCTCAATTTTGGTATATGTTAATTTTTTAATGATTTAAATTTACAGTACAAAAATTATTTGCTTCCTCCCTTTCCTTCCACCCCCTCCCATACAAACTACACTTTTTCCTGAAATGCTCTAAGCCGATTTTCTCAGAACATATAACATTTTTTGAGCTCATATTTTGTAATATACATTTAATTCATATTATTACTAAGATGAGAAAAAAAATATTTGATTTGCTTCACTACTTCCACCCCCTCCCATACAATATGACACAGTTTCACAACTTCACAAAAAATCGATTTTCTTGAAAAGTATGAATGGCACTAGTCTGAAATTTAAGTGATGCCAATTTTATAATATTCCTAGTTATTTCTGAAAAAAATCATTAAAATTCCTCCACTCTTTCTACCACCTCCCATACAAACTGCACATTTTCACTAAATCAAACTCACTAATTTTCTCAGTTCCCATTCAGTTTTTGGAGTAAGCATTTTGTATAAAACATTTTCATAGCTACTTTAGCATGATGTCGAAAAAATTAGTTCAATGCTATCATCCCTTCTAACACTCCCCATACAAAATTTCTTGGGATCACAAAAAATTCTATTTCATCTAGAGTATCGTAAGATTGCGCTTTACGCGTAATCGTAGCCCTGTTATATTTTTATTTTATGGTCTTGCAGGTGGAATAGCTAGCACTAGTTCCGATTTTGAAGCTTCTGTTACTTCCGGCCTCCAGCTAATATTAAGCAAGCTTAATAAAATAGAGAACGATATAGCAGATATTAAAAATGTACGCGTAAAATATAATCGCATGAAAAACATTAATTTTCGAAATAATTTGGTGGAAATTCCGTTTCAGGCAAAAGTGGAAGCACCACTGGCAGATGCGGAAGAACTCGCCGATAATAAGTTGCTGAGAACAGCAGTTATACTTACGAAAAACATCAGAAGGAAATAAAAAAGCTGACTGGTGACGAAAAAGATGAAATCGACTTGGAATTGGAGGTTATCTTTCCAATCAAAAGTTTGGATGCACTGAGCGACGTAGAAGTACGCCTACGAAATCCAAATTTTGCGACAAAAATGGTAAGCTTATATTCAAATGAGAACTACTTATAATGTCAATATGTTTTTTTTAACAGAGCCTCTATTTGAAAAGGATGCAAGGAACTTCGACGGACATGGACAAGATTTTCAGATTAATTGCAACTGACGACGTCTATATTGAATTTAACTTAGATGGACGTCTAGGCAAAAGATCTCTGTCTAGCTTACAACTTTTTAATAAATTACTTTATTATTTTAATAATAAAGTATTGTGATCGACTTGGGAAAAAAAAAATTTGCTACCCTGAAATTTTGTTTTTTCGCGTTTCATGACTAAATTAGCCTAAAAATGCAAAAAAAAAAATCCGTCTGTCTGTACGCCGTCCGCCGTACGCCGACGTGTACGCTCAGCGCACATTAACTCCCAAACCCTTTAAGATAGAAAGTTCATTTTTGGGGGGATTGTAGATAGTTGCGGATCTCAGGCGGATACCCATTTTGGGGGCTGTACGAGCTCAGGGGGAGGCGGGGGGAGCGCTTAAACCGAAAAATACGAATTCAAATATCTCAACCATGGTAACAGCTAGGAAGCTAGAATTCACCATATATATAGAAGAGTCTGTGGGACAACTTTTAAAAATAATTTAATTTTTTTATCCATTGGGGTGCGAAAAGGGGGGGCTAAGAACCAATTGTCGGCCGAATTTTTTTTTCAAATGATTATATCTTCGAAATCGCTTCCCATAAAAAATTGATATTTTGAGACCGTTAAGATGGTATCAAGATCTACTAGAATCAATTTAGACAAAAGCTAAATATTCTAAGGGGGAGGGTCAGGGGGGGTGCAAAGAAAAACACTTAAAAATTAATATCTCGGCTATTTATTAAGCTATGTAATTGAATCTTAGAACCTATATTAAACTATACTAGAGAAATACGAGAAAAATATAACATTTGGACAAAATAGTACTGGGGGGAAATGGGGAGCATTTCAAAAATGATGCACTTTCCAAAATTTCAAACCGTTATAATTCAAAATTGAGTACAGATATCAAATTAAAATTTTGTCAAATTATAGAACTAGGTAGTTTTTAAATTTGGTAAAAATTTTACGTCGGGAAGTGTAAGGGGAGGGAGGTGGTAACCAAAAATGTCGAAAATTTTGAGTAATTTTTTAAGGGCTCTGGTGAAAGATACAACATTTAAATTTTCCGTGTGGATACATCTTGTTGTACATACAGAAAAAATAATAAAAATTCCACAATTGTTATGCACCGACCCCCCTGGTCTACCGTGCACAAGGTGTTTCATGTGCAATGAAAAAACTACATAAACTGAAAATTTTTTAATGAAATTTGAAGATAGAAACTTGAAAACTTGCGAAATGCATTTAAAAAAAATCTTTAAAAGAATTAAATATTAACTGGTCGAATATCTTGAAAGCTTCTACACCCTCCCATACAAAATGATTTTTTCGACCATTTTTAAGAAATTAATTATCACCTAATTGGTAAAAGCTATCAATTTCAAATTTTGCACAAAATCATTTGAAAATAGTTGAAATAGAACTGCGTCAAAATTTTTGAGATCGCACATGTCATTCTACCCCCTCCCATACAAAAGTACGATTTCGACCAATTTCAATAAAACAACTGCTAACCAACAAATTAAAAGCTACGAACTTGAAATTTTGTACGAGCACCTTAAAAGAGAAAAAAAAAGAAAACTGCGTCACAAATTTTGCGATTCCCCTACCTCTTCTACCCCCTCCCATACAAAATTATTTTTTCGGCCATTTTTAGGAAATCAGTTATCAGCTAATTCTTAAAAGCTACCTATTTCAAATTTTGCACAAAAAATTGTAAAAAGAATTGAAATGATATTACTTTAAAAGTTTTACAATCGCGCTTGCCCTTCTACCCCCTCCCATACAAAAGTATCATTTCGACCTATTTTATTGAATCAATTAATAACCAACAAATTAAAAGCTACGAACTTGAAATTTTGTACGAGCACACTACGAGAGAAAGGAAATAAAATTGCGTCACAAATTTTACGATTCCCTTACCTCCTCTACCCCCTCCCACACAAATGTTTGGTTTCATCAATGTAAAATACACCGAATCCTATGAAAATTCTATGCAACTTCGTCTCTGAAACTGACATTCTATACAGAGAATATTGGACGTAATTCAAGCGATAAATTAAAAAACTATTAACATCCACCCACTCATAAAAACTCAAACTTGCATAAATAAACGAACGAAATATTGATTATATGTACTGGAGCTTTTGAACGTTTCCGCAAAGTGTTAAATTGACAATTGCCCTGACCTAGAACCCCCTTTTACTTAGTCTTCCCTAACCACTCTAACCTGCATATTGACTTTCCACACATACGCAACTTGTCCCAAGAATAATAAAGTTTCGCCCGACTTGTTGGCAGTTTATTTTTATTTGGTAGGGTTTTTAAATTTAAATATTTTTTGAATTATACTTAACACAACATGTAATTTGTATTCCATAGATTCATGCAGTCTGAAACAAGGCCGAAAAAATTTGATGCAGATGTCCGGCACAATATTCATTTAGCCCACAACCAGTATCACAAAAATGCAGCGAAACAAAAAAAAATTAAGTAATTGATAAGAACAAATATATACATATATGATCAAGAAAAATATAATTTTTTTTATAAATTATTATATGAAAGCTACTTACTTAAATACAAAATAATTTTCATCGAATTTGAACTTTATCATTTTGAGAGGTACTGAAAAAATTCGCGAATTATATTTCATGAAATTGTGGAGTTTGTATGAGAGAAGGATTGGGGAGATTTCGATTTTTTTAGAGAAAGAAATATCCATCAATCAATCAAAATGGTTAAGTTGAAATTTTCAAATCAGTGGCATTTCATCTAGAGTATAAATATGGATATGTCAACACCTTTCCTTCCAAAAGCTGTTTACGATCATGGAGAATTCACTTATAATTTATTAATATCAGTCGTAATCAAAGAGACATCTAAAATTCCGATGGAACTATACAATACCACTCATCGCTGAGAGGTAATATACATTTCACTGCGAATTCTCGGTTACCACTCATCGCTGATCGGTAATAGGAACTTCATTTACATTTAGGCAATACCCTTCATCGATGAATGGTTAACATTCATTAATACTTATTAATGAACGTTCATAACAACAAATATTTTTCTATCTCTTTCACTCTCATTGATTTCGCTATTCAATCATGAGATAGAACCTACAATGCACCAATTCGTGCGATAGAGAGATCGCGATGGGGTTTACTGCTTGTTAGAAAGAAAAGGAAACAGTCTCATGTATTCACAGATAGGAGGTATATAGGTGAATTTTCTCCAGGCTGATAATCTATTTTCACCAAAAGGTTTCGAAACTGTTCATCGACTCTTCATGGGTGTTTCATCGAAGTTTGGTTATCAGGGGAATGCTATCCGTGGCGAGTCAGTAAATCAAAGAAAATTCATTTGTATGTGGACGGCATTTATGTTTCATTTCTGCTTCACCTCGCTTCTTCGATGTACTTTAAAAAGTGAATGGAAATGAGTTTGGATAACAAGAGAGCACTGCATCTCATAAAGGATTATGAGAGTCTTCCCATTTTGTGGAAAAAAGATGACAAACTGTATTATAATACACTGAAAAAAGAAGACGCTTGGCGCGAAATTGCGAAAATTTTAGAAGAGGATGTAGAGGTCATAAAAAAGAAAATAGATAGCCTACGGGACTCACGAAAAAGGGAAAAATGTAGAATGTTGAAAAGGTGGGTGTAATCGAGTCAAATATTTAATGAAATACATTATATCAGAAATCATTTTTTAAGGAAGAGCAGCAGTTTACATATCAAAGTGGTTCGCTTGGGAGAGCATGAAGTTTTTGAACAATGCAGGCGAACTTCAATCAACATTATCCGCAAGTTAATTGACTATGATTCATTGGTATTATTATTGCAAAGGGAATTTTCAAGCAAATTCAATGTGGCGAGATCTGAAACTGCAGGTTTCTTAAAACTTCAATATTTTCTGATTCCATTTTCTTATAAAATAAGTGTTTTCCATTGACAAAAAAAGAAAATTATTTTTTATAGTGTTTATTACTCGTATTATTTAGTATATATCGGTGCATTAAGTATAATCATTTTGACAGGCAACAGATCTATTTGTTATGAAATATTCCGTTAATTCAGCTCGAATGTTTTTCACAGAAAGTGATGATCTACGAGGAATATTTCTTAGAGGGGTGAAAGGAGATTCATCTCGATTATCTGTCCTCCAAGTATACGTAATGATTTGTCCATTTATAACTCTATCAAAAGTCCTATCCGGAGAATAAATATTTTTTGAGGATAGACTTTTCCTCAAAAAATTGTGAAGACAAATTGTCGTCATAGTTAGAAGCTCGGCTTTTTCTGGTTCTAGCATCATCGGTTTCCTTAAAACTCGAAACCTAGCGGAAAGAATTTCAAAAGCGTTTTCTTCAACTCGTCGAGATCGGCTCAATCGATAATTAAAAATACGTTCTTTAGAACCTTTCGGGTGTATTCCAGAATAACCTTTCATAATATTTTCCGAAAGCCCAAATGCATCATCCGCAACAAATAAAAATCGTATCTCTGTACTCCTTCCTGCCAATGTGGTGGGCAAAGGAAAATTCAACCTGTTTTTCATCAAATGATTATAGAGTTGAGTGTTCTTAAATACACCACCGTCAGAGACATCTCCCTGGCATCCAATGTCCGTGAAGATGAAGTTGTAGTCGGCATCCACGAGAGCCATTAGCACAATGCTAAAAAAGGACTTGTAGTCGTAGATTACACTATCACTATTCATAGGACATTGCAACATTATGTGTTTCCCGTCAAGTGTACCCAAACAGTGGGGAAAGTTGTATTCTTCCTCAAATTTTTTTGATATTTCCATCCACTCATCTGCACTTGAAGGTACCTGAAAATAAATTCATTTTTTTTGTTTTGTTGAATCTGCCAGCATCGGAGAATCAAGATGATCTTGAAGTGCTCAACCTGCCACCACCAACTGATATGAACCTAATCGATGCAAATGCTGATATTAACGATGGAGCGATTGATATAATCGATAGAACCACTGTCATAATCGATGAAGGTGAAATTGCATTAGACAACATGACCTCTTCAAACAACGGCTTCTTATTACCAAAGAAGACTATACCGACGAAGATTACGCGAAAAAGAGAAGATCCCCAGATAAAGGAGGGTTACGATATTTTGAAAAGCGCTAGGGTCGAGAAAAAGGATGAATGTGCAGAAAAATTGTAAATACAAAAAGATACGACGCGTATATTACTACAGCATCAAATCCATAATTTGTTTTTTTCAAGCGGAAATTGGAGGAAATACTCAACCGATTTCTTCTTCTCCCCAAAGTGTTTCCTCGCATTCATCGCCATCACCAACTTCATCATCTTCTACTACACCACATCATTCACCTGAAGGAGAGCCAACAGCCGGTGGTTCAGTTACTTTGCAGGATTATTTGTCTTCATTTTCCGCTATTTAAATGTGAAATATAAATAAAAAAAATCGTTACATACCTTTACTTACTCAATCAATGTATCTATTAATGCGTTGCAAACCTCTGATACTATTCTTGAAATTAATTGTTTTGATACTTTGAAAAGATATTGCAAGCTAGTGAATGAGTCACCAGTTGCTAAGTATCTCAAAGTAATAGCTAGTCTTTCTTCAGCGGTAATACCTTTACGAAAATTTGTGTCGTTTTTAGAAATTTTATATCGAATTGATTCCAACAAAAAGTTGAAGTCGTCGGAAGATATTTTTGTAAAATTCTGAAAACTACCACTTTCTTCATTATCTCGCATTGCACCAATGCTTTCTACATCTCAAGCTGGGCAGAACTGACGTAGCGGCCATCTTGAATGACTCCAGTGGGTATGACGTCATGGATTTTTCCATTCCAAAGGACCACCTGTATTATTTTTGACGAACTTGTCGTAAGAACACGTTTTGCCGAAAACAAGAAAAGAGCATAATTAGTTCAAATTAAGCACGAAAATATTACGCGAGTGCACACTTTTTCGTAATAACTAAAATTCTACAATTTTCTGTGTGAAAATTAACCGGAGAACTCTGCACAATATGAGTGACAGATTTTCTTCGGTGTGAGAAACCGAGATTTAACTTTGATCGCACTTTTTTCAATTAAAAATCCATTGCACTAATATCAACGTGTCATAATTACATGCCGAGCACTATCAATAAGGTACCTTAGAAAGCTGAACTATGTTTAACACTGCATTTAAGAATAAACGCGATTCTTACGAAGCCCGCCGTGTCTGCTCCATACAAAAGCGCTCGAATTTGTATGGAACTGTCATGTTTGTTATGACTCCAACGTGTTGTTGTTGGATTCAGTTACTCGGCTTTCTACTATAGACGGCATTGATTGCACTCAAAATGACATTTTCGCTTTTGTTGTTTCGATACATTTCAGTTGTCCACCAGCGCCTTTTCTTGTTTTTACTTAATAGACTGGCTATAATTATAAATGAAGCACTTGAAATTGACAAATAATCTGACATTTTAACTCCGAATGACAGCGAATGGCCGGATCGCTGCCTCGGGTAATTTTGTTCGAGACCAAACACGAGCGTACGAGGCAAATGGCTCGCCTCGCCATGCCGCGTTCGCGATCGTGCTCAAGTGTGTACCCACGTTAAATCTTGGTCTCCTGATATTCAGGTTTCTTAACACTTTTTCATTACTTATTGTGGAAGGGTCGTTAGCCCTTCGCACAACCCTCTTTCTACGAATTTCTTATTTTCGTAGATAAACGTGAACAAGGTACATCCAAGCAGGCAATGTGCTGGAATTATATATTGCGTCGACCGGGATTTGAACTCACGACCTTCGCATTACAAGACCAACACGTTACCCACTAGGCTACACCCTAGCTAGTAAATTGGTTTATAGTATTTCAACAAAAAATGTAATGGGAGGTGGTAGAACAAGTAAGGCAATTCAAATAATTTTTTTTTGTTATTCTAATATGATCGACACATAAAAAAAATTGCTACCGTGAAATTTTGTTCTTTCGCGCTTCATGATAAAAGTGTCGATGTGTCGCAAGACCCTCGTCCACGGTTAGCATGGCAATAGCTAGGAATTAAGTTTGACAGTTGTACCTTCCTCAACGTGCTCATCGGACACATATTGGCAACCGCCTCGTTGTGAGCCTAAATGAATGAGCATGTTGAGGTGGATACAGCAGCAAACATTTTTCCTGTAAAAACCATATCGCGAACTAGTCCAAAAACTATGAGATGAAGTCCCACCGTAATGGCCCTCAGTCCCCGGCAAAAGATGGTGCTAAAATTACCGGATCCGAAAGCGATTCGGGAGCTACTAGAACATTACAACCAGGTTCTAGTAGAGCTGTGCTACTGGCAAACACCCAGCACACTGAGCCTTCCATGTCAGAGCTCAGTGATCTCGCATTTATAACGACATTAGGGGATGCAGTCTCAGAACCGAGTAAGCCGATGGAGGTGTGTATAGATGTTGTTCACGGTTCGACGTCGACAATATCATGCACAACTATCTAGGCTGACTTTGCTAGTGAGACCATCCAAACCCCTCAAGGTGGTATCAGCAATCGCGCCCGTCGCCGTGCTAAAACCAACCTAAAAAGAAAAGCGGCTAAAGTAAAGTTTGATGATGCGGTGATGAGGCTAAAGTGTCTGCAATTCTGAGTCAACTGTCATCTGGGACGGACGATTCACAAGCTGCAGAAGCTTCACGCCCAGCTAGCGTTCTGGCCGAAGTAATAAGAGTGGAGGCGAACGGTCCCAGTATCCCAGCATCCCCTCTGATTAATGAAGCTAGTACTTCCGAAGCGAATGTGGACAGAGTAGTAAAGCCTCCTGCGAAAGAGTCTTTGCAAGCTCCGACCACTCTGCTGAAAGTAGACATTGCAACGGAAAGCACTGTGGTTCCGAAACTGTCGGCAACGAAAAGGAGGAGTATGCTCAGAAGGGCAGCCCAACGGAGTAAGACTCATAGCTTGACTCCGAGTCCCAAATCAGCTGGTACTCCCATATTGCAACCGTCAGTGGAAAATGTCGAAGTGGTCGAAGGTCATATGAAAAATACTTTTTTTGGAGACTGTATGGCTTAGGTAGGGTGAGCAGGGTAAGGCAACCTAGCACCAATCGCCATCGTCGAGCCATCTGATCGGGTCAACACCGCGATCAGAGAAAGTCCTGCTTTTATGGTTGAATTCTTTTTCTGGGGTAAGCCGACGTGACGAGCTCTAAAGCTCGTTTTGTTGTTACAGGCCATGGCTTTCATGGTCAGTATCGGAGCAACGAACTTCCCACGACTCCCGTAGCTAGATTCGGCAGCACGCTGACACGTCGCACCAGCTCGATACTGCTATCGAGATGGACCATTCTAATTCCCGAACCTTATTTTCCTTTTGGTTATTTCGATATTTTGGTATCGAAATAACCATCCTAGGCTTTCAAAACACAACAAAGTCGCCGCCTCCAATCATCTCGATTCAAAGACCGCGTCCTCCAGCTGCTAATTTTTAAGATGGCTTCGCTGTCTTCATCAACCGAGTCTTCCCATCGCCTACGTGGTTTGGCTACTGACCGGTTACCACTCGCTTTGCCTTCTGCTTTCCATTCGCTCTATATGGCCAGCCCACTGCAGTTCATTTAACTTGATGAACGTTGAAGCGTTGAACGTTGGTACATCTCATGGCTGTTCCTTCTTTCATCGGTCCCAAAATTCTTCGGAGGACCTTTCTTTCGAATGCGTTAACTGCTTTTTCTGAAGTTTGCGTTAATGTCCACGTCTCGCTGCCATAACAGAGCACTGATCGTATAATAGTTTTATGTATCCGCAGCTTATTGTTCCTGTGCGCTTTCTGGGATTTCATTGTTGGAAGTACCGTCCTTTGCTATATTAGCCCCAAGATATATAAAGATGTCTACACCCTCCAAATTAAATTCCGCACTTGATATGTTTTGTTTGATTGGCGTTCTTCTTCTTGCTTTCATTACTTTTGTTTCGCTTTCGTTAATGTGCAATCCGACTTCTTTAGCGGCGAAGTCAAGATTGACAAATACCTCCTTAGCACTAGGGAAGGATAGGATCTTGCTAGGATGTTAATGTCGTCAGCGTATGCTATTAGTTGGGTGGACTTGAATAGAAGTGTCCCGTTGGTGTCAACTGGGATTTTTCGGACGACATACTCTAGTGCCAAGTTGAAAAGCATGGGAGCTAGACCATCTCCCTGCTTTAAACCACATTCCGTTCGAAAGCTGGTTGTGGAATCGGTTTGTATTCTCACTTGGGATTCAGTGTTCGCCATTGTGAGTCTTGTTAGTTCGGGCTAGTTTTGGGGGAATTCCAAAGTCAAGCATGATTTGGCGCAGTACGCTCCTGTCGATACTGTCGTATGCTTGTTTCAAATCTACGAAGACTTGGAGCACATCTGTGTTATACTCCCAGCATTTCTCAAACGACCTCGCAACCATATATAAGGCATACATTAGACCACGTTTAGAGTACAATTCGCATGTTTGGGCTGGGGCACCCAAATCATACCTCGCGTTGCTCGACCGTATTCAAAAACATGCATTCCGACTGATTGGAGACGAGACCATCACGTCTTCTATCGATTCTCTCGAGCATCGCAGAAATGTCGGAGTACTCAGCATTTACTATCGCTACTTCCATGGTCAATGCAGTGCGGAGCTAAGCTCACTAATACCCCCACTCTATAATTTTCCCCGAGATACTCGTCAAGCTGAATGCGCACATGAGTACACTGTTAAACCCTTGCCTTCTCGTACAGTTAAATATAGGCAGTCATTCATTTCCCGAACGTCAAGACTCTGGAACTCATTGCCGGCCAAAGTGTTTCCCAACGAATACAACATCCAGTGCTTCAAGAGCAATGTACACCGTCACTTCCGTCTTTCTCCACCTAAATTAAAGTGATCCAACTTTTTTTTCTCTGTAACTCCTTTACCGTCACAGCTGTGCATAGCATTAAAGGGTAATCCCCTAAGTTATTTTCGGCTCCTTAAAAAAAAAAAAAAATCTCTTTCATCAAGAATATCTGGTCTGTTGTAGATCGTTCGGTTCTGAATCCGCCTTGGTATTCGCCAATTATTTCATTAGTATCGGGCTTAAGACGACGTTCAATTATTTTAGTCATTATTTTATAGGACGTACGTAACAATGATATTCCTCTGTAATTCTTACAGCAGAGTTGGTCTCCTTTCTTGGAAATCGGACATATGATGCTTTCGCTATTCTTAATTAACCATTAAAATTTGGATTTGATCTGGTAATTTTCATTTATTGATGAAGATTCTGCATGTTCTGGTAAATGAATTTGGAAAGTTTCGAAAACTTCGTTTTGAACTTACGTGAGTACCTGTGGCCTGTTAATGTGGCGCAGCTTTTCGTTGGAAATCCGTAAACAGGAAACTACCCGCGTCGAAAATCTAACCATTACCACTGCGTAACGTCTCAAAAAACTGTTATGGAGGTAGTCCATCGTTTTAGATAATTTTTAAAAGAAGCGACAAAGTGCCGAATATGTAATTATGATCTCACGTGTGTATTGCTATATTCTGGGTGGTCTTTACGGACATTGATCCATTCTTGGACCCTGATGGCACTTTTCAATGAACGGAAGTCATCCAGCCAGCATTCGTAAAGTCCCTAAATTAATATTTTGTAAAAGTCGTTTTTAAATTCGCCGAGTTTGCCTCTGATCCTTATTGAAATTAATCAAAGTCGTTCAGCCAGTAATTACCTCTAAGGTTCTATGATTTATGAAAAACGGAACTTTTCAAAGGGCGAAATCCCTTTAAATCAGTGAATCCCCTTGTAATCTTTTATTCAGTAAAGTCATATCCTTCATCCTATTCTACCTCGGTATCAGACCTAGTACACTTACCCAAAATTACTCTGTAATGTATTTAACTCTTAATAAAGCTAAAGTTTTCAGCTCATGGCAGTCACATCCTTTTACTACTCGTTATTAAGATCAGTCAACATTGGCATAATGAAAATCACTGTGTCCATTATTCGATATTTATAATCTGTATTCATTTAATATCCTTGCCATACAATCTGAAATTTAGTTAATAATACAAATTTCCCCAAAATAGGGTTCATAGTCCTTTTAGATCCCCAAAAAGTTATACCACTAGACATTCCATAAATGAAGATTGTCACCTCTTATAGTCTAATCCAATTTTCCAATTTTCTCATTAATTTCGAAAGGACACCTCATGCATATGCTAGAAAATCAAATTTCTAATATCTCCTATGAAGTTACGAAACTATAAATACAATATAGATATAGCGTAATGCATTTTTTCGGGTGGGCTATTAAAACATAGTCTGCTTTGAATCCTAGAAAATCCCTTATGCTAAACTTAACTCCATTATCCTTAATCCCACACATGTCCCTTTCGGTTTATATCTCGGTCTCTGACCATACAGCGAAGTATATAGGCGAGTTGGCTTTAAAACGGTCGTAATTTATATGTGCCTTCTGTTCTGGAATGTTCAAAAGATTCACCGACAAAGAGCTGAAATTTTTATGATGGCACCGCAAATTGAACACCCTACGAATTTGGTAGCCATTGAGGCCATTCTGGAATATCTCATGTAATTTACATTATAAATTCATGTTTTATTGGTCGACATTGTAGAGCGGTACGATAGTAGCGACTCTCAAGTAGATCGCCAATGACTGTTTTTGGAGTAGCTATACTGGATAGGAAACGAAGCTGGAACAATTATGAATTTAGGATAAAACTGAGGTAATTATTTGCCAGTTTCGTACGTTTCACAACAAATAAGGATTAAAAGCACGATGCCATCATGAAAATAATCTCATTAAAATAAAATTATGGATGTAACCGCAAGGGTTTTGTATTATGCGCATAATTTTCCGGTGCATCAGAGTCAGAACTGCACTTTGATATCGTCCAATTTACAATCCAAACGACGAGAATGTTGTTAGCTTTCGCAGAGTTTACGCTCCTTTCATGATAGCGTAATTGCAGTTTTCTGGGCTGCAGCATTATACAAGCAAGGGTTAAATACATTTGTGCGAGTACATCCTGTTTTTTCGTCATTAAAATGGTGGTTTAGTTGCGAGTTTGCTGGTGGCAATCGTCCGGGCAATGAACGTTTATTGGATTTTTTTATTGGTAAAAAATATTGTTTTCATGATCAGCAATGTAGGAGTGATTGGCTTCATGTGGCGATTGAATCTCGTTAATGTGATGGATTAAACTACAATTAGTGTAGTATTGGTAGCAGTAAAATCAATATTTCTTTTGTAAGGGACCTTCTTTTATTAGTAGGTGGTGTGTTGGTCTTGTAATGCGAAGGTCGTGAGTTCAAATCCCGGTCGGCGCAATATATAATTCCGGCACATTGCCTGCTTGGATATACCTTAGTCACCTCAATCTAAGAAAATGAAAAATTCGTAGAAAGAGGGTTGTGCGAAGGGCTAACAACCCTTCCACAATAAATAATGAAAAATGTTAAGGAACTTGAATATCAGGAGGCCAAGGTCCGATTTGGGCTGTAGCGCCATTGTAGTAGTAGTAGTTCGAAAGGGACACTCCCTCGTAAGGTACCTTTTGCCGTACGGGACCTTCCCTTGTACAGTATTCCATTCGTCAAAGACCTTCCTTTGTAAGGGACATTCTCCGATAGAAAACTTTCCTTCGTGCTACGGGATATTTTATCTGTTTCATTATTATGAAAATTATTTGCGAGTTCCTTCAAATTGGACCTTGGATTTGGATCTTCAGGTACCTTATTTTTTTTATTTGTTGTTGAGTGCGGGTTGTTAGCCCTTCACACATAGATGGTTGTGCACGAATTTTCATTTTCGCAAATTGAAGTAGCCCAGATATACCCAAGCTGGCAGTCTACTGGAATTAAATAGACCGGTATTTAAACTCACGACTTTCGCATTGTAGTCCAAAGCACTCTCGATTGGACTACCGAAGGCCATATACTTACTTAATTACGATGGCGCTACAGCCCAAATCGGACTTTGGCCCCCTGAATAATTTGCCTCCATCCATCTCGGTTCAGTGACCGCGTCCTCCAGTTTGAAAATTTTAGCGATGATTTGTTGTCTGAGTCAATCGAATCTTCCCAGCGCTTCCGTGGTTTTCCGACCGGTCTTTGTCCATTGACTTTCCCTTTTACTGTGTGTTTAGGAATTCTTTCGTCATCCATACGCTCCACATGACCAGCCCATTGTAACTTCTTAAATTTTATGAGGGTTGACACTTCTGGATTGTCGAAGATGGCATACAATTCTCTATTATTTCGTATTCTCCAGATCGAGTCTTCCCTCACACGTCCGAGGATTCTTCTGAAGACTTTTCTTTCAATGGCGTTAAGTAGTTTATTGGACACCTGAGTTAATGTCCACGTTTCGCTGCCATATCATAGCACAGGTCGTATAATCGTTTTATATAACTTAAGTTTTGGTTTCCTATGTACGTTCTTGTTTTTAATTATTGGAAGTACCGCATAATACGTCTTGTTTGCCATCATTATCCTTCTTTTGATTTTGATGGGTTCGCTTCCATCCTTCGATAGGTTCGCCCCTAGGTACATAAAGTTGTCTAGGTTTTAGTCTTCTTCTGTAATATTTTGTCTGATTGGAGTCTTTTTTTTAGTTTGTGTCATAATTTTTGTTTTGTTTTGGAGGAGGCTGTAGAATTCACCCACAGCCAGTCCTGCTTGCCCTAAAAATGGCAAATGGACACTCACTGGATCACGGGCTTATCACCCGTGATCTTAAGACCTAACTGATACGAGAAACGGATACAGCGCCTCGGATACGGACTGATTCTACTGTAACGACTTTTGGCATTCGAAAACGGACTATGATTGGCTTTTGGAACGTTCGAACATTGAATGACGGAGGAAGAGCTGGGGTTACTCGGTCCTTGCACCGCCAATCAGTGATCGACCGTGAAATGGAGCACTATAACATCCAAATCTTGGGCTTGAGCGAGGTCAGGTGGACAGGATCAGGAGAAGAACGAACCACTGGTGGAAACACTATTCTGTACATTGGCCCTGAAAGTGAAGCCAAAAATGGCATGGCGTTCGCCCTTACACCGAGAGCGAGAAACAGTCTTATTAGCTGGGAACCAATCTCGGATAGGATTATCGGCGTCAGGCTCAGAACCAGTGTCAGAAACGTCACAACTCTGCAGTGCTACGCACCAACTAATACCACAACATCTGGTGACAAAGAGGAGTTTTATAGCCAACTGAGTGCCACCTTCGAACGTGTTCCAAGAGGTGATATTATTATCATATCAGGAGATATGAATGCCTAGGTTGGATCAGACAACACTGGACTAGAACACGTCATGGGGAGGCATGGTGACCCTTGGGTTGACGCGTCACGACCTTGGATTAAGAGACCCGAAAACGGCGAATTATTTGTGGAGTTATGAAGTACTCGGCAAATGTTCATCGGAGGGACCATTTTTCCACACAAGAGTAATCATAAAACATCTTGGGTTGAGAGGAATACTTCTCTGACATTTTAAACATCTTGTCTGAGGAAGATATTCCAGAAACAGAACAACTTCCAAACATCCAACCGCAACAATCCTCTATTAGGGACGATCCCCCAGATAAGGAAGAGATAGTTTCCGTCAATCGGTCAATGACGGGAGGGAAAGCTCCAGGTATAGACGGACTACCAACCGAACTCCTCAAAGCGGACCCAGAAATAACAGTCGATATACTCCTCCCACTCTTTACTGAGGTGTGGGATGAAGAAAGATATCCGACTGAATGGAAGGAGGGCGTCATTGTGAAAATTCCGAAGAAGGGCGACCTTCGGGATTGTGGCAACTGGCGTGGTATATGTCTACTTACTGCCGTATCAAAAATTATGGCTAAGGTAATTCTCAATAGGATTAGTGATGTCGTCGAGAGCACTTTCGAAGTTTATCAGGCTCGATTCCGTAAAGGGTCGTCTTGTACCGACCACACAAATACCCTACGGATGATATTAGAGCAATCAGCCGAAATGGGTTCGCCACTACATCTCATGTTTGTGGACTTTGAGAAGGATTTCGACAGCGTTAAGCGATATTACATATGGAATGCTTTGTGTAGGAGAGGGATTCCAGATAATAGCTGTGATTAAAGAATCCTACGAAGATGCAAGGTGTCGCGTCTTGCATAGAGGGGAGCTGTCCGAGAGCTTCCCTGTGCGAACGGGTGTCAGACAAGGCTGCATATTATCACCAGCCCTGTTTCTGGTGGTAAGAAATGACATTTTGAAAGCTGCACTGGAAGGTGGAGAAGGTAAAGGTCTTCAATGGAGACTATTTAACATCTTAAGTCACCTTGATTATGCTGATGACGTGTGTTTGCTTGCACATAACCGTTCGGACTTAGAGTCAAATGTTCGCTCGTTGTATTCTAAATGCAAAGAGGCGAGACTGAAAATAAATGTGCGTAAAACCAAGTACATGCACATGGGTTCGAACGCAAGCACACCGATTGTTCTTAACGGACAGGATGTGGAAGAGGTGCAAGAGTTTTGCTATCTCGGAAGCATTGTCAGCATGGACGGCGGAGCCGAAAAGGATGTTGAGGCTCGGCGAAATAAAGCTCGTCAGGCCTTCGGTATCCTTTCCCCTTTCTGTAGGTTAAGAGAGATCTCCCTTCGTACGAGGCAGTGAGTTTTTGACGCATGCGTCAAATCCGTGTTGTTATATGGTTGTACTACGTGGAAAGTGACCGTTCGACTTACCAAGAAACTACAGACTTTCTTGAACCAATGCCTCCGACGCATTTTAGGAATATTCTGGCCAGAAGTGATCTCCAACGACGAACTTGGGAGTACAACTGGCCAGACGAAAATAGGTATTGGGATTTAAAGGCGGAAGTGGCAGTGGATCGGTCATACTTTGAGGAAACCAGAGCGAAACATCGCCAAACAGGCTATGGATTATAATCCTCAAGAAAGACGTCGGGTTGGTCGACCATGTAACATGTAACACATGGAAGCGAGCAGTTGAGCAGGAGGCCAGAGGAGTAAACAAGTCCTGGCAACAGCTTAAGGCCGATGCTCAGGATCGCGAATTGTGGAAGAGAGTTGTTTCTGTCCTATGCCCCTATAGGGGGTCTTAACAGGAATTTGATTTCATTAATATGTAGTCCAACTTTTATTATATTCCCTGCACCTGTGTAACTGAGTATACATATGTGGACCGTGGTTGATCGTCTAGCTCTAAGTCCGCCTTGATATTGACCAATTACTTTGTTAGCATAGGGTTTAATTCTTTTTTTCAGAATTTTCTTCAAGATCTTTTAAGACGTACACAACAAAGATATTACTCGGTAGTTTTAGCAGCAGAGTTTGTCACCTTTTTATAAATTGGACATATGACGCTCTTACGCCAATCTTCAGGAAGTGTTTCCTGCGTCCATATGTCCGTGACTAATCTATGTAGGAGATGCGCTATGCAGGTTTCACCGGCTTTCAGAAGCTCAGCTGAAGTTTGTTCAGTGCACGGCGCTTTGTTGTTTGAGTGGTTCGTCAGAGCTGTTTTTACTTCTTCTAGTGTGGGAGGACTCAAAGCGGATCCTTCATGAGCTCTTACATCAGTTATAGCTGATATTGTGTCTGCTGCTGCTGTTCGTGCGGGTGATGGGCTCGAATTAAGAAGATGTTCAAAGTATTGCGCTCATCTTAGTTTTATATGTTCTGCATTACTTATAATGTTCCCTTCTGCACCCTTGTAGAGGGGTATTTTCGGTTGGTATCCCTCTTTCATCCTCTTAGCGAGGGAATACGCGGCTCTTGTGTTGTGTAATTTAAAATGTTCGTCCATGTTTGTAATTATTGTACTTCCATTTGTTTTTTGTCTGCATATTTTGTTTGCAAATCGTCTAAGATCCTTATATTTGTCCTGTTTTGCTCGTGTCGTCCGTTCCGTTAATATTTTGTAAACTTCGTTGTCAAACCAATCATTTCTTTTGCGCCGGGGTTGTTGTCCTATCACCTCCTCTGCTCCAGATGTAATGCCATCGTTGATATTTTGCCACATTTCTTCTATTGACATGCTGGCGTTGCTGTTCAGTATTGCCGCGAAGTGCCTCTCTAAGACTGATACGTACTTCGCAACTAATTTCCCATCCTTGAGTTTTCCTATGACAAATTTAGGAACCGGTTGTGTTTTTGGGATTCGACATTGGAACTTGGTCTTTACCAAATAGTAATCTGTGTCGCAATAAGCCCCACGAGATGTACGCACGTCGAGAACGCAGGATGCCGTCCTCTTCTCTATTAGAACGTGGTTATTTGGTTGAATATTCGTCAGGCGGGTGATGCCTACGTTCTCTTATGAATGTCACGATGCGGGAAGCATGTCGAGCCTACTATAAGATTTTTGCTGCTGGCAAAATCCGTCAGCGTCCCTATGTACGTTTCTTCGTTGCCCAATTTCGCGTTAAAGTCACCTAATACAATTTTAATATCATTCGACGGAAGGTAGTCGAATGTTGATTCTAAGGTGCTGTAGAAATCGTCTTCAACTTCTTGGCCTTTGTCTTCCGTTGGGGAATGGACATTAATAAGCCAATCATTAAAGAATTTTGTTTTGATGCGGATTGGACACAGCCGTTCATTGACGGGTTTGACTTGGTGTTTAAACTTGTTGTCGACGATAAACGCAACTCAAAATTCCCGGCTTCCGATGATTTCCTACCGTTGAAAATTGTGTGTGATCCAATGTTAGTAACTTCGCTATCTAACAATTTAGTTTCTTGCAACGCAATGAAGTTCATATAGTATTTGCTTGGCTGATGCAGAAGCGCTCTCACTGCTCCTGCTCTGTACAGGGATCGCACGTTCCAAGATCCGAAGGTATAGTCCATTTTTCGTTTGCGTAGACGTTGCCGTTGAATCAATCCAGTCCGAGGCGGTGCTTCAGATTTCGAAACAAGTTTGTTTTTTCCGAGGTTGTTAACACATCGCCCAACCCCCAACTTGGAGGGCCATATTATTATAGTGCTAGAATATTTCTATTTCATTAACACTCACGCCTATCAGTTCAGCAAGTCAAGTCCGGATGGACAAGACCAGTACCCGGCTACCACGTAGAGGTATGATGGGCACAATTGGTGTGTACATGATAGTTACAATACTAGACGTCGCCTAATGACGATCAGATGCCTACCCTATCTATGCCTATTCAACCACTATCTTTGTAATAGTTTATAGAAACTTGCTCCCGATTAGAGCCATATCAGAGAGCTCTAAAAAAAGGTCATCAACTACAATACATCATAATATGTGTACAAATGCAACCCCCTCCCACCTTCATTGTGGACAGTCTTTAGCAGCGGTAATAGTTAACACTACATCTGATTGACCTGTATAATTCTGTCTTCGAGCATAGCCTGGCAGATCGGTTTCTAGGAATTTTTTTCAGCCCTTCTAATCTCCTGGTTGTAATCTGTTTCGCAGAGATCCATCCTTCAGATTGTTTAGCTTTATTGAAGAGCTTTCTGGTTTTTACTCTGTTCTTAGTGATTGTTTTATTCATATAAAAACGTTTATCTAAAGACACCGAAAAGCCATTTTGTTTATTGTGGTATTGTAAAGACAGTTTTGTTGGCTGTCACTCTTAAGCTACGTCCACACAACGCCACATTTTCATGCGTAAGTCGCATGCGTCCTAGAATAAATGCGCATGCATTATGTTGAACAACGCACATGCAACTATGCGTAAACGCTTATAAAAACACGTTCAAACGATGCGCTTTTTCGTTCATTTTTGCGCATGCAGCAACGTGAGAGAATGGTATCTCAAGCGCATGCGCTTTTTCTTGACATTTGAGGACGCATGCAATAACGCAAGGCTATCTGACTGATATGGGGATCACATGCGCTGTTGAGAGCGATTTGCTTGACGCATGCGCAAAATTGAACGAAAAAACGAATCGTGTGGACGTAGCTTTATATACACCAACCTTTGTTCCATTGCAGATTTCGTTGATGGTTTATAGTATCTTTGGCATATTCAGGTTTTTTACTCTAAGTGATCGAAGGCTGCGCTTTTGTTGGCCAGGCAAGCGTCTTGCCTTTTTCTTTTTGAAGGGTCATTATGGTGAAGTGAACTCACATTTGTTCGCCGTTATGAAAAGACAAATGTCTGACAATCATATTTATTTTCCTACCCCGAGAAGAAATTTATCTGCAGATAGTTCTACTTTCGTACGAACATATACGGCTAGTCATGAAACGTCCATTATTTATGGGAGTTGTCAGGGATCATGCCCTGACAATATTGCATGATGTTCAATCGACAGGTCATTGTCTTAATGTATAAATTCAACATCATGCAATATAACAGCACATGCCATGCGTCCACGAGCCGCAAAGTTGCGAAAACTCACATGGTGTTGAATATCCGTAATATTGGAAAAATGTACGATCAATGTAAATTCGACACCATGTGAGTTGAGCGACCTTAGGATCGCCGGCATGTGCGTCCGGTCGTTAGCAAGATTGACCGGATCGAAAAGTAAAAGTAACGATCGATCGGGGAGTTGGATTGTGGCTCTGATTGGGAGCAGACCTAATAAGAAATAGTAAATAAAGCGTTAGTCAAATAATAGTCAGTATAGGAAATAGTTTAATAAAGTGTTAAAAGTGAATGAAAAAGTCTTTGTATTGTAACTCGACCCAACAGAGTGGCAAGATTCTAAAAAAATTTGTTTAAGCATAAGTCTTATCATCGAAACTTCAAAACATAATGACATACTAGCGATACCCCACGTTTTTGTCCTCACAGTAACGAGCAATACATTATGTGAGATGTATAATCTGCTCAGTTTAATGGCTCTTTGAACACAATATTTTATATTAACTGATTAGCTTCACTCCGCTACCCCCTCCCATACAATGTAACACAATGTGACATAATTTCACAACTTTTCAAAAATTCTATTTTCTTGAAAAGTGTGAATGTTACTGAACTAAAATTTAAAATATATCAGTTTTGTTTCTCCAAAAATCAGCAAAAAACACTCCTCTCCTTCTACCACCTCCTATACAAATTGCACAATTTCATTAAATCCAATGCACTAAGTTTCTCAGTACCTATTCAATTTTTGAAGCTAAAATTTGGTAAAAAACATAACAGGAGTACGATTGGGCATAAAGCCCAATCGTACGATACTCTAGATGAAAGAGAAATTTTTGTATCTTAAGAAATTTTGTAGGGGAAGTGGTAGAGGCGGTGACGACATTGAACTAATTTTTTCACATGACGGTAAGGTTGCTATCAAAATGTTTTATACAAAATTTAGGATTTAAAAATTTAATAGGTACTGAGAAAATTAGTGTATTGGATGTAGTGAAGTAGTGCAGTTTGTATGGGAGGTGATAGAAGGAGGGGCGAGTTTTTAATGACTTTTCAGAAATAACTATAAATATCATGCTGTTGACATGTCTTAAATTGCAGATCAGTAGTAATCATACTTTTCATGAAAATCGACTTTTTATAAAGTTGTGAAATTGTGTCATTTTGTATGGGAGGGGGTAGAAGGGGTGAAGCTAATCGCCTAATTTTTTTTTTTGTTTTACTAATAATTCTAAATAAATATTTAGTGCACAATTTAAGCTCGGTCAATTTTATACGCACTGAGTAAATTGGAAAGGAAGCATTTCATGAAAAAGTGCAGTTTGTATGGGAGGTGGTGGAAGGAAGGGGAGGACTCAAATAAATTTTGTACAGTAGATTTATATCATCATTTAAGTAATATATTCCAAATTTCAGATCAATAGATTTATATTTTTCGAGCAAATCTGTTTATTATGAAATTACGAAATTGTGTCATTTTGTATGGGAGGGGGTAGAAGGGGTACAGCTAATCGTCTCACTTTTTTTGGTCTTAATAATAATTTTAAATAAATATTTCGTGCACAATTTCAGCTCAATAACTATTATACGCACTGAGTAAATTGGTTTAGAGCATTTCATGAAAAAGTGCAGTTTGTATGGGAGGTGGTGGAAGGAGGGGGAAGACACAAATTATTTTTATAGAGTAGATTGGAATCATCATAAAAGTATTATGTTCCAAATTTCAAATCAATGTCATTTGTACTTTTCGAGCAAATCCGTTTATTGTCAGATTGGGAAATTGTGTCATTCATTTTTTTCTCCGAGCCTTATTTCTTGGCGTTACAAACTTTGTGGCAAACTTATGATACTCTCAGATTTCATCTAGAGTATAATCAGATTTCATCTAGAGTATAAAGATTGCTATCTTAGAAGCATTTTTGGCCACATTTTATAAACCAAAGAAAATCAACATGGAAGATGCAAGCAATCGAGGAAGATATTTCCGTGGAACAAAAGGTACAAAAAGCTGTAGGTAATTATAACAACAGATACCATTCAACAATTGAAATGACTCCGAAAGAAGCTAGTAAACTTACAACCAAGGGCTTAGTAAAAAAAATTGAAAAATAAAAAGGTAAAATATATACATAAGATAAACAAAGACAGAGAAGTTGCTTAACAACGTGACATTATCATTTATGCACCGAAGATATTTTTGTAAGAAGAAAAAGCGGCAGTCGATCGCCGGAGTCCGAGTATTAAACTAATCTTAATCTTTCAAATTGGAGATTTATTTTTCACATATCAACCAAATATAAAAGTTATGCAATGCGATTGACATCATTTACACTTTTCGAGCAAATTAGCTTATTGTCAAATTGTGTCATTTTGTATGGGAAGGTGTAGAAGGGGTGGAGCGATTTAGCCCGTTCACGAACCTGTCCTTACTTTTTTGACGTGTATAAAATTTGAACTTTCTAGCTCAATGCGTTCTCGAGCTAGAGAGGACACGGGCGGACGAAAGGACGCACTCTTTAAAGGCTTATCACTGCCATTAAAAAAAATAAACTGCCAACAAGTCGGGCGTAACATTATTACTTTTGGTACAAGTTGAAGATACATGGAAAGCCAATATGCAAGTTAGAGTGGTTAAGGAAGTCTAAGTGGAACCCCCTTTCACAAGTGGAACTCCCTTTAGGGCAGGGCTGCTGTGAATTTAACACCTAATTGCGAATACGATCAATAGCTCCAGTACATGTAATCAATATTTCATTCGTTCATATAAGTTTGGGTTCTTATGAGGGGAGGCGGGAGGGGTGGTAAGGGTGGTTAATAATTTTTTAATTGATTGCTTCAATCACGTCCAATATTTTCTATGCAGAATGTCAGTTTCATAGACGAAGTTGCGTAGTATTTTAAAATTTGTGATGCAGTTTTATTTGGTTTCTCTTGTAAGGTGCTCGTACAAAATTTCAAGTTCGTAGATTTAATTTGTTGGTTATTAGTTGTTTTATTTAAACTGCTCGAAATCATACTTTTGTATAGTGGGAGGGGTTGCAAAGGCTTGTGCGATCACAAAACTTTTGACGATATTTCATTTAAACTATTTTTAAAAGCTTTAGTGCAAATTTTCAAATGGTTATATGTTAATTGATATCTCAAAAATATTGTCGAAAAAATAATTTTATATGGGAGGCAGTAGAAGTTTTAAAGGTGTTCGACCAGTTAATATTTCATACTTAAAAAAAAACAATTTAAATGGATTTCGCAAATTTAGCTTAGAATTTCATTAAAAAATGTTTAGTTTTTGTGTTTTTTTTATTGCACATCAAACACCTGTGAACGTTAGACACTTCCTTCGGTGCATAACAATTGTGGAATAAATTATTATTTTTTCTCTATGTATATCAAATAGATGTATCCACATGGAAAATATAAACTTTGTATCTTCTACCAGAGCCCAAAAATATCACTCAAAATTTTCGACACTTTTGCTTACCAGGGAGGTCAAACCATCCAATTTAAAATTGACCAAAATTAAAAACTATGTAGCTCTACAATCTGACAAAATTTCAATTTGATATCTGTACTCAGTTTTGAGATATAATGGTTTGAAATTTTGAAAAGTGCACCATTTTTGAAATGTTTCCCATTTCCCCCCACTACTATTTTGTCCAAATGTTATATCTTTCTCGTATTTCGCAAGTATAGCTTAACATATGTACCACGTTTTAATTACATAGCTTAAGAGATAGTCGAGATATTCATTGTTCTTTCTTACAATGTGTGTTCTACCTTAATTGTTCGAAAATATCAATTTTGCATTGTAAGTAATTTCGAAGATATAATCATTTAAAAAAAATTAGGTCCACAATTTGACCTTAGCCCCCTCTTTTTGCACCCCAAAGGATAAAAAAAAATTAAAATATTTTTAAAGTTTGTCCCACAAACACCTCTATATGTATGTTGATTTTCAGGCTCCTAGCTAGACCCATTGTTGAGATATTCGAATTCTTAATTTTCGATCTTAGCGCTCCCACCGCCTCCCCCTTAAGCCTTACACCCCCAAAATGGGTGTCCGCCTGAGATCCGCAACTATCTACAATCCACCTAAAAATGATTTTTCTATCTTGTAGGATTTGGGAGTTAATGTGCGCTGAGCGTACAAGTACGGCGCACAGACAGACGGATTGTATTTTTCGGCTATTTCAGTCATGAAACGCGAAAAAAAGCAAAATATCAAGGTAGCAAATTTTTTTTTTCCAAATCGATCACAATACTTTATTATTAAAATAATAAAGTAAAATTGTCAAAAACGGCGTAGGACACTTAGGAATGTCTCCTTGCTAGTAAGAAATGGCGAATCAAACAACAGCAAAACTCGTTTTTCTTTCTTTTTCCAATGGTGTTTTCTGAGACGGATATACTGGATTTTATTATTAATACATATTTTATTTTTTTTTAATTTTTTTTTTAAATAATGACTAGCTGTCAAGACAGCAGTATAAGAAAACAACTTATTGAACAGCAATAAAATTATTTGATTTTGTATATAGAGCGAGTGAAGGTAATAGGTTTGACATTTTGGTATTACTAATAATGCAACTAAAATACTTTGCACACTATTTGAGTTCGATAACCTTAATACGTATTGGGAAAATTCATTTATTTTATTTCGTGAAATAGTGCAGTTTGTATGGGAATGGCTAGATTCAAATAATTCTTGTTTAAGGAAACTACTATTATTATCGCAATATCATATGCACATAGCTACAACACTTTTCAAGAAATTCGTCTTCTTATGAAGATGTGTCTTTTTGTATCAAAGGAAATACATGGAAAGGGTGGAGAGACAATAGTTGAACCTGCTAGTTCAACTAGTTCTCAAGCTATATCCCGATATAAGAAAAAGCAATAGAACGAACAGACATTATGTTTCGAGCTTTCAGATATGATATATGTCCGTTCTGTTTTTTCTCGCAGCCTTTTTCTTGGCGCTACAAAATTTTGGTCGACAAAAATTGAAACACTCTCTGATATAAAGTAAAAAAAAACAGTAGCTGATTTTTTTCTTTCACAAAGTTTTATCCAATTGCATTCTATCAAGAGTATCATTGGTGTAAACTCAAAATGGTGGACCAGATTGGAAATGCAATACTGCAAAAAAAAATACAACAAAGGTAAGTATGCATCGCAAGTACTTCCATTTAAAAATTCTTACTTTTCCAAAAGCTATAAGGCTGAAAGGAAAAATCTTTACATTGGAAAATATCCACCACTCAGACACACCAACAGGGATCATTTCTCTTTGAAATTGCAGTGAATTACCTCTCACCGGTATGATAAAATTCCATGCCTTTAATTAACAGCTGTACCGATGTTAAAAACGCCAATCTTCCATTTCAGTACTCAAACCTTTCAAATGAAATTACTACTAAAAGGAAGGAAACAAATCGATAATATTCAGAACGGCAGGATTTCTCTTTTTAATTGAACAAAAATAATAACTTCCAGGAAATTCGTAAAAATTAATAAAAGCACATTTACCAGTTGTACAAGGGTCGCATAATGGCGCCATTTTAACGTGTTAAGCGGAAAATTCATGAGACAAAAATTTAATCTTATTTTGTAATAATAATATTATCAGATTAAATCGCTGTAAATCGCGCTCATCCAAAACGACATCGAAATTAAGAGATAGGAAAGACGACATCAAGGATGCGTCTCATTTTCTTTTAATGTCAAATCTAATTTAATTTACAAAAAAAAAAAAATCTATTCCTCCAAATTCCCTGAGGCGAAGAAAATTTATTTTACTTGGCTTGTGCGGAAAAGGTAGGAATTTAATTTTTTTTTCCACTGCAAATTGAGATGCGGGTGTTTTTTTCCGTGAAGTATTTTTTATTTGAAATTTAATTCAAATTGAATTAAATTTGACCTTTAAATTTAATTTTGATGCGAATTTCTGGTTATGAAAATGTGTGTTTGTTTTTTTCTTCAGCAAGAGATTTTTGTTTGGAGGAATCATTTTTATTGCCTTAAAAATTTTGATAAGAAGAAAGCTGCCTAGCAGCTAAAATGTTTGTCTACAATGTGGGCTGTGAGTTCAAATGCTTTGTTGTTCCTTGACCACCTCAATTTATGAAAATGAACGATTCGTAGTTTGAGGATTGTGCGAAGGGCTAACAACCCTTTCACAATACATAATGAATATGTTAAGGAACTTGATGGTTGGGAGGAGGAAGAAGAACCTTCCTTCGTAGGGTACTTTTCGTCAAGACTTTGGAACACGGACCAATAGGGATATGATACTGAGCTATTTACCTCGTTAAACAGTCTAGCATAGCTGGTAAACGATCCTACTCGTTTTTATTAATATTTGCTGCAGTGTGGACGTGGAGAGGTCGAGTTCTTAAGCACGGTGACGAATGGAGGTATTTGGGTCGTTTTCAACACTGTCCTTCAATGCGGCGATATTTTCGTTTCGGTGTTTTTACATCTTGCACTGAGCCAGTCTCTTTGAATTGTTTGAGTGAGTTGCGCACATACGTCTCAGAAAATACAAGACTACGATCAAAATTTGCTCGAATTTTGCTCACCGTAATTGCGATTTAACGCGAATTTTACTTTATTATTTTAATAATAAAGTATTGTGATCGACTTGGGAAAAAAAAAAATTTGCTACCCTGAAATTTTGTTTTTTCACGTTTCATGACTAAATTAGCCTAAAATTGCAAAAAAAATCCGTCTGTCTGTACGCCGTCCGCCGTACACCGACGTGAACGCTTAGCGCACATTAACTCCCAAACCCTTCAAGATAGAAAGTTCATTTTTGGGGGGATTGTAGATAGTTGTGAATCTCAGGCGGATACGCATTTTGGGGGGTGTACGGGTTCAGGGGAAGCGGGGGGAGCGCTTAAACCGAAAAATACGAATTCAAATATCTCAACCATGGTAACAGCTAGGAAGCTAAAACTCAACATACATATAGAGGGGCTTGTGGGACAACTTTTTAAAATAATTTAATTTTTTTATCCATTGGGGTGCGAAAAGGGGGGGAGCTAAGAACCAATTCTCGGCCGAACTTTTCAAATGATTATATCTTCGAAATTACTTACCATAAAAAATTGATATTTTGAGACCATTAAGGTGGCATATATGTAGGTCTACTAGAATCAGTTTAGGTTAAAGCTAATTATTGTAAGAGGGCGGGTCAGGGGGGTGCAAAGAGAAACACATAAAAATCAATATCTCGGCTATTTATTAAGCTATGTAATTGAATCTTAGAACTTATATTAAGCTATACTAGAAAAATACGAGAAAAATATAACATTTGGACAAAATAGTAGTGGGGGGAAATGGGGAGCATTTCAAAAATGATGCAATTTCCAAAATTTCAAAACGCTATAATTCAAAATTGAGTACAGATATCAAATTAAAATTTTTTCAAATTGTAAAACTAGGTAGTTTTTAAATTTGGTAAAAATTTTACGTCAGGAGGTGTAAGGGGAGGGAGGTGGTAACCAAAAATTTTGAGTGAATTTTTAAGGGCTCTGGTGAAAGATACAAAATTTAAATTTGCCATGTGGACATCTATTTGTTTTACATTTAGAAAAAATAATAAAAATTCCACAATTGTTATGCACTGACCCCCCTGGTCTACCGTGCACAAGGTGTTTCATGTGCATTGAAAAAACCACATAGACTGAAAATTTTTGAATGAAATTTGAAGATAGAAACTTCAAAACTTGTGAAATGCATTTAAAAAACATAAAAGAATTATGATTGGGCGTAAAGCCCAATCATATGATACTCTAGATGAAATAAGAAAGAGTTCAATGTACCGGAAAATGTGTCACCTCCAATTCTTTTAAATAATTAATAGTGACTTTTATATGGGAGGTGGTAGAAGCAGAGGAGGAAGGTTTGTAATTTTTGGATATGACACCTAATGTGGTATGCAAAATATTTCGTATTGAATTTAAGATTTGTAGCTTTCATTATTTTCAATTGGACATAGTTCTCCTGAAAATGAGGCATTTGTATGGGAGGTGGTAGAGGAAGTGGAGCGTTTAAGACGATTTTGAAACTGCTTATCATCATCCTTATCACCACGCTTTGATTCAATTTCAAATTCGATAGTTCTAATATATTCGAAGAAGAAATGCTTTATAATACAGATATTTGTATGGGAGGGGGTAGAAGGAGTAAAGAGGAGTTTATAATTTTTCTTAGCATTTATTGAAATTATTAAGAAACAAATTCTGGCAAAATTTTAAGTTTATACTTTTTCTAGTTTTAATGGAAATCGATATAATGCACTTAACAAAAATTATACATTTGTATGGGAGGGGGTAGAAGGAGTGTACGGATCAAAACAAATTTCTTACTCGTTAGTGATATTTTTAGTTTTATACTTTATCCAAAATATCAAGTTGATAGCTTCAACAGTTTCGAAGAAAAATAATTTAGTTTAAATTTCAAAATCTCGTGAAATTTGTATGGGAGGGGGTAGAAGGAGTGAGGTGAAGTTGATAATTTTTTCATAGCTGATTGGAATTATAATAAAATTAATTCTGGAAAAAATTCGTTTTTATAACTTTGCTAGTTTCAATGAAAATCGAAAAACTGCATTTTTCAAAATTATGCATTTGTATGGGAGGGGGTAGAAGGAGTGACGGGATCAGATCAATATTCAGTCATATTAATGACATCGATACCGTAATACTTTAACCTAAATTTCAAATCAATAGCTTTAATAGTTTCAAAGAAAAATCAATTTCTGAAAATTTCGGAATTTCGTGAAATTTGTATGGGAGGGGGTAGAAGGAGTGGGGGGATGTAGCCCTTTCACGAACTTAAAGTTACTTTTTTGCTAAAAATGACACACAACAAATTTCAGCACGATATCTCAAAGCGTTCGAGAGTTATGCTGTAGACAGACGGACAGACGGACAGACAGACGGACAGACGGACAGACAGCAACTCGGATTCGAAGTTTTTGAGCGACAACAAATATTTCTGTACCCTTGGCTGTTCTGTGCGAACGTTATTTCTTAGCGTTACAAACGGTAAGGCAAACACAATATACTCTCAGATTTCATCTAGAGTATAAAAACCGTCCGACGGATGCCCACAATGGGGTTTTCGTCTATTCTAGCTGGCTCTCCACTGTCCGCCGAAAACCGTATATATGGACTTATATCTCCGAGACCGTTAAAGGTAGAATGTTAGTTTTCGGGTGGATTGTTCATTGGGTAAATGAGCTCCATTATATTTTGGGAGTATCAGGTGGAAGGGGGAGGAAATAGGAGGGAAAGAGTCAAAAACTTAAATTGGTCATATCTCCACTACGAATGCAGATAGGAAGCTGTAAATCAGCATAGGTATAGAGAAAGTTGTGGAACAAACTCTAAGAATATTTTTTTTTATCCATTGACGTCCGAAAAGAAGGGGGGGAGGGGCTAAAAACTAATTGTTGGCCGGATTTTTTTTTTCAAATCTCTGGAACTACTTGATCCGAAAAATTCTTCATTTTAAGGGAAATTAGGTGGCATACAGTTCTACTATGATCTATTAAAAGGGAGGCCAATAAATGTGAGGGGGAGGGTAGGGTGGGGGATGGGTAGTGCAACGAAAAACACTTTAAAACTAATATCTCAACTATCTCGCTATGTAATGAAACATAAAACATACATTAAGCTATACTAGCGGAATACAGGAAAAATATAAAATTTGGTCGTAATTGTTAGAGGGAGGGGAATGGGGAGCATTTCAAAAATGGTGCACTTTTTAAAATTTCAAACCGTTATATCTCAAAATTCAAAACTGGTATAACTTTGAAATTTTGTCAAATTGTTTATGACGTCTAATTTTCGTAAATACTTTTAGATCGGGGGATGTAAAGGGAACAAGGTGGTGGGCCGAAATTTCGGAAACTTTCACTAATGTCTTCAGGGCTCTGGTAAAACATACAAAGTTAAAATGTTTCACTTACATACCATCTATGTATTTGATATACATAAAGAAGAAATATTAATATGAACCAAAACTGTTATCCACTAAAGGGGGCCGTAACCTGCACTAGGTGTTTCTTACTTACGATGGTGCTACAGCCCAAATCGGCCTCCTGAATACTTTGCTTCCATCTATCTCGGTTCAGTGACCGCGTCCTCCAGTTAGAAAATCTTAGCAGTGATTTGCTATCTGCGTCAATCGGATCCTCCCAGCGCTTCCGTGGTTTTCCAACCGGTGTTTGTCCGTTGACTTTCCCTTTTAGTGTGCGTTTGGGAATTCTTCCGTCATCCATACGCTCCACATGACCAGCCCATTGTAATTTCTTAAATTGTATGAGGGTTGACACTTCTGGATTGTCGAAGATGGCATACAATTCTTTATTGTATCGTATTCTCCAGATCGAGTCTTCCCTCACACGTCCGAGGATTCTTCTGAGGACCTTTCTTTCAAAGGCGTTAAGTAGTTTTTCGGACGCCTGAGTTAAAGTTCACGTTTCGCTGCCATAGCATAGCACAGGTCTTATGATGGTTTTATATTGCTTAAGTTTTGTTTTCCTGTGCACGTTCTTGTTTTTGATTATTAAAGGTACCGAATAATATGTCTTGTTTGCCATCATTATCCTTGTTTTGATTTCAATGGGTTCGCTTCCATCCTTCGATAGGTTCGCCCCTAGGTATATGAAGTTGTCTACGTTTTCTAGGTTATAGTCTCCTACTGTAATATTTTGTCTGATTGGCGTCTTTTTCCTAATTTTCGTCATAATTTTTGTTTTGTTTTCATGAATACGTAGTCCAATTTCCCTTGCTACCAAGTCAAGGTTTACAAATACCTCCTTAGCATTCTCCAGAGACCTTGCAAGGATATCTATATCGTCGGCATATGCTACGAGTTGTGTGGATTTGAAGCATAGTGTTCCCTTGGTGTCAACAGAAACAACATATTCGAGTCAAATTGAACAGCATTGGTGCGAGGCCGTCACCTTGCTTAAGGCCGTTGTGGGTCTTAAAACTGGAAGTCCGATCGTTTTCTACTCTGACTCGTGACAAAAACTCGGTCATTGTCATTCTTGTAAGCCGAACCAGTTTCAGTGGGACTCCAAACTCCAACATGATTTAATACAGTACGCGCGTGTCGATGCTGTCGTATGCTTGTTTGAAGTCAACAAATATCTGGTGCACATTAATATTATATTCCCAGCACCTATTAAACTGAGAATATCTAATCCGTGGTCGATCGTCCAGCTCTAAATACGCCTTGGTATTCACCAATTACTTTTTCAGCATTGGGCCTAATTCTCATTTCCAGAATTTTCGTCAAGATTTTATAGGACGTACTTACTTACTTACGATGGCGCTACAGCCCAAATCGGACTTTGGCCTCCTGAATGCTTTGCCTCCATCCATCTCGGTTCAGTGACCGCGTCCTCCAGTTTGAAAATCTTAGCAGTGATTTGCTGTCTGCGTCAATCGAATCCTCCCAGCGCTTTCGTGGTTTACCGACCGGTCTTTGTCCGTTGACTTTCCCTTTTAGTGTGCGTTTGGGAATTCTTCCGTCATCCATCCGCTCCACATGACCAGCCCATTGTAATTTTTTAAATTTTATGAGAGTTGACACTTCTGGATTGTCGAAGATGGCATACAATTCTCTATTGTATCGTATTCTCCAGATCGAGTCTTCCCTCACAGGTCCGAGGATTCTTCTGAGGACCTTTCTTTCAAAGGCGTTAAGTCGTTTTTCGGACGCCTGAGTTAATGTCCACGTTTCGCTGCCATAGCATAGCACAGGTCTTATGATTGTTTTGTATAGCTTAAGTTTTGTTTTCCTGTGCACGTTCTTGTTTTTGATTATTGGAAGTACCGAATAATAAGTCTTGTTTGCCATCATTATCCTTCTATTAATTTCGATGGGTTCGCTTCCATCCTTCGATAGATTTGCCCCTAGATATATGAAGTTGTCTACGTTTTCTAGGTTATAGTCTCCTACTGTAATATTTTGTCTGATTGGCGTCTTTTTCCTAGTTTGCGTCATAATTTTTGTTTTGTTTTCATTAATGCGTAGTCCAACTTCCCTTGCTACCGAGTCAAGGTTTACAAATACTTCCTTAGCACTCTCCAGAGATCTTGCAAGGATATCTATGTCGTCGGCATATGCTACGAGTTGTGTGGATTTGAAGCATAGTGTTCCCTTGGTGTCAACGGGAAGTTTCCGAACAACATATTCGAGTGTTAAGTTGAAAAGCATTGGTGCGAGGCCGTCACCTTGTTTAAGGCCGTTCTCTGTTTTAAAACTGGAAGTCAGATCGTTTTCTACTCTGACTTGTGACAAAGACTCAGTCATTGTCATTCTTGTCAGTCGAACCAGTTTCGGTGGGACTCCAAACTCCAACATGATTTTATACAGTACGCACCTGTCGATACTGTCGTATGCTTGTTTGAAGTCAACAAATATCTGGTGCACATCAATATTATATTCCCAGCACTTTTCCAGCACCTGTTTAACTGAGAATATCTGGTCCGTGGTTGAGCGTCGAGCTCTAAATCCGCCTTGGTATTCACCAATTACTTTATCAGCATAGGGCTTAATTCTCTTTTCTAGAATTTTCGTCAAAATCTTATAAGACGTACACAACAGAGATATTCCTCGGTAGTTTTCGCAGCAGAGTTTGTCACCTTTTTTATAAATTGGACATATGATGCTCTTGCGCCAATCTTCAGGAAGTATTTCCTGCGTCCATATGTCCGCGACATATGGACGCAGGAAATACTTCCTGAAGATTGGCGCAAGAGCATCATATGTCCAATTTATAAAAAAGGTGACAAACTCTGCTGCGAATAAAACTCGGTCATTGTCATTCTTGTAAGCCGAACCAGTTTCAGTGGGACTCCAAACTCCAACATGATTTAATACAGTACGCGCGTGTCGATGCTGTCGTATGCTTGTTTGAAGTCAACAAATATCTGGTGCACATTAATATTATATTCCCAGCACTTTTCCAGCACCTATTAAACTGAGAATATCTAATCCGTGGTCGATCGTCCAGCTCTAAATACGCCTTGGTATTCACCAATTACTTTTTCAGCATTGGGCCTAATTCTCATTTCCAGAATTTTCGTCAAGATTTTATAGGACGTACACAACAGAGATATTCCTCGGCAGTTTCCACAGCAGAGTTTGTCACCTTTTTTATAAATTGGACATATGATATTATTGCGCCAATTTTCAGGAAGTGTTTCCTGTGTCCATATATCCGTAACTAACGTATGTAGGAGATGCGCTATGCAGGTGTCGCCGGTTTTCAGAAGCTAAGCTGGAATTTGATCAGTGCCCGGCGCTTTGTTGTTTGGGTGGTTCCTCAGTGCTGTTTTTACTTCTTCGAGTGTGGAAGGACTCAAAGCAGATCCTTCATCAGCTGTTACATCAGTTATACCTACAATTGTGTCGTTTGCGGTTGGTATCCCCCTTTCATTCTTTTGATAAGGGAATACGCGGCTTTTGTGTTGTGTAATTTAAAGTGTTCGTCCATGTTTTCAATTTTGTCATTATTGTACTTCCTTTTGTTTGGTTACTAATATCATGGAGACTGTGCCTTCCAATTGTCCCTATGTTTCTTCTTTGCCCACTTTCGCGTTAAAGTCACCTAATACTATTGTAATATCATTCGACGGAAGGGAGTCGAATGTTGATTCTAAGGTGCTGTAGATATCGTTTTTAACTTCTTCGTCTTTGTCTTTCGTTGGGGCGTGGACATTAATAAGCCAAACATTAAAGAATTTTATTTTTGATGCGGATTGGACACAGCCATTCATTGACGGATTTGAAGTTGGTGACTTGGTGTTTAAACTTGTTGTCGTTGATAAACGCAACTCCAAATTCCCGGCTTCCCGATGATTTCCCACTTTTGAAAATTGTGTGTGATCCAATATCAGTAACTTCGCTATCTAACAATTTAGTTTCTTGGAGCGCAATGATGTTCATATAGTATTTGCTTGGCTGATCCAGAAGCGCTCTCACTGCTCCTGCTCTGTAGAGGGATCGCACGTTCCAAGATCCGAAGGAATAGTCCATTTTTCGTTTGCGTAGTCGTTGCCGTTGAATCAATCCAGTCCGAGGCGTTGCTTCAGGTTTCGAAACAGGTGGTTTTTTCGAGGATGAGTAGTTAATACATCGCCCAACCCCCAATTTGGAGGGCCATATTATTATAATGCTAGAATTTTTCTGTTTCATTAGCACTCGCGCCTATCAGTTCAGCAAGTCAAATCCAGATGGACAAGACCAGTACCCGGCGGCTACCACGTGGTGGTATGATGAGCACAATTGGGTATATGATAGTTACAACACTGGGTGTCGCCTTATGGCGCCGGTCAGATGACTCCCTTACCTATACACACCCAGCCACTACGTGTTTCACGTGTATTGAAAAAATAAAAAATTAAATTTTTGAGTGAAATTTCGAGCTACAAACTTGAAAATTTGTAAGATTCATTTCAAAAAAATGCATAAAAATTTAAAATACTCCCTCATCAATGGCGCAACAGCCAAAATAGGGTCCTGACCTCCTGAAGTCATCGCCTTCAATCGTTTCGATCCAAAGAACGAGCCTTCAGACTGCAAATTCTTAAGATGGTTTTGCTGTCTCCTCAATCGAGTCTTCCCATCGCTTGCGTGCTTTGCCTACTAACCGGTTACAACTCGCTTTGCCTTTAAGAACGCGTTTAGGGATTCTTCTGTCTTTCATTCGCTCTACATGGCCAGCCCACTGCAGTTTACGTAGCTTGATGAACGTTGAAACTTCTGGCTCGTCGTAGAGTTGATACAACTCATGGTTGTATCTTATTCGCCATTTCGTTCCTTCCTTCCAGGCCTCGAAATTCTTCGGAGAACGTTTCTTTCTAATGCGTTAACTGCTTTTTCGGAAGTTCCACGTCCCGCTGCCATAACGGAGCACAGGTCGTATAATAGTTTTATATATCCGCAGCTTATTATTCCGATGGAAGTACCGAATAATACGTTTTATTTGCTAGTATTAGCCGACGTTGATTTCGTCTGTTTCATTATCGTCCTTTTCTAGATTAGCCCCAAGATATATGAAGTTGTTCACACTCTCCAAATTATATTCCGCAATTGCTATGTTCTGCCTGATAGGCATTCTTCTTCTTGTTTGCGTCATTACTTTTGTTTTGCTTTCGTTAATGCGCAACCCGACTTCTTTTGCGGCGGAGTCTAGATTAAAAGATACCTCCTTAGCATTTGGGAAAGATATTGCTAGGATTTTAATGTCGTTAGCTTATGCTAATAGTTGGGTGAACTTGAACAGTAGTGTCCCGTTGGTGTCAAGTGGGATTTTTGGACGACATACTCTGGTGCCAAGTTGAAAAGCTGGGGGCTAGACTGACAAAACCGACTCCAAACTCTCTCCTTCCCGACAATTTTACACTTGGATGGATTGTGTGTGATCTCATGTCCATGATTTCGTTACCGAGCCATTTCGTTTCTTGGATGGCAGTTATATTGATGTTGTCTTTTGCCAATTTTTCAAGGAACTCTTTCAGAGCTCCCGTCCTAAGTAACGATCGAACATTCGTCCATTTTTAGTTTGCGGGGTCGTTGCCCTTCAGTCCATCCGATCCGAGGCTCCTCTTCAGGTTTCTTGACATTGTTTTTTTTTTGGTGATGCGTTGTCGGCGCATCACCCAACCTCCGATCTAGAGGACCAATCCCATTTATTTATTACACGCTGGTAGAAAAAGGATGAGAGTTTTCAGCTAAATATGACCTTTTGGAGTTCTCTCAGCTATGCAGCGATTCCAACTATTTCATACTTATTGCCTACTTCCTGAGACGCACTGGTATTACTGGGCGTTTAAATTAACTCCGTGCTCTCTCCTCCTTTTTCAACCGAGCTAAGGACCGGCTATGGTGGAGTTAAGATATTAACTCATCAAATAGCTGCAAAACTTCTCATTCAAAAGTATTTTTTCGACCATTTTTATGAAATCAATTATCACTAAGCCATTAAAAGCTATCAACTTGAATTTTTTTACAAATATTTCTAAAAATATTTCAAATAGAAATGCTGCAAAAGTTTTAGAATCGCCCTGCCCTTCTACTCCTTCCCAAGCAAAAGTATGATTTTGAACAGTTTTAATAAATCAACAAATTAAAAGCTACGAACTTGAAATTTCAAAAGAAACTTAAGACCACATTACAAATTTTGCTATTCCCTCACCTCCTCTATCACTTTCCATACAAAAGCATGGTTTTAATGATGATGCAATGGCGTTACAGCCCATATCGAGCCTTGGCCTCCCGACCGGGTTCCTGGAAACGCGAGGTTTTACCGGGGAGACGTTGTCTGCGTTTCGCCCAACCCCCAACCTGGAGAGCCAATCTGGATGGCGGAGCCCTCGCCTTCACTCTTCTCCGTCTGCTGTTTTGAACAAAACACCCGGTGGCTACCGCGGGGAGGTGGAGATAGGATTCAGTAGCAGAGATATTGATGTTATTTACAGTGGGCTTTTCACAGAATTTATGCTACTTCATGAACCAGATCACGCCCTGTGATCTTACTACCATTCGGCCACCATCAGTATGGCTTTCTATTCTACAATGGCACTACAGCCCGAATCGGGCCTTGGCCTCCCGACCTTTAGGTTCCTTAGCATTTTTCATTATTTATTGTGGAAGGGCTGTTTGACCATCGCACAACCCTCTATCTTCGAATTTTTCATTTTCGTAGGTAGAGGTGACCAAGGTATACCCAAGCAGGCAGTGTGCTGGAATTATGCGTCGACCGGGATTTGAACTCACGACCCTCGCATTGTAAATCAACACGCTATAGCTCAGTATGGTTTTAAGATTATAAAATAGAACGAGAATTTCATGGAATTTACTTCGTCTATGAAACTAACATTCTGTACAACGAATTTTGAGCGCGATTCGAGCAATCAGGTAAGAAATTATTGACATGCTACCATCCCTTCTAGCGCCCCTCTCCCCCCTCCCCCAACAAACCCAAACTTGCATATATAAACGAATGAAATATTGATTTTATGTGCTGGAGCTATTGATCCGAATCGCAGTTAAATGTTAAATAATTGACAACAGCTCTGCCCTAGAACCCCCATTCACTTAGTCTTCCCTATCCACACTAACCTGCATATTGACTTCCGACGTAACCTCAACTTATCCCAAGAATAATAAAGATGCGGCCAATTTGTTGGCAGATTTTTGTAAAGTTGTGAAATTGTGTGTTGTATGAGAGGAGGTAGAAGGAGTTAATCGTCTAATTTTTTTTGGCCTTACTAATAATTATAAATAAATATTTAGTGCACAATTTCAGCTCGATAAATCTTATACCTACTAAATAAATTTTCATGAAAAAGTAAAGTTTGTATGGGAGCGGTGGAAGGAGGGGAGGACTCGAATAATTTGTATACGGTAGATTGAAATCATCATTCCAAATTTCATATCAATAGCTTTCATACTTTTCGTGCAAATCCGTTTCATATTGCGAAATTATGTAATTTTATATGGGAGGGAGTAGAAGGGATAGAAGGAGTAGAGTGATTTGGCTCGTTCACAAACTTGATCTTACTCTTTTGTTGAAAACGAGAAGCAACGGACGGACATCCGGTTTTTATATTTTTGAGTGATTATATGAACTTCTGTATCATTCATTTTTTTCTCCGAGCCTTATTTCTTAACGTTACAAACTTTCTGGCAAACTTATAATATTCTCAGATTTCATCTAAAGTATTCATAATAAGTCTGAACACTTCGTGGGACGTAGAACGACAGCTTAGTGAAATTCATGGCGCCAAACCATTCACCATCCATCGAAATCTTTTATCATAAGGATAAGAAAAAAAACGAAATATTATTCATAGTCCTTTTTTTATATCTTCAGCAACATAAAACATTTGTCCTTATGCAAAAATTTCAACATCAAATAACTTTTGTATCACGTTTACAAATAAAAGGACAACACCTGCGTTCTCAGGTTATAACGCAAACACTGTAGGAAGGAAATTTCCTTTGTTTCCTTTATTTTCCCGCTCGCATTTTTTTTTTTGATTCGGCCAAAAACATCCCGAAGCAAGAAAAAAAATGTTTCCGCGTCATAAGTGTTATGTCCTGAATCGTAAAGGATCAAATTATACTTTACCTCTGTAAGCATTGGAGAATTTTCATTCTTAAAATTCAGTAGCCGTAAAATAAACGATGGTGTATCACTTGTGTAATAACGATCTCCGGATAAAGACGATGAGAACAAATTGCCGTCGTTATTGACATTAAAAAAAAAAACCGAAAGCTCCTTGCCAAACGGAAATATTTGGATATTGCATTTTAATAGCTTCCGATAAAAATGGGAAAAAGGAAGAGAAGTTGGAAAAAGGGAGACCGGAAGAAATTCGGTTTCAATGAAAATAGTTGATATTTATTCGTAGTTTTGGTGTAGATGTAAATGAGCGACGGTTTCAAAGATATTACAAATTTCAAAGTTTGTGTTTATCTACATGGTCTGCAACCATGCCTGCAACAGGATTTTGCTCAGAACACGGATAATATGCGGAGTGAACGAGGAACTTTGGTTTGTATGCGGCAGTATCTTTTGGCTTCATCGCCATTAAGCAAGGATACTGCAACCGTATAAGTATGAAATGCATATGTTCTTCTTCTTTAAGGATGTACCTGGTCATGAAAGCAAATTAAACTACGCGCACTTTCCATCCCGTTTCAGAGTTTACATGGGTGAAAGTTTTCCGATCAGATTGGAGATCTGAAAGGTAGGTAGATCAAAAATTTGAACGGAGCTAAGGACTAAACCGTTTAAGTAGAGTGTATTTTGTAGATTTAAGGTAATGAACACTCTCAACTTTTTGATAGTTTGAGAGAAATTATTAGGACACTGTGAAGTCTATGTGAAGTTTTTTAGCATCGCAATTTCCAGTACTGCACCGCGGCTTAATAGAGAAGAGCAATGTTATAGATTGTACTCTATATTGTACCGTGCCGTTATTAGCCCTCCATTTTATTTAATTATTAATTTCTAACATCCAAGTTTTGGCGGATTTACATTATTTAGGTGATTCCAAATAGTAGGAGTTAGGACGATAACAGAAAAATTTGGAAGAAAATTAAAACAAAATTTTTCCTGATCAAAAAATGTTGTATTACGAAATTGTAGCACAGCCCGAAATCATGTTTTTTAGTGAGTTTTTTCTTTTCATTTTGACGCATTACTGTCGAGATAAATGAAATTGGGTTTACATTAGATCTCGATACGCCGTTTTTTAATCGTTCCAAAGTATATTCAGAGTAAAATTTTGAGCATCCAGTGCTTCAAAAGCAATGTCCACCGAAACTTTCGTCTCTCTCCACCCTAATTAACCTTATTTTAATTTTTTTATCAATTATGCCGACACTACTGCGCACAGCAGGGTGACCCCCTAAGTTGTACTCGATGCCTTTAAGAAATATATGTAATGAGGTGGAGGATACCTAGTTTTGTTTACTTCTTACAGCATAGACAACAATAAGTAACACAAAATTCGACTGACCCCATAAATCACAATCTGATGAAAAAGGATCAAAATTGGAGCCTCCGGAACGATATCGAATAGAAAGCAACATGTGTGCACAGAGAGCGGTTTCATCAAGTAAAACTTTCGAACATTCATTCCACGACACAGATACATTTGTTTCAAAAGAAGAATATTTAAATATACAGGGAGTATTAACAAGAAGTGTAGGGTTGGAAAGGCCTTTTATTTGGCAGCTGGTCACTTGAGAGCTATCAAATGTTGCCATTTGTCATCTATAAACGCGGAAAATTTACCATGGAAAGCTACAAAGCCGTTGAATTTTACTACGAACATTTGCATTTAATCGCAGTTACGATGCGCAAAATTCGAGCAAATTTGGATCGTAATCATGTGTTTTCTGAGACGTATATACGCAACCTACTTAAACAATTTCAAGAGACTGGCTCAGTGTAAGATGTGAAGACATTGAAACGACTTCGCACCGGACATTCGACCGAAAATATCGACGCAGCGAGAGACAGTGTTGAAAACAACTCAAACACCTCAATTCGTCACAGTGCTCAAGGACTCAACCTCTCCATGTCCACACTGCAGAGAGTATTGACGAAACATTTGGCTCTGCATACGAACAAGGTCCAATTGATCTAGGAACTGCAGCAGGCGGACCACCAGCAGCGCCGTACGTTCTCTGATTTTGCCTTGGAAACAAATTCTACACCTCTTGTTGATACTCCCTGTATAAAATTACGGTTCCACAGTAACGTATTGGAGTTAACCTGAAAGAAAAGGGAAAAGAAATTATCCAGTATTAAGAGTGATGATATTCTAATAAATTATTCGAGTTTTTGGCCTAACCATGGCCAAAGATTAGGCCAAAACCTCGAGTAATCATCTTTCACATTTCCGAGCTTAATTTTCAAAAGAAATTGCAGAAAGGAAGTTATAAATAATTAAATGGCTGAAAAGGAACGATGTAGAGTAGAGTTAGTTAGTGTGACATAAATACTGAAACTTCATACCTATCTCTACAATCACGGACTACATCATAGCCCATCTAAAAAGGGCTAAGCATTTTTAAACTTTCTTTTTATACACTAGATGGAATCTGAGAGTACCATAAGTTTACTCTAAAGCGTGTAACGCCAAGAAATGATGTTTGCACAGAGTCGCCAAGGGTACACAAATATTTGTTGTCGCTCAAAAATTTCAAAGCCGGATGTCCGTCCGTTCGCTCTTTAACTCGAGAAAGCGATCAACTAAAAGTTTAAATTTCGTAAACGTCGTTATTGACGAAAAATCAAGACCAAGTTCGTGAACAGGCCAAATCGCTCTACCCCTTCTACCCATACAAAACGTCCAATTTTCAATCATTTAAAATAATCAAATTTTTCTTGGAAACTATAAAAGTAAATAATCTGAAATTTAGAATATATTGTTTTTATCATAAATGCGATGAATAGCATAGAAATAAATCGAATCTCTCAACTCCTTCCACCACCTCCCATACAAATTGTACTTTTTCATGAAACACTCTAAACCGATTTTCTCAGTATGTATGAAATTTATGGAGCTCAAATTTTGAACTAAATACTTAATTAGCAATGTAATTAAGATCAAAAAAATTAGCTGCTTAGCTTTACTGCTTCTACCCCCTCCCATGACACAATTTCACAGCTTCAATATGACACAATTTCACAAATTCTTAAAAAAAAACGCTTTTCTTGAAAAGTATTTTTACATGCAGATCTGGCAACTCCGCAACTGGATCTCCCTCGATTATACAAGAATTATGTAGAACAGTATACCCCAATATGTAGAAAGCCACAATTAAAGATCTAGGGCTTTCCAGTATAGCTCAGACATACACCTCTACGGAAGGTTCGAGAATAGTCATGAATATGGGGAAAAATGTATAAAAGAACGAAAGCTTTCAGTCGGGAACCAGTCTTTTGATCACCGAGATACGAACCAGTGCAGGAAAGCGATAGAACAGTACGCGGCGGTAGTGCCATATAGTGCGAATTAAGCTAAAGTGCGAATATATAAATTATCACTTATTTTTAAACGAATTGTGTTTTACTTGAAATCCCGGTGACCCCCTAGCTCGCAACAGTATGAATATTAATAGTCTGCAATTTAAGAGATGTCAATTTCATAACATTCTGAGTTATGTATTAAATTCCCCTCACTACTTCTAACTGCACAATTTCACTAAATATCGGAAGTAGAAATTGAAACCCGCCGTTTTCCAATAGATGGTGCCAGCAGTAAATGTTGATCAACAATGGAGAATAAGAAACGTCACATGGTAAATTTAGGCATCTGTCAAACACTCTTCATCATTAGTTTTGTGAAATTTCATCGGCGTCATATACTTTTTTGTGCACATCTATGTCGAGGTTTGAGCCAAATAAGCGTCATTTGTGGGAAGTTTTGAGTTCGTTCCATCTACTGAGTATCTAGGCCTTCTTTAAGTGGAACCTTTTCACTCTTGAAAATTCGTGCTTAAAAAAATCACGTCTGGAGTGGGAATCGAGCCCACGACCTATTGACTGAACAGCAAGCACGCTGCTCACTACGCCACGGAAGCCTCTGCTGTGTATTTGGTGAGACCAGCTCGGCGTGGTGTATTATGAGCTACTGGAACAGAGTGAAATCATCACGGGAGATTGCTACAAAAAACAACGAATGCGTTTGAGCCGAGCATTGAAGAAGGAACAGCTGCAATTCGAGGAGAGACACGACAAAGTAATTTTGCTACACGCCGCTCGGCCACTTGTTACTCACGCTGTGAAAACCTATTTCGAAATACTAAAATGGCACATCATACTCCACCTGCCGTATTCACCAGACATCGTCCCTTCCGACTACTACCTATTTCGATCGATGACCCATGGCCTGGCTGAACAGCACTACTCTTACGAAGAAGCCAAAAATTGGGCTCAAAAGAAGAGCAGTTTTTTGGCGCGAAATTCGTATGCTGGCAGAAAGATTGTAGCTAGCGATGGGTATTTCTTTGAATAATAAATATTTAACCATTTTTGCACAATAAAGGCTCGAATTTAAAAAAAAACGTCGCTTTTCAATTTTTACTTTCAATATAATACACAAATTTTTTCTCTATTCAATTTCTTGTGCTTACATTTTGTATAAAACACTTTTATAGCTATTCTAGTATTATGGGAAAAAATTAGTTCAATGCCAAAATTCTACCACGCCCCATAAAAAATTTCTTGGGATCACAAAAATTTCAAAATTTCAAATCAAAACCAGATGTCCGTCCGTTCGCTCTCTAGCACGAGAATGAGTTGAGGTTGAAAGTTCAAATTTAGTACACGTAGTTTTTGACGACAAAGAAAAGGTTCGTGAATGGGCCCCGCCGCTCCAGTCCTTCTTCACCTCCCATACAAAATGACAAAATTTCGGATTTTGACAAAGAACGCATTTTCTCAAAAAGTATGAAAACTAATAATCTGAAATTTGGAAAATTTCATTTTTGTAATGGTTTTAATCCATGGTAGAAAAAAATATTCGAATTCCCTCATCACTTCTGCCATCTGTCATACAGACTGCCCTTTTTCATGAAATACTCTAAACCAATTTTCTCGGCACCTGTACAATTTATCAAGCTGAAATTACGCAGCAAATATTTTTTTAGAATAATAAATAATTAAAAAAAAAATTGACGTTTAGCTTCACTCCTTCTACCACCTCCCATACAATCACCAAATTTAACAAGTTCCCAAAAAGTCGATTTTCTTGAAAAGTATCAATTCTACTGATCTGAAATTTAAATTATGTTAATCGAATGATGTTTTTCGTTATTTCTCAAAAAGTCATTAAGAACTCACCACTCCTTCTACCACCTCCCATATAAACTGCTCAATTTCACTAAAACCAATCCACTAATATGCTCAGTATCTATTCAATTTTTGAAGCTTAAATTTGGTACAAAAGATTTTTATAGCTACAACTCCCCATACAAAATTTCTTAAGATCACAAAAATTTCGATTTCATCTGGGCTTTACGCACAATCATGGTCTGTTTTTAAGCTTAATCTTATTTTATTTAGGCTTTTTTTTCACTTAACACAAGGTAGAACTATTCGCATGTCCTTAACTTTTTCAATACGTATGTATATGATCTCAAATCACGGGATTGATTTGATCACGAGCCTGTCCCATACAAATGCGAGTATCATGGTTCCATTCTTAATAAATTTATGGTTCTGATACCAACAAAATAGAAACTGTGTTCAAAGATCCATTAAACTAAGTAGATTATATATCCCAAATATTGTATTGATAAATTGCTTATTACTGCGATTCTTACGCGGACAAAGTTGCGGGGGATCGCTAGTTCTCTAATAAATTCAATTTTAACATTTTATCTGAAGTTTCAATTTCCCTTTAAATCTTCTTTAAATTCTTAAAACAGTGATATCAAGGAGGATGGTGGTGTAGTTTAGGGAAGTTCAAGGCGAGATCTTAGCTCAATTTAATTCTAAACCAGATTTTCACCTAGGTGGTACTGTGTTGGTATAATTCCAACACTCTGCTTGCTTGGGTATACCTTGGTCACCTCAATCTACGAAATTGAATAATTTGTAGATAGAGGGTTGTGCGAAGGGCTAAAAACCCTTCCACAATAAATATTGGGACAAAATGTTAGGGAACCTGAAGGTCAAGGCCAGGTGTGGGCTTTTGTAAAATAGAATAGATTTTCCATAGTACTACACCAAGAAGGACTATTTAATTTCCGCAGAATTAAAAAGAAAACATCCTTGCTTATGCTTTATGCAACGTTAACACAAAAATACATATCAGCAGCAAAAAAAAAAATTAACACGACCTCGTTTTCATTTTGTTTAAAAAAAAAATCCCCAAGGCATTTTCAGCAGAAATCAAAATGCTCTATGTGCTGTTTTTGTACTGTCCGCCAAGATTACAGCTCTAATTCATAATTCACCTGTCATCTGCATGGTGCCACACACAACCTGAGATTTTATAGCATCCCTAAACGACCAAAAAGGATACGAACACATGGCTTTTCATTCCTATTGCCTCGTCCCTAGCGAGTAAAATCGTTTCCAGGCTATAAACGACTATGGAGCGATAAGCACGTACTACATAGCCTAATTTGTGGTGTATGGTAAAGGCAATTTCGGCCGAAATTAGTTGTTTTAAGGACGCTTCCTTACGTCCAATTGAATGAAAATCTTCGAGCCGATAGGTAACCTATGCGAGATGAATAGATAATATAAATTATTGGAGATGAGTATGGTGGGGTTGAATTCATATGTCCTGAAGTGGGGAAATTATGTGATTGCGCGGTAATACCGGATATGAGAGGAATTTTACTCTCAAATAAACAAGTTAAGCAACATGTTGCAAAGTATATTAAGGGTTGAAATTCATTCGATAGTTATGAACCGAGTTTTCATAAAAAAAAATTGTGTTAAGATCATAATGGTAAACTGCTCAAATTAGTTTCATTGAAAAAAGATAAAATCCTAAAGGATTCGGTATACTATACTATCACAAACTGTTGGTCAAATAAATATTTTCAACTAACAACATGTAGAAAATGAAAATTAATTTTCCTTATAAAGGGAGTTATATTAGATTGTTGAGTTTTTTCCTTTGCAAAAAAAATTAAACTGCAAACAAGTCGAGCGCAACTTTATTATTTTTGAAACAAGTTGGAAAGTCAATATGCAAGTTAAAGTCGTTAGGGAAGACTAAGTGGAACTCCCTTTCACAAGTGAAACCTCCTTTCACAAGTAGAACCCCCTTTAGGGCAGGGATGATGCCAATTTAACACTTAGTTGCGAATACGATCAATAGCTCCAGTACATGTAATCAATATTTCATTCGTTTATGCAAGTTTGGATTTTTATGAGGGAGGGGTGATATTAAGGGTGGGTGAATGTCAATAATTTTTCAATTGATTGCTTCAATTACGTCCAATATTTTCTGCATAGAATGTAAGTTTCATAGACGAAGTTGCATAGAATTTTCATAAAATTTGATGTATTTTACATTCGCGAAACCAATCATTTGTATGGGAGGGGGTAGAGGAGGTAAGAGAAATGTAAAATTTGTGATGCAGTTTTATTTCATTTCTTTTGTAAGGTGCTCGTACAAAATTTCAAGTTCGTAGTTTTTAATTTTTTGGTTAGCAGTTGATTTATTGAAATTGGTCGAAATCATACTTTTGTATGGGAGGGGGTAGAAGAGCAAGTGCGATCTAAAAACTTTTGACGCAGTTCCATTTCAACTCTTTTCGAAAGCTTTTGTACAAAATTTCAAAAATGATAGCTTTTAATTTTTAGGTGATAATTGATTTTTTATAAATGATCGAAAAAATAAATTTGTATGGGAGGGAGTATAAGTTTGGAAAGTATTCAACCAGTTTATATATCATTCTTTTGGATAATTTTTTTTAATGCCTTTTGCAAACTTTCAACTTTCTACCTTAAAATTTCATTCAAAAATTTTCAGTTTATGTGTTTTTTCATTGCAAATGAAACAACTTGTGCACATTAGACCAGGGGGGGTCGGTGCATAACAATTGCAGAATTTTTTTTATTTTTTCTGTGTGTATAAGAAACAGATGTATCCACATGAAAAATTTAAACTGTGTATCTTTTACCAGAGCCCTAAAAAATCACTCAAAATTTTCAACATTTATGCTTACCACCTCCCTCCCCTTACACCTCCCGACGTAAAACTTTTACCAAAATTCAAAACTATGTAGTTCTACAATTTTACAAAATTTGAATTTGATATCTGCACTCAGTTTTGAGATCTAACGGTTTGAAACTTTGGGAAGTGCAATGCTCCCCATTTTCCCCACTACTATTTTGTCCGAATGTTATATTTTTTTCGTATTTTTTAGTATAGCTTAATATAAGTACTAAGTTTCAATTACATAGCTTAACAAATAGCCAAGATATTAATATTTAAATGTTTTTCTTTGCACCCCTCTGACCCTCGCCCTTACAATAGTTAGCCTCTATGTAAGCTGATTCCAGTGGATCTATATGCCACCTTGTCTAAAAATATAAATTTTTTATGCTAAGTAATTTCGAAGATATAATCGTTTGAAAAAAAAATTCGGCCGACAATTGGTTTTAGCCCCCCTTTTGCACCCCAATGGATAAAAAAATTAAATTAATTTTAAAAGTTGTCCCACAAACCCCTCTGCCAACGCAATTCCCAGGCTGCAAACTAATTAACAACAATGAAGAGTCAGGAGAAGAGGAAAGGATGTATCGTCCAACACCACTCAGCAATAGTATTGCTGGTAAAATCTTCACTCCGGAAAAGATAAGATAGACGATCAATACCCTTAAGCCCTCCAAACATTTTATAAGATATGCCGATGACCTTGTAATTATCATTAACTTATCATATAACTTTGTCAGAAAGGCTGCAATCCGCCTCTGAAATGATAATGAATTGGTGTCAGTCTAAGAACTTGAACATCAACCCGAGTAAGACTGAGATAGTACCATTTACGAATAGAAGGAAAATTTGCATAACACCTCCTTCTATAAATGGAACGTCAATACGTCAGATGATGTCAAATATTTAGGTGTGATACTTGATAACAAACTCAACTGAAACAAACATATAGAATAGACTCACGCCAAAGCATTAAAGGCGTTTTGGGTCTGCAAAAGCCTATTTGGCAGAAAATGGGGATTACAACCCAAGATGATCTACTGGTACTAAAGAATAATCATCCTCCCAATAGTCACATACGGATCAACAGTCTGGTGGACTAAAATGTTACAACAAAGCTTATATTAAAAAAAAACTCAAAGACCAGCGTGCCTTAGTATCACATGTGCAATGAAAACCTACCCTAATGCGGCAATGGAAATATTCCTGAACATCCCTCCAATACCTTTCCAAATAAAAAAGAAGGCAATAAAAGGGGTGCTACTCATACAGAGGTATAATAATTACAAATCGGGAGATTTTAGAGGTCACCTCCAAATTCTAAATAATCCGAGAATCGGGGTTATAACCTCAACACTGTCAGACACTATGCCGGCAAAATTCAACTTTGAAACCCCATTCAAAGTAATAATCAGAGAACGCAAGGATTGGCAATCCATGCTACCTGATATGGAAGAGGGATCAACCATCTGGTACACAGATGGCTCGCGCACCTCGGAGGGGATTGGAGCCGGAGTCACAGGTCCTAATTTCTCGGTTTCAAAACCTCTTGGTATGGAGGCCACAATCTTCCAAGCCGAACTTATTGCAATGGAACTATGTATCCAAGAGAGTATTAGTAGAGCTCATCGCAACAAATCTATTTACATGTTATCGGATAGTCAGGTATTCTCAAAGCTCTTGCATCCAACAAACACGAGTCAAGACTTGTTTGCGACTGCCTTCAAAACCTAATCATCCTGTGAAGGAGAAACAAAATAACGTTAATGTGGGTCCCAGAACATACGGGGATTGAGGGAAACGAAGAGGCAGATCACCTCGCAAAAAATGGCGCAGAAACAAATTTTATTGGACCAGAGCCACTCTGTGGAAAACCAAAAGGACACTTGGACCTTTATACTTAGAGAGTGGATTGAAAAAGAGCATAGAATCTACTGAAATAGATTTTCAGGTTTATCAATCTCAAAGAAATTTATCCTACCACAAAAAAACAAACTGGAGGATATTCTAAAATTCAGCAAAACTGACGTTAGTACTCTAATCGGTCTATTGACGGGGCATAGTGGAGTAAACCACCACCTCAAAAATATGGGCCTCGCTGAAACCAACATCTGCCGCCTCTGTCTCAGAGACTCAGAAACGACAGAGCACGTCTTATATCACTGCAAGACAGTAGCAAGGAAAAGATTCAATCTTCTAGGAAAGGGTTTCCTTACATCTGATGAATTAGTCAGCATGGCTCGCTTAAATATACTTAGATTAGCCAAAGCTATAGACTTATGGTGGAGTAAAGGGGCAATAAACGCACAATAGACCAAAAAGGTAGCGGTGCCCTCAAGTGTTCCTCTAAATAAAATAAATAAATAACCATTAAGATGGCATGTAGGTCCACCAGAATCAGCTTAGAGGAAGGCAAGGCTAATTATTGTAAGGGGGAGGGTCAGAGGGGGTGCAAGGAAAAATATTTCTTAAGTTATGTAATTGAAACTTGAAACATATACATACTAAGCTATACTAGCGAAATACAAGAAAAAAATTTGGTAATAGGGGAAATGGGGGCCATTTCAAAAATGGTGCACTTTCCAAAATTTCATACCGTTATATCTTATATCATACCGTTATATCTTAAGTACAGATATCAAATCGAAAATTTGTCAGATTGTAAAAATACATAGTTTTTAATTTTGATAAGAAATTTAAGTTGAGCGGTGTAAGGGGAGGGAGGTGGTAAGCAAAAGTGTCGAAAATTTTGAGTGAATTTTTTTGGGCTCTGATGAAAGATACAATGTTTAAATTTTGCACGTGGATACATCTATTTGATATACATAGAAAAAAAATAATAATTTGGTCCCCAATTGTTACGCACCGACCCCCTAATCTAACGTTCACAAGGTGTTTCATGTGCAATAAAAAAAAACACAAAAACTGAAAATTTTTGAATTAAATTTTGCGAAATGCATTTAAAAAAATCCCTAAATGTATGGAATATTAAAACTTTAAAACTTCTAACCCCTCCCATACAAAATTATTTTTTCGACCATTTTTAAGAAATCCATTATTACCTAACTATTGAAAGCTATCAATTTGAAACTTTGCATAAGACTTTTAAAAATAATTGAAACGAAATTGCTTCAAAAGTTTTGAGATCCCGCCTGCTCCCATACAAAAGTGCGATTTCAACCAATTTCAATAAATGAACTAATAACCAACAATTAAAAGCTACGAAGTGGTTAATTATTGTAAGGGGAAGGGTCAGGGGGGAGTGCAAAGAAAAACACTTAAAAATGAATATCTCAACTATCTCTTAAGCTATGTAATTGAAACTTTAAACTTATATTACGCTATACTGGGAAAATACAAAAAAAATATAACATTTTGAAATAATAGTAGTGGGGGGAAATGGGGAGCATTTCAAAAATGGCGCACTTTTCAAAATTACGAATCCTTATATCTCAAAAAGAGTACAGATATCAAATCAAAAATTTGTCAGATTGTAGAACTACATAATAGTTAATTTTGGTAAAAATTTTAAGTTGGGAGGTGTAAGGGGAGGGAGGTGATAAGCAAATATGTCAAAAATTTTGTGTGATTTTTTGGGGCTGTGGTGAAAGATACAAAGTTTAAATTTTGCATGTGGATACCTCTAATTAATGTACATAGAAAAATAATAACAACTTGATCCATAATTGTTATAAACCGACCTCCCTGGTCTAACGTGCAAAAGGTGTTTCATGTGCATTGAAAAAAACACATAAACTGAAAATTTTTGAGTGAAATTTTAAGGTAGAAACTTGAAAATTTGCGAAATGCATTTAAAAAAAAAACTTAAATATACGAAATATTAACTGGTCGAAAACCTTTAAAAATTCTACCCCCTCCCATACAAAATTATTTTTTCGACCATTTTTAAGAAATCAATTATCACCTAACTATTAAAAGGTATCAATTTGCAATTCTACATACAAACTTACAAAAATAATTGAAATTAAATTACGTTAAAAGTTTTGAAATCGCGTTTGCCCTTCTACCCCCTCCCATACAAAAGTATGATTTCGACTAATTTCATTAAATTAACTAATAATCAACAAATTAAAAGCTACGAACTTGAAATTTTGTACGAGCATCTTACAACAAAAAAGAAAGAAAATTTTATCACAAGTCTTACGATTCCCCTCCCTCCTCTACCCCCTCCCATACAAAATTCTTTTTTCGAGCATTTTTAAGAAATAAGTTGTCAGCTAACTCCTAAAAGCTATCAACTTCAAATTTTGCAGAAAAACTTATAAAAATAATTCAAATGAAGTTGTTTTAAAAGTTTTGAGTTTGCGCTTGCCCTTCTACCCCCTCCCATACAAAACTATGATTTCGACCAATTTCATTAAATCAACTAATAACCAACAAACTAAAAGTTACGAACTTGAAATTTTATACAAGCACCTTACAAGAGAAGCAAAATAAAACTACATATCAAATTTTACGATTCCCCTACCTTCTCTACCCCCTCCCATACAAATGTTCGGTTTCGTGAATGTAAAATACACCGAATTTTATGAAAATTCTATGCAACTTCGTCTATGAAACACATTCTATACAGAGAATTTTGGACGTGATTCAAGCAATTAATTGAAAAGCTATTAACATCCACCCCTGCTCCTCCCCTCATAAAAACCCAAACTTGCAGAAACGAATGAAATATTATTAAATTGACAACAGCCCTGCCCAAGAACTCCCTTTCACTTAGCCTTCCCTAACCACTCTAACCTGCATATTGACTTTCCACTCATCCGCAACTTGTCCCAAGAATAATAAAGTTTCGCCCGACTTGTTGGCAGTTTATTTATTTTTGTTTCATTATACTCTAGATGAAATCTGAGAGTATATTGGGTTTGCCTTACCGTTTGTAACGCTAAGAAATAACACTCGCACAGAGCCGCCTAGGGTACAGAAATATTTGTTGTCGCTCAAAAACCTCGATTCCGAGTTACCGTCTGTCTGTTTGTCCGTCTGTCCGTCTGTCGGTCTTTGCGTCTGTCTACAGCATAACTCTCGAAAGCTTGAGCTATAGTGCTAACAATTTTTGTGTATCATTTTTAGCATAAAAGTAACTTTAAATTCGTGAATGGGTTACATGCCCCCACTCCTTCTACCCCCTCCCATACAAATTTCATGAAATTATGAAATATTAGAAATTTCGCTTTTCTTTGAAACTATTTAAGCTATCGACTTGAAATTTAAGTCAAAGTATTATGATATAGATGTCATTAATATCACGGAATATTGATTCGATCCCCTCACTCCTTCTACCCTCTCCCATACAAATGGACAATTTTAAAAAGGACATATTTTCATTGAAACTAGTAAAGCTGAAAAGACGAAATTTTGCCAGAATTTATTCTACTATAATTGCAACGGCAACGACCTCGCAAACGAAAAAAGGGCTACTCTATTGGATCTTGGAATGTTCGATCTTTATTTAGGAAAGGAGCTCTGAAAGAGTTCCTCGAAGAAGTGGCAAAACACAACATCAACATAACTGCCATCCAAGAAACGAAATGGCTCGGTAACGAAATCATGGACATGAGATCACACACAATCTATTCAAGTGGAAAATTGTCGGGAAGCAGAGAGTTTAGAGTTGCTTTTGTCGTTGACAAAAAATGTAAACAGCAGGTTACGAGCTTCAGACCAGTAAGTGAAAGGTTGTGTGCAATCCGAATAAAGACTAAATTTTTCAACACTTGGTTGATCAACGTTCACGCACCAACAGAAGACAAGGACGATATAACTAAAGACGAATTTTATGCCACCCTAAAGGCAACCTATGATTCACTACCCTCGAATGACCTAAAAATTGTCTTAGGGGATTATAATGCAAAAGTTGGAAAGGAGGAGGCTCATAGAGGAACAGCAGGAGGGTAAAGTCTCCATGACATAACCAATGACAATGGCCAACGTCTTATTGATTTCGCAAGCAGCAAAAATATCATAGTAAGCTCTACGTGCTTCCCACATCGCGATATTCACAAGCGAACGTGGGTATCACCAGATGGTCACACCTTCAACCAAATAGACCACGTTCTAATTGGCTGCTTCCAGCATACTATTTTGTATAAAGTATAAAAATATCAATAACGTGAAAAAAAATTGTTTTGATTCGTACATTCCTTCTACCCCTCCCATACAAATGTATAATTTTTATTAAATGCATTATATCGATTTCCATTAAAACTAGAAAAAATTCAAACTTAAAATTTTGCCAGAATTTGTTTTTTAATAATTGCAATAAATGCTACAAAAAATTATCAGCTCCGCTGCACTCCTACTACCCCTTCCCATATAAATATCTGTATTATAAATTCAAGAAAAGCATTTCTCCTTCGAATGTATGAGAGCTATCGACTTTGAAATTGAATCAAAGCATGGTGATAAGGATGATGATAAGCAGTTTCAAAATCATCTTAAACGCTCCACTTCCTCTGCCACCTCCCATACAAATGCCTCAATTTCAGGAAAACTATGTCCTATTTCTTTAAAAATAATGAAAACTAAGAACTTTAAATTTTGCATGTCATGTTCGGTGTCATAAACGAAAAATACAAACCTCCCCCTCTACTTCTACCACCTCCCATGCAAAAGTCTCTATTCACTTTTCGAAAGAATTTGATATTACATATTTTGCGCCACATTAAAGTCATTCCCATTTCATCTAGAGTATCATATGATTGGGCTTTACGCCCAATCATAATTCTGCTACGTATTTTATTTAAGTTATTTAACTTTATTTACTTTAACTTTTGCTACTACTACTATTCTTGAATTTTCTTCCATCTCCTTGCTTCAACATGGAGAGTGTTAAGGAGCTTGTTGCCAAGTCTTTCTGGATCCTTACTTGGCATGTTAAGTTCATCTCCTTGTCAGTCAGACGAGTTTCGATGCCATTCCTAATTCCAGCATTGTTGTAAAGTACATTCCTATCGATACTGTCGTATGCTCGCTTAAAGTCTACGAATATTTGGTACACGTCGATGTTATATTCCCAGCATTTTTCTACCACCTATTTCACTTTGAATATTTGATTGATCGTCCGGCTCTGAATCCACCTTGGTATTCTCCAATTATGTTTTCGGCATGAAGTTTAATCCGAGACTCTATGATCTTTGTCAGGATTTTGTAAGATGTGCAGAGCATTGACTTTACGCCCAATCATAATGCTGTTATTGTTTAAATTCATCTACTGACTTTTCTTTACGATCATTTATGTTAAGAATTTTTTGCCGAGTTTTAGGAGCCAGTAAAAATTACTGCAGAAATATTTTGCATTTAATAATTTTATTTCGGAAATTTCCTTCTTTTTATCTATAGAGGAGATAAGTAGAGAGTAAATCCTCATAAGGGCTGCTGCTCAATATCATGTGGACTCCACTCCTTTCCCATAATTCTCTCGCTCATTTCTTGCACTAAGCAAGAACAGCTACTGTGTAGCCAGCTGAAGATGCTGTCCGACTCGGAGTAGCCCCATTATTGCAGAATCTGTGACGAAAGTGCGGTTCCGCAGTTGGATTTTCGTTACAAAGTGGAACAAGAAAATTTACAAAATTGTAGAAGAATCAGAAAAAAAATCTATTTTCGTAGGTAAAAGATTCTTACGCTTGTTAAGGAGAAACACCGATCTTGAAGTCCGAGTATAACTTGCTTTCAACTTATTTTATGCACAACCGCTTCTTGGTGCCCTGGAACCCTGGCGAGTCAGCGAGGCTACTATTTATGCCCCTGTTGTATGGTGTAAGCTGCAAATTTCAAATGCTTTAAAAAAATTTAACGACTTTTGCCAAATTTACGCACACTTTAGATTGACATTAGACGTGAGGTCATTATTCTTGATTTAATTATTTTATAAACAAATGCTTAAAAAAGTCCGCCAATTAAAAGAACTTATTACACTTTATTTTAAAAATATTTATTGTATTATTTTTGTATTTCTACAACTCTTTTTTGTTGTTGTTGAAATTCTAAGAACATATACACACAATCTACACTATTTTCTAAAAGACAGTTTTTATTTAATTTTTACATCTTTTAATTTTATTATTATCAATTTCTGTCATATTTTTTTTTCGTTTTTTTAGAGAGATTTTAACTCTTAATCCAATTAATTGTCCTTCCTTATAAAATATAATTTATCACAAAGTATAAAATAATTTGTTGCGGTCTATTTTGTTTACAAATTTTTACGCATTTGTATTATTTACAATAATTAATTAAATATTTATTTTTAGTTATTTTGATAGTGCTTTTTTTTGATTGATTTTTAAACTAATTAAAAAAAGAAATTTTGCGCCTGAAATTATTCATGTTTTAATAATAATGAGAATTTAACAAAATCGTAAGAAAAGATTTCCGGATTCTACACTATTACGCTTTATTATTCGTGACGTTACGGTCTCTGCTGAGACCTTCATCAAACCGATTCATGAGTTTGATAAAGGTTTCAGCAGAGACCGAAACGTCACGAATAATAAAGCGTAACAGTGTAGAATCCGAAAATCTTTTCTTTTAATTCGAAATGCACTGTGAAAACATTCACCAAACCATTTAACAAAATAGTTAAAAAAAAATTTTGAGGTACAGCGTTTATTACAGAAAAAAAAATTGCATTTTAATTTTTGGTGAAATAAATTAGATTCTTTAACATGAAACTAGCGTCGCCATGATTTTCTTTTTTTTTTTGCTAGTATTTAGTATTTTTTATCGACTTATCTTTACTCTATAGGATTAGTATTTTAAAATTTTTTTTTTTAAGATCACAAAAATTCCGATTGCTCAAAGCATAAAAAATTTAAAAAATCCAATTTTTTTACTAGAAAATTTGATTGTATTTTAATTTAAATCTTTATCTTTCAGTTTTAGCACTTTCTTATTTAATCGTTCAGTCTCAACTTAGTTCTATGGTGGTTTCTATGTTGGGCTTCCTTCTCTATCCTCGAAAACCTCTTCTTCTCTTTGAAGATTTGTAAAATCTTAAACCTTTATTATCATTCCATCAATACGAGTTCTTTATTGTTTTGGCATATAAAATACTTTTGGGAAAACCAGATGTAAGCTAAAAGAAAAGATTTGCTGACTCTATACTGTTACGTTTTATTATTCGTGACGTTTCAGTCTCTGCTGAAACCTTTATCAGCAGGTCTCAGCAGAGACGGAAACGTCACGAATAATAAGGCGTAACAGTGTAGAATCCGGAAAATCTTTTCTTTTAATTCGAAATGCACTGCGAAAACATTCACCAAACTAAGATGGAAGCTTTTTTTTAATCATTTTGGAAAGGAGTTCCCAATTAAAGTTATCATATTACGAAATCTCAAAATAATTAAAAAAAGTAAATTGGTTCAAAAATCCCTAATTTTAGATTATCAAAAACATTACTTCCAAAAAACAAATTATTTCAAACAATAAAATTTATGTACGTAGAGTTTCCCAAGCAAAACTTATTCCATTCTGCAAATCAGCTGTTTTCAAGTTTCCTGAGATAATTGCGTTGTTAGCTTTTACGTGCTATTTATAAAATAGAGAATTTTATATTTTACTGGCAAAAAAAATATATTTTAGAGTTTTCTTCCAAAAAAAGGCGTTTTCTGTTAAAAATGTTTCTTGTCAAATTAGGTTTTCTAGCCCATGCTACAAAACATATTTGAGTATTTCCATTTACTGCTAAGGTTATAGAGACAACCCTCCTTCAACCTAAACTTATACCGACTGCATTGCTTGAAAATCTATTTATTTCAAAATAAATAAATTTTTACGAAAGACAATAGCGTTTTTGTTAATCTTTTGTTTTTGTTGTGATTTTAAAAATTATGGAATAAATTTAGGATTTTTAAAATTACGTGTTAGCATTTTAAAAATTACATGTTCCCGGAAGTGAAGAGTTTTGAGAAAAACAGGGATTTGTGTATAAAATCATTGGATTTTAGCTAAATTGTTACTATTATTAGCTCGGTTGTAGTCTAGTGGGTAGAGTGTTGGTTTACAATGCAAGGGTCGTGAGTTCTAATTCCGGTCGACGCATAATTCCTTTTGATGTCCTAGCAAAATTTAGAAGTTTAATTTGTTCGTACACTGTCTTGGGTATTTTTTTTTTGTTTCTTTTTTTCACTTTTACCAATTTGTTTTTTTCTTATTTGTTTATTTTGCTATTATTTCTATTTATTCTTTTCGCTCCCTAAAGTTGTCTAAAGTCTTGTTGATCATGGTTAGCTTCCCTATTAGTCAAATTAATGTTCGGGAACTGAGCTCTGCCTATCTCTCGCTGTATATCCATACCCAAACTGAAAGACCAAATAGTCTAGCACTTGGCTAATGTAAGGTGATACCGAGAAGTGAACAGTTTTATTCTGTTCCCGGATGCCTCTTCAATTAGTTCCCTATTTGGGGAACTGCTCCATTCCAGAATTTAATTATATCTGGATAAAATTGGTGATCTAATGACATATTATGTACTTCTGTTATGTGTACGCTGGCGCTGAAATTGTTATCGCGGACGATTTCAATGTTCATAACATTGCCTACCTTGATCACTACACTACTATGGACCATGAGGGGCGTGATACTGAGCTATTGCCTCTATAAACGGTCTAACACAGCTGGTAGATGAGCCCACTCGTTAACCAAATATTGCAAGATATTTTTTCAACCTTTTTGACCATTTTCTCACCAGCTAGCCAGAGAAAAATGCTGTCTCTGTCATATCACCATCGCCAATTTGAAATACGGATCATTTTTTTAATCTTGCAAAATTCCCAGTTGCAGCACTTACACCGCTGGCAATCAAAGCACTTCGCTGAATATTTGACATTTCAAATGAACCAACTGGGGGGCAATTAATGACTTCTTCAATGCCTTTAATTGGAAATTGTGCTTTGATTCCAATGACTGCGATAAAGCTTGTAGACTTGTCGGCGAGATTATCCTGAAATGTATGAAGCTCTACATACCTTCAAGTCATAAGAGAGTCAGGCCGTCGAAGGACTCTTAGTTCAACAATGAATGTCTCGATGCAATTAAGACTAAGAAACAAGCATTTCAAACATTTAAAGGCAATAAAACACCTGCCAACAGAGAACTCTTTAATGCGTGAAGAAATGCCTGCAAATTCATACTCAATCGAGTTAAATTTGAGCATTACCATAAACCTCGACGGAAGATCCTTCAGTGCCCTAAAGGCTCGAGATCTTACTGGTCATTCGGTAAAACGATCAACAAAAATGTCTTTTCTTCTTCAATACCACCTCTTGTTGATGGCGACCATATTGATCCTGTCGAAAAAGCTAACTTAGTAGCATCAAGTTTCCCTAGAAACTCACGCCTTCCATCTTCAAATCAATCGCCTCCCGCTCTAAATGATTCAGGTTTCTCAGTGCCTAAACTACATTTTCGCATGAGACTTAAGGATCCTTCAAGAGCTCAATATCCAAAAATCTGCTAGTCCTGACGGTATTCCTCCCATTACCCTTAAAAAGTGCACCTCTTCAGCTAAGCCATTTCGCAATCTTTTCTATCTTTCCTATTCTTCTAGCTTGTTTCCACGTATTTGGAAAGTTGCAAATTTTCAGCCAATTCCCATGAAAGGAAGCAAAGTGAGGCCCGTCAACTATCGCCCAATAGCCATTACCTCAGTGCTCTTGAAAGTAATGGAAACTGCTGTAATTCGCAAAATCGTTGAATATCTGGAGGATGGCCAGCTAATCTATGATCGTCAGTATGGGCCCCGACCTGGAACGTTCTCGAGAGATCTTTTGGTCTACTTGACATTGCAAAAGCTGTTGGCAGAGTTTGGCATGAATTTCTCATATTTGAGCTTAGGGCCATGGGTCTTAATGCTACCCTTGTTCAATGGATTGAGAGTTCTCTTTCTGAACGCTCTATACGAATAGTACTAGACGGCGTTACTTTTTCCTCTTTTCCAATAGATTCCGGCGTCCCTCAAGGCTCGGTTTATATCCAAAGTTTTTCTTAGCTTTTATCAACGACCTCCTGTCGTTCACTCTTAATCCAATCCATAGTTTCCCGGATGACAGTACTTTAGATAACACTTATGAATTTAACTCTGCTGTGAAATCATACAAGCATTCTATTGCTTCCAATCGTATGGAGTTATTCCGTTCGCTGAGCTCGGATCTCAGCTTAATCTTGGAATGGGGCAGAAAAAAAGAGTAGAGCTCAACGCCTCCAAAATACAGGCCTGTCATCTATCCCTCAAACGTGTTATCTCAAAATGTGAAATTTGGTGGCACACAACTTTGCATCTGGGATAACTTCACACATCTAGGCGTTAAAGTTATTATAATGACCATCTGAATTGAGCCCAGCTCATCTTTAATGCTACCTTCGGCGCCTCTAAACGTCTAGGTGTTCTCCGAAAGTGCAAACAGTATTTCACGTCGAACAACCTCGCAGCCATCTATAAGGCATACATCAGACCACGTTTAGAGTGCAATTCGCATATTTGGGCTGTGGCACTCAAATCACACCTCGTGCTGCTCGACCGTATTCAAAAACATGCATTCCGATTGATTGGAGACGAGACCATCACGTCTTCAATCAATTCTCTCGAGCATCGCAGAAATGTCGGAGTACTTAGCATTTACTATCGCTACTTCCATGGTAAATGCAGTGAGGAACTAAGCGCACGCATTCCTCCACTCCATAATTTTCTCCAAGATACTCGTCAAGCTAAACACGCATACGAGTACACCGTTAAACCCTTGCCTTCTCTTACAGTGTAATATAGGCAGTCATTCATTTCCGAACATCTAGACTTTGAAACATATTATCAGCTAAAATGTTTTCTAACGAATACAACCTCCAGTGCTTCAAAAGCAATATACACCGACACTTTCGTCTTTCTCCACCCAAATTAAATTGACTCAACTTTAGATTTTTTTTTCAATTCCTATACCGACACAGCTGTGCATAGCACTATAGGGTGACCCCCAAAGTTGTGATCGGTTCTTTTTAAAAAAAAATCCAGCATTCTGCCTTCTTGATTACTTCAATTTACGAAAAAGAAAAATCTTAGATAAGGGGTTGTGCGAAGGGCTAACAACCGTTCCGCAATAAGTATTGAAAATGTCAAGGAACCTGAATTTCAAGAGGCCCAATTTGGGCTGTAGTGCTATTGCAGACGTAGAAGTTACTATTATTATTTATTATCCTTGACTAAAGATTTATAAGTGTTTATGCGGCATTTCTTATGCTGCCACAGTGGAAATGTATAGCAAATATTTTGATCTCGTGATTCACAGAAAAGGGTAGGGAAAAAAATGGACTTGGCTATTTTTTGATCTTGAGGTGTTAGATTGCTTCGGAGCCAATACAGGTGGAGCTAGTAAGTAAGCCTACTTCCCTAATTTTTCTACAGCCCAAATTAGGCTTTTGCTCCTGATTTTCTGGTTCCTTAAAATTTTCATTACTTATTGGTGAAGGGTTGTTGGCCATTCGCATAACCCTCTACCCACGAATTTTTTAATTTTCATAGATTGAGATATCTAAGTATGCAGTGTTGTGCAATTATGCGTTGACCGGGGTATGAACTCACGACCTTCGCGTTGTAAACCAACACGCTACCCACTAAGCTTCCCCCTACCTGAGCCTACTTCCCTACCCGATGTAGAATGTTGGCATGAAAATCTTCTTGACTCTTTTCTTACAAATCAGAGTAAGAAATAAAAAGTATCTGTTGTTGCACCATCGACGATTGGTAATAGGATCACTTTCTTATTATGAGCACAATTTTTTGTTTTGAAGAAAATGCACCTTTTTAATCAAGTGCCTTCAAGAGAGTTAAACTATCTAAGGACTAATAATTCACCATCACGTTGCAATCCAGGCTAAGAAAGCTGAATTAGCGAGTTTATGGCATAAGCCAACAGAGGTGATGCTAAAGAACAATATGACCAAAAGTTAAGATGAAAGATTTTTGAGTATCTCAAAATATCCAAATGTTCCTTCGCCAAAGCCGTCAGCGATAATTTTATTTCAGCCCCTCACACCTCTTCCTTCTAATAGCGATTGCACAATCATTGAGGCGATAGAAAAAGCCAAAACGGCTGCTTGCCGTAAAACTCGCTAGGAATTCAACCCCACAACCTCGTTATCAGTCTCATCCAATTTTATTTTTTGAAGACATCATATTGACTCCCATAATGTTGCGCAATCGCGTCATCGTTAAATTTCTTCAGGATATCAATATAAATAAATCCACTGGTTCGGACAGTATTCCTTCCATTACCCTTAAAATTGCTTCATTTCATTTTCTATACCGTTTCGTAACCTTTTCATACTTTCCTATTCTTCAAGAAAATCCCCAAGTGGCTGGAAACTGGCGAATGTTCAGTCGAAAATTTGAAACAAAGAAGGGAAACAGTCGAACCTCACAAACTACTGTCTTGTAGCAATTATTTCCGCTTTATCTAAAGTGATAGTATCTGCAGTGAACTGCATAATAATGCAATACCTCCATACTTGTAGAATGCCCAACTTATATGTAACCGCCAATACAGTTTTCGGTGAAGGCCGAGGCCTTGCACAAGTTATTCCGAAAGCATTTGACAGAGTTTGGCACGAATCTCTACTATCGAAGCTGAAAACATTTGATGTTGATGCTTCTTTTTTACTATCCGTAGAAGTTCACATTAGAAGTAAATTAGGCGACGTTTTTTCGTCTCTGTGCTGTTTAAATTCCGGCGTTTCTCAAGGCAGTATATTACTCACCATATTCTTAATTTTTAGGAACGATCTTCTGCAGATGAATTTTAATCCTACAGCTTGAACTCTGTTTCTGTGACCCCCAGGGCAAAGTATAATGCCAGAAAAACACATCTGATATCTTTCACTTAAGCGCGAAATTTTGATATTTGTACAATAGCGTGACAATTGGCTCTTCAGACTATTTCCACCTTTTAGCAAAAAACTTGATTTCAGCCAGCACATTCTAAATGTAGCTTTACATGTCTCTTTCCAAATCTTGCAAGTCACTCTTCACAATTCGCAGACTTGAGCTGGAGCACCCAAAACACATCTAGCGTTACTTTCAAAATTCACGTTTTGACTTATTAGCGATGATGACAGCAAAGCATCTATAGACCCTTTTGAAAATAGTAGAAATGCCAGAGGGAGTAGTATCTACTGCAGATATTTTACTTTATTTTTATAATAATGACCCCCTGTGGGATGGAGGCAGTAGTCCTGCTTGCCCTCAAAATGGTAAATGGATAATCAATGAAACAGTTTATCACCCGTGATACCAAGGTCAGAAACGTCGCAATTCTGCAGTGCTACGCACCAACTAATGCCGCAAAACCTGGTGGCAAAGAGGAGTTTTATGGCCAACTGAGTGCTACCTTCGAGGGTGTTCCAAGAGGTAACTTTTTTATCATCTCGGGAGATACACCCAGGCTGGGTCTGGCAATACCGGACTAAAACATGTCACGACCTTGGATTGAGAGACCCGAAAACAGTCAGTTATTTGTGGAGTTTTTTAGTATGTACCAGGCAAATGATCATCGGAGACACTCTCTTCCCACACAAGAGCCACCATAAAACATCTTGAGTTTCCCCCGATGGTGTTACTCAGAACCAAAGTCGCCGTTGGAAAGATGTCTCCTCAATGTACGAGCGAAGCGTGGAGCTGATCACTACTTAATGATTACCTGCTTGAGAATGTGCACAGTAGCTATCCGACGGCCACAAAATCTTCAAATAAAGTGCCGGCTTAATGAACCATTAGACCCCGAAAAAATCGCGAGTGTTCCATTATTCCATTCTATTTTTTACATGAAAAGTCATCCGCATTGGGCGAATAAGAAATGCTCATACTGGATGCCAATTTGGAGGCAACCAGAAGTACACTTTTAACAAGTGCTGAAGAATTAGTGGGACAAGTGTAGAGTCAAAGGTCGCAAAACACATGGGACAAGGTTGGCGACCGAAAAAAAAACCCCAATTGGCAATCATCTCTCAACCCAAAGTCAACCAAACATCTCCTAACTTGAAATAGAACTACCGCGATGCTCAAATACAGCTTAAAAAGACTGCTAGGCGCGACAAGAGAAAGGCCAATTTAGATCTAGCCAACAAGGGAGAATCTGAGGCTTACCTTGGGGATATGGGTTCACTATTTAAAATTATGAAACAGTTGACGAACAGGAATTTCATCGCCAACCACCTGGTGAGACATGTCAGCGGAACTCTCCTCAATATGAGTAAGAACCAGTTGCCAAGAAAGGAATACTTCTCTGATATTTTAAACAACTTGGCAGAAGAAGAAATTCCAGAAACAGAACAACTACCAAACATCCAACCGCGATCTCCCAGATAAGAAAGAGATAGTTTCCGCCATTCGGTTAATGGCGGGAAGGAAAGCGACGAAGACGGACTACGAACCGAATTCCTCAAAGCGGACCCGGAAATAACAGCCTATATACTCCTCTCACTTGTTACTGAGGTGTAGAATGAATGAAGATATCCGACAGAATGGAAGGACGGCGTCATTGTGAAAATTCCGAAGAAGGGCGACGTTCGGGATTGTGGCAATTGGTGTGGTATATGTGTGATTACTGCCGCATCGAAAATCATGGTTAAGGTAATTCTCAAGAGGATTAGTGATGTCGTGGAGAGTACTCTCAAAGTTTATCAGGCTGTATTCCGTTAATGGTTGTATTGTACCGACCACACAAATACTCTGCCGATAATATTGGAGCAGTCCACCGAAATGGGTCCGCCACTACATCTCATGTTTGTGGACTTCGAGGAGGATTTCGACAGCGTTAAGTAAGATTACATGTGGAATGCTTTGCGTAGGTGAGGTATTCTAGATAAGGTCATAGCTATGATTAAAGAATCCTACGAAGATGCAAGGTGTCGCGTCTTGCATAGAGGAGAACTGTCCGAGAGTTTCCCTGTGCGAACGGGTGTCAGACAAGGGTGCATATTATCACCAGCCCTGTTTCTGGTGGTAATAAATTACATCTTGAAAGCTGCACTGGAAGGTGGAGAATATAAAGGTCTTCAATGGAGACTATTTAACACCTTAAGTCACATTGATTATGCTGATGACGTGCTTGCATATAACTGTTGGAACTTTGAGACAAATGTCCGCTCTTTGCATTCTAAATGCAAAGAGGCGAGACTGAAAATAAATGTGCGTAAAAATACATAAGTCCATGCACATGGGTTTGAACACAAGCGCAGCGATTGTTCTTCATGGGCAAGATGTGGAAGAGGCACAAGATTTTTGTTATCTCGGAAGCAATGTCAGATTGGGTGGCGGAGCCGAAAAGGATATTGGGACTCTTACGAATGAAGCTCGTGAGGCTGTCGGCACCATCTGCCCTCTCTGCAGGTTAAAAGAGATCTCCCTTCGCGCGAAACTGCGAGTGTTTGACGCATGCGTCAAATTCGTGTTGTTATAAATTTGTTCTGTATCGAAAGTGACCGTTCAGCTTACAAAGAAACTGCAAACGTTCGTGAACCAATACCTCCGACGCATTTTGAGAATATTCTGACCAGAAGTGCTCTGCAACGACGAACTCTGTAGTACAAACGGACATACTAAAATTGGAAGACATCTGTTTGTGTCCTATACACCTGTAGAAGGTCATAACAGGGAATTTATTGATTGATTGATTCTAATAATAAAGAATTCATCATCAATGTAGTGATGAAATTCGCCGTTGTTTTTATTTCTCTTTATACCGATTAGAGTATAAATAAACATGAGTCTGAAGTGTTCCATTTTGGCAAGAATTGAGTATGTGGAAGTACTACTAGATAAATTTTTCCTGGTTATTGAGGCAGCTTAATCTTGATCAGATACCAGCGAAGAAAAAAATCCCCGCGCTTGAGCCTATGTGGATTGAGGATCAGATCTGGCAAAGCGCCTGGACTCGACGGAATAATAAGCGAGATGTGTGAAAGCATCCGACGCGCCATTTTCAAGTGAAAGACCATGTTATGAGTAGTGCTAGCAAGTTCGTCCTTGGAGTCTTCGCGTACTTCAAGGTTGCATGTGACTATTTGAGCTGTAAGATAGTGCTTGATAAGCATAGAGATAGTGAATGTTAAGAAGTCGTACTCCGGAAGAGCTTCTTCTATTATAGGTAAGCATTTGTTAGAGGTTTACGTGACACTGAGTCAAAGCTCGTTGAGCGCGGTTGCCCACAAGGTTCAAGCAGGAGTCCATTTATAAGGAACCTTAGGATAGATGGTTTTCTAGTGCAATTTGCGATCTTATACAACGTCGCGGCATACGCTGATGGTGGTGATCATAACACCGATTGCGCATAACAAACTCTACAGTATTATGGGAGAGAAATTTTATAACTTCACCCCATCCGATTGCGCTATGATAAAAACTAGCGTGGATAGTATAGGAGTGTTAGTAGCATTTACATCTTATTTTATAATTGGGAATCTACACTGGCTACTGAGTTGCTGTTGTGCCTACTGTGCTGAACTTGTGCTTCGAATAGTACCGACTTCATAAAAATTGCGTAATTTGTTTGTCACTAGAATTAACTACCTTTTGAAAGAAAACGTATTACTCAGCGCATCTTCTCTATAGCTCTATTATGATACCGGCTGCGCCATAATGAATCACATTATGACTATGGTGAGAGAGGCTTCGAGGACCTTTTGCAATTCCTTACGCATTTTCAGGTCCTTATATAGTTCTCTGGGATTGATTTGGTCTGGAACACTTTCACGAGCGTTGAATTACTTCAAATTCAAACTCGAAAACGGCTGTCTAAGCTATGGATTTCAGGTACTACAATTTTTCGTAAACGGTCTAGCATTTTGGGAACAGGCTTTTGCAACTATTTCGGAAATGCAATTTGGATAAGTTGAAAAGCTCAGGTCATCATTTGGTTTTGCTGTTGCTGCTGATGTTGCTGCTGTGTTCCATTCTGTTGATTATGATGTTGTTGCATTTGATGAATTTGATGTTGTTGTTGAACTTGATTCTGTTGTTGAACTTGCTGTTGCTGTTGCGCCTGCTGTACTTGTTGCTGTTGTTGGGCTTGTTGTTGTTGAGTCTGTTGCTGCTGCTGTTGTTGAGGCTGAAGTATACTAGTGCCATTTTGATTTTGTAAGCTGAGCTCAGCTTTCACACGTCTGGCTATATGTGATCGTGTATGCTTTCGTAGGTGATCCTTTCGATAGAATCCTTTCCCACATTCGTTACAAATGTGTCGTTTTTCACCCGAATGAATCACAAAGTGCAGACTTAATTGTTCCTTTCGCTTGAACGCTTTCAAGCAGACCGAACAAATGAAAGGACGTTCCGGATTATGCGATTGTTTGTGCCGCGTCAGATGATCCTTACGTTTCAAAGCTGCATTACAAATGTCACAAATGAAGCGTCGTTCGAGATTGTGTCCAACGAGATGAACTTCGAGTAGACCCTGCTCAGGATAGGCTACTTGACATTCGGGACAGCAGTATAAAGGACTTCCATCTAAGGCAGTAGTTAGGCGAATTTCGCCAGGACGAGGTTTTGGTTTCCGCTCCTTCGGTGCCTTTTTTCGTTTCTTCTTTTTGGTCGTTGTAGTTGTGTTCGTGGTCGTCTGAGTCACAGTTGTCGGTACAACGCATGTTGTTTGCTGTCCGGATTGTTGCTGTTGATGTTGCTGTTGTTGTTGCTGTTGCTGCTGATGGTGCAAGGTGGTAGGCTGGTGTTGGGATAAGGTTAGGGTGCTACCCAGTGCGTTAATTCCGATTTGTGCTTGAGAGATATCTATAGTTTGCTGTTGTGCTTCCTTTTTTATGTTTTCCGCTGAGTATTTGAGGAAATGATGTAAGGACAGTGGTAGTGTGCTGGCTGGCAAATGTGAGAGGTAGTCGGCTACAGCCGATCCGGGAGTCAAAGTTTGCCAGCTGGTATTCTGTAGTACTAAATGAAGAGATTATTAGTAGCGATCGGAAAAATTCTTGAAATACTTACTACCTCTCTTTGTATCGACCGTCTGCTGTTGTAGTATGGCATTGCAAAGGTCCTGTGAAATTTCCTGCTGCTGCGATTGGATCGGAGCAGATGAAGTTGTAGTAGCTATCGTACTCTGTGGATAGGATATAGCTGTCGCAACCAATCGTTTATCTTCGGACGACGGCTGACTGTAAGGAATCGTAGTGTATTGCTGCTGTCCAGTGACTATGTGACCGTTATATTTCGTTTCGACATTATTGTCGTCAGGACGAAATTTCGTTGGTATTGTAGTGGTAGCTGTGAGCGGTTGATTGAAATGAGTCATATTCGCAGAAGAGTTTTGATAGCGATTTGTTGTATCCTGCTGAAATGTAGAGTAGTATTATTTCTGAGTTTGTTGTAGGAGGAGTGACTAAAATGACTTACTTGAACTGTAGTTGGAGCCGATACAAGCGTCCCGCCTGTTGTAAATTGTTGTATTCCTGGTATTGTTCCGGGGAATGGACCACCGAATGGTGTGAAGTTCATAATGGAAACACAGGTGGAAACATCTGCAAAAGAAAATTTTGGTTAGTGTAAAATTTTTGATATTTTCGAGAGATAAATAACTATAACATTCGAATCTCGGGCTTCAGTGAGGTAAGGTGGACAGGATCGGGAGAGCCGAGCCTAAACACCTCTCTGCACGTTGGCTCTGAGTGTCAAAAATGACGTGGCGGTCGTCCTCACAACGAGAACGAGAAACAGTCTCATCAGCTGGAAACCAATCTTGGAATGGATAGACCCAGGACGAAGGTCAGTATTACCAGAACAATTATTTGCTATGGCACGCTGGTATGGAGGCCAGCGGTGGTACTAAAGCCAACCTAGTACCTTTACACCTAATCCAACGGATGGCATATCTGTGTATAACAGGTGCTCTGGAGGTAATTCTTTCACTACCTCCACTTAATCTTTTTATAAAACAAACAGCCGGCCTAGCTGCCATTAGATTAAAAACCACTAATTCGTGGTCAGCGCCACAAGTTGGTCATAGCGGAATTTTAAACGTCATTAGAGACGCAAACTCCCTTTTAGGCTGCGAGTATGATTGCATGAACCAACCGCAGGTTGAGAACGGGAAGTCTCACATTAAGTTTCCTGAACGAAACGAATGGGCAACAAACACGATACTCAGCACCTGCACAGGACCTCATCTCTATACGGACGGATCTAAAATTAACCAGGGGCCAGGTGCAGGGCTTGCTAAAGCTGCACGCATTTAGGATGCGAATCGCGAGCGATAGCCTTTGCAGATGGTGCGAGAAAGACGAAGAATCTATCGAACATTATCTTTGTCACTGTTCGCAAACCGAACCAAGTGGCTAGACCCAGAGGAGTGACTTCCATTTTACTATCAATAGGGGGAGTATAATGGGCCCAACTAGATGGCCCCAGGGCATTGTGCACGCTCCTACAACCTAAGCCTAAGGTCAGAATCGTCACAATTCTACAGTACTATGCACTAAAGAATGTCGAAACACAAGGCGACAAAATAGGGTTACATGACCAAATGAGCGCCACCCGCGAATGTGTTCCAAGAGGTGCTATTATTATTATTATCTGGAGATATGAACGCCCAGGTTGGGTTTGACAATATTGGACTAGAACACGTCATGGGAAAGCATGAGAAAGCATGGTGACCATTGGGATGACGCGTCACGATCTTAGATTAAAAGATCCGTAAACAGCAAATTATTTGTGCAGTTTGGTAGTAATCGGTAAATGGTCATCGGAGGCTCTCTTTCCACACATGGGTTACCATAAAACATAGTAGGTCTCCCCAGTTGGTGTTACTTAGAACCAAATGTACCAAATGTGGCCTTAAGTCGCCGATGGAGCAGATGTCTCCTTGATGTGCGAGTGAAGCGCGGAACTGACGTGAGGAGCGATCACTACTTGAGTGTTGCCTGCTTGAAACTGCTGTCCGACGTCCACAAATTCTTTAACTGAAGCATAAGTTTTATATGGATAAACTTGGAGACTGCAACTAAGACCCGAGTATTCTACGAGATAGCACTCTCGAAGATCATCTGGCTGGGTTCCGTAAAGGGTCATCTAAAACAGACCACACAAATACCCTACAGATAATATTGAAGCAGGTAGCCGAAATGGGTTCTCCTCTATATCCCACGTTTGTGAACTTCGAGAAGGCTTTCAACAGCGTTAAGCGAGATTACATATGGAATGCTTTGCGTAGGAGAGGTACTCCAGAGAAGATTATAGCGATGAAAGAATCACTTGAAGATGCAGGATGACTCGTCTTATTTAAGGGAAAGCTGTCCGAGAGGATTCCTGCACGAACGGTTGTCAGATAAGACTGCATATCAGCATACTAGCCCTATTTGTGGTGGTAATAAACGACACCTCAAAAGCTGTACAAAGAGGGGAGGATAAACTTGGGCCTTTTTAACATCTTAAGTCATCTCGTTAATGCTGATGACGTGTTTTTGTCTGCTCATGGCCTTTCAAATGTTCGCTCGTTGCATTCTAAATGCAGAGAGACGGGATTGAAAATAAATGTGCGTAAAACCAAGTACATGCACATGGGTTCGAACACAAGCACACCGAGTGTTCTTAACGGACAAGATGTGAAGAAGTACAAGATTTTCGTTTCATCGGAATAATTGTCAGCATGGACGGCGGAGCCGAAAAGAATATTGAGGCTCGTATAAATGAAGCTCGTCAGGCCTTCGCTATTCTCTCTCCTTTTCGGAAGTTAAGAGAGATATATCTTTTCATGAAGCTGTGAGTGTTTGACGCAGGTGCTGTTATAGGGTTGTCAATCATCAATCGAATTCCTGTTAAAACCCCCTATAGGGGCATAGGACAGAAACAACTCTCTTCCACAAGACGCGATCCTGAGCATCGGCCTTAAGCTGTTGCCAGGACTTGTTTATTCCTCTGGCCTTCTGCTCAACTACTCGCTTCCATGTGTTACATGGTCGACCAACCCGACGTCTTCCTTGAGGATTATAATCCAGAGCCTGTTTGGCGATGTTTCGCTCTGGTTTCCTCAAAGTATGACCGATCCACTGCCACTTCCGCCTTTGAATCTCAATACCTATTTTAGTCTGGCCAGTTGTACTCCAAGGTTCGTCGTTGGAGATCACTTCTAGCCAGAATATTCTTGAAATGCATCGGAGGCATTGGTTCACGAAAGTCTGTAGTTTCTTGGTAAGTCGAACGGTCACTTTCCACGTAGTACAACCATATAACAACACGGATTTGACGCATGCGTCAAAAACTCGCAGCTTCGTGCGAAGGGAGATCTCTCTTAACCTCCAGAAAGGGGAAAGAATACCGAAGGCCTGACGAGGTTTATTTCGCCGAGCCTCAACATCCTTTTGGGCTCCACCATCCATGCTGACAATGCTTCCGAGATAGCAAAAATCTTGCACCTCTTCCACATCCTGTGTGCTTGCGTTCGAACCCATGTGCATGTACTTGGTTTTACGCACATTTATTTTCAGTCCCGCCTCTTTGCATTTAGAATGCAACGAGCGAACATTTGACTCTAAGTCCGAACGGGTATGTGCAAGCAAACACACGTCATCAGCATAATCAAGGTGACTTAAGATGTTAAATAGTCTCCATTGAAGACCTTTACCTTCCCCACCTTCCAGTGCAGCTTTCAAGATGTCATTTATTACCACCAGAAACAGGGCTGGTGATAATATGCAGCCTTGTCCGACACCCGTTCGCACAGGGAAGTTCTCGCACAGCTCTCCTCTATGCAAGACGCGACACCTTGCATCTTCGTAGGATTCTTTAATCATAGCTATGAGCTTATCTGGAATACCTCTCCTACGCAAAGCATTCCATATGTAATCTCGCTTAACGCTGTCGAAAGCCTTCTCGAAGTCCACAAACATGAGATGTAGTGGCGAACCCATTTCAGCTGACTGCTCTAATATTATTCGTAGGGTATTTGTGTGGTCGGTACAAGACGACCCTTTACGGAATCCAGCCTGATAAACTTCGAGAGTGCTCTCGACGACATCACTAATCCTATTGAGAATTACCTTAGCCATAATTTTTGATACGGCAGTAAGTAGACATATACCACATATACCACGCCAATTGCTACAATCCCGAACGTCGCCCTTTTTCGGAATTTTCACAATGACGCCCTCCTTCCATTCAGTCGGATATCTTCCCTCACTCCACACCTTAGTTCTACCTTGTTTGCCAGATCTTCAATGGCCTTTCTCTTGTCGCGTCTAACAGCTTTTTTAAGCTGTATATGAGCATCGCGGTAGTTCTGCCTCAAGTCGGGCGTTCGTTGGTTGACATCGGGTTGAGAGATGATTGCCAATTTGGCTTTTTTCCGATTGCCAACCTTGACCCATGCGCCTTGTGACATCCGGGGTTTCTCACCGCTTTGCACAGATTCCACAGATTCTTCAGCACTAGTTAGAAAAGTGTTTCTGGTCGCCTCCCAATTGGCGTCCAGTGTGCGCATTTCATTTTCACCCAATGTGGATGACTTTTCGCGTAGAATAGTGGTGTATTCGCGTTTTTTGTTGGGATCTCTGAGTTTATCCACATTAACCTTGCGCTTCATTTGAAGAATTTGTGGTCGTCGGATAGCTGCTGTACACAATCTCAAGCAGGCAACCATCAAGTGGTGATCGCTCCCCACGTCAGCTCCACGTTTCGCTCGTACATCGAGGAGACATCTTCTCCATCGGCGACTTATAGCCAAATGGTCGATCTGGTTCTGAGTAACACCATCAGGGGGAACCCAAGATGTTTTATATGACTCTTGTGTAGAAAAAGGGTCCCTCCGATGACCATTTGCCGAGTACTACAAAACTCCACAAATAATTCGCCGTTTTCGGGTCTCTTAATCCAAGGTCGTGACGCGTCGACCCAAGGGTCACCATGCCTCCCCATGACGTGTTCTAGTCCAGTGTTGTCTGATCCAACCTGGGCGTTCATATCTCCCGAGATGATAATAATATCACCTCTTGGAACACGTTCGAAGGTGGCACTCAGTTGGCTATAAAACTCCTCTTTGTCACCAGATGTTGCGGTATTAGTTGGTGCGTAGCACTGCAGAATTGTGACGTTTCTGACACTGGTCCTGAGCCTGACGACGATAATCCTATCCGAGATTGGTTCCCAGCTAATGAGACTGTTTCTCGCTCTCGGTGTAAGGACGAACGCCACGCCATTTCTGGCTTCACTTTCAGGGCCAATGTACAGAATAGTGTTTCCGCTAGGGGTTCGTTCTTCTCCTGATCCTGTCCACCTGACCTCGCTCAAGCCATTTCACGGTCGATCACTGATTGGCGGTGCAAGGACCGAGTAACTCCAGCTCTTCCCCCGTGATTCAATGTTCGAACGTTCCAGAAGTCAATCATAGTCCGTTTTCGAATGCCAAAAGTCGTTACCGTAGAATCAGTCCGCATCCGTGGCGCTTTATCCGTTTCTCGTATCAGTTAGGTCTTAAGATCACGGGTGATAGGCCCATGATTCAGTGAGTGTCCATTTGCCATTTTTAGGGCAAGCAGGACTGGCTGTGGGTGAATTCTACAGCCCCCATCCCACAGGGGAATAGTTAGCTCAGGTCCGTGGAGTCGCTAGTCTCCAAAGATAGTTGCAGGAATTGGTAAAACCTCATCCTACAACTACACCCTTGCGGAGTATAGGGTTGTACTAGATGAAAAGTGTCCATTCGGCATACAAAAAAATTGCAAACTTTAGTGAATCAATGCCTCCGATACATTTTGGAGATATTCTGGTCAGATGTGCTCTCCAGCGACGAACTTCTGAGTACAACTGGGCAGACCGAAATAGGCACTGAGATTCAAAGGCAGAAATGGCATTGGATCGGTTATACTTTGAGGAAACCAAAGGAAAACATCGTAAGATGAGTTAACCAGGATGTCAGAGGAATGAAGAAATGCTGGCGATCATTAAAGGCCGATACTTAGGATCGAGAACTGTTTCTGTCCTATTGATTGATTCAAGAGATAAATTATTCTTCGACCTAGCGACGACTTAAGAATTTAAGTTACTGGTCGACCTCGCTTAACTGCATCAAAGTTTTCAAAAAATTACTCGATGCAATAAAAGGCGAGGAAGAGCGGAAGCGAACAATTGAAGTAATAAGTGTTCAAAAGAGAAAATAAGTAAATGAAGACTTGAAATCCGTGGAACTTATTCCCGTATTGTGAGGATCGTTCCAAATATATTTGGTCAATCGTGACTTTTATTTTCTGTTTCCCTGCGATAACGCACTTAACTCTCTGACCACTCGATCCCAATAAAATTCACTTAATTTCGAAATCAGAAACTGTACCAGAATCTATCGAAATTCATTTTTTCGAAATCATCAACTATAACAGTCCTGACATTTTATCCAAAAATTTTAAGGATACCCGCTCAAAATTTTTTGACCTAACTCAATTTTCAAATCCCGTAAACTTTATTTCCATTCGCTTCTCTGTTAAAAAGACATAACACCAGCCGAAAATTCTCCTTTTCTCACAAGACTTGCGCCCTTAATCTTTCAGGTTTTATTTCGAAAGCCCAGCCGATACATAAGAAAATGACAATATGGCAAAATTGATGGTTATTTCGAAAACGAACAGGACACAGCTGATATCGTATAAATAATATGTAGAATTCGAGTGCAAGGTTAGTGATTATTAAAGTGTAGTGCAATAAGTAGTTAGTTTTGAAATCACCTTTACGTTATTCTTCCGGACACTTATGACGCGTAAAAATTTAATTCACTGTACTAAAATTTTGCACCACCGCCACTACCCTTAATCTGGACCACCGTCCTGGAAAACTATTTTCACTTTTGCCTTTTCACTCTTAAACGAAGGACACGGAACACATACGATACACACTGAGAACTGTAATGATGGATTGGAATGGCAGTCGATTGAAGGAGCCTACGCAGACATCCTTTTTAGTTTCAAAGTATCAGCGGTGGCCCCGGAATCGGGGTGTGTGTAAATAGCAATCTTTTCGTAAAGCTGAAGCTTTGGTAAAAGTAAAACACTTTGTTTGCCGGCTTAAAACACGCGTTGCTGCTCCGATTTCAGAGCACCACTTACTACGATCTGGAATGGCGTAGAATACTCAAGAGGTGTTCAGAACTCATGGAGTATCCTTCTGACATACAGCGGCAGCTTCGAGCTTGGGACCGGGACTACTTCAACAACGCCACAACCTCTCTATCATTTGGAGACAGGTTGGTAGACGGTTCGTTACTGCCTGTTGTTACCGTTACTAGTGCTGGTGGTGATAGTGGGGATGGTGGTGAACGATTCGCCCTTTCTTACCCGTCACATTCCTTTTTCCACCCAGAATTCGGGATCTCCTCCCATTCCTTAGCTCAGGGCCTGCAAATCATGTCTTCATACTCACACAAAGGACATAGTCAAGGGTGCACCTTCTTCAGACTTTGGAGGGGGCAAATATTATTCAGAGCTACACTTCCCACCCCATCCTCAAATCGTCTATCTCGAATGAGGCATCCACTCTTCATCCCTCGCACAGACTATCGTGAAGTGATGATGGCGCCCATTTGCAAGGATGAGGGCTCGAGGTGTTTTATCGGGATATCGTTACAGCCAACAACGTCCGCTTCTTTGCTCAAATGACATTCTCGAGGTCCTCTTTCTTCCAATTTCGGCCCACGGTTGGAAATAGCAGAAAAAAAATCCCAATCCCCGGCATCACCTACACAGGATGTTGAGCATAGGTATCTTTCATACTGTATACCCAGAACCGGGTGTATCCGGCCAGGGAAGGTAGAGTCATCCATATCGTCGTCGCCATCACCGTCCTAGTCCTCGTCGTTCTCGCTGCCTGAAAGACTCTTGACGGCTTCGGCTGAGTGTAGAAAATATTACAAAGTTTAGTTGAGGACGAGATAACATCAGCTGTAGATTGTCGGATTGTTTTAAAGAATATTTCGCACTGCACCGAAAAAAAAACAGACTCCGAGTATATTATAACACATTGAACAGTTTTTACCGGGATTCATTCATTTCTTTTATGTGGTGAAATCGAAACGAAACTCACTATATTTTCCCTTTTCCGGTAAACGTTTCCGTCTACGGTGTGTCCCTTTTCGTATCGATTGGATATTTTTGTGAAACCGCGGGGTGCAATAAGGAAGAGTAAAAAGAAAATACTTACGCAAATCTAGCCGAAAAAGATTCTTAATCCGAATCCCTGTTTTTCGGAATGGGTTATCGCGTTCACACAACACTTAACCTTTTTGTGGGATCACTCTATGGTATGGTGGTTTTTTTTTCTCTTTTCCCTTATGTTCACAAGGACGAGTGATAGGAAAAAATTTGTTCGTGAAAAAAAAGATCCTTGTGGGGTTTTATTTTTTGTTCGGTCGCCTTCAAAGTTCTTCTCGCAGAGTGTTTCACTTCCGATGTAGTTGTAAACAACCCTACTATATAAACTCCATCACACTCCAATTTTCCGAATAGAACTGTGGGCTGTGTGTTCACTTTATGGCCCAGAAGGTGGTGTGAATGAGAGATTTTCGTCTGGGTAAGGGGTAGCATGGTAAGGAATGACACTATATCGCCCCCTCCAAACTACCGCCCAATTCAAAAGGAGCTATCATCTCCTCTTTTCCACGTACTCCAGACTCTCCCAGACCATATCCTGCTGAATTATATTGTTATCCTTTTTTCACTCGTAGTTTTCGTATTCGTTCTTCTTCTGTCTGTTTTTGGTTAATTTCAACCGCAAGTCCATTCTCTTCGTGGAGCGTAGACTTGGTTTTGAGAGCGCGACCCATCATCCCCATCCTTGTCCGTAAGGACTGGCGCATCGCAGTTTTAATATGCCGCCCTACTGACACTTGGGCTATGAATTTTTCCTTTGTGTCCTTTCGAACTTAAACACTCCTCTCTTTCGTCGCCCTTGTGGGTTTGGATGATTTACGTAGAGTGACTTAATTCTGCATTTTTCAACACAGACATACATGGCACAGAGGCCAGGAAGTGCTGGTAATGGGGTGCGATTTTATAAGGATTAGGGTTGCCAGATGTATTTGTAATGAGAAACTTTAACAAATCATTGCGGGTTGTATTTTAAAAGGAATCACTAATGTGTAATTGATAGTTAAGTGCTTTCATTTCCTTTAAGCCTAGTGGGTAGCATGTTGGTCTACAATGCGAAGATTGTGAGTTCAAATCCCGGTCGACGTTTAATTCCAGCATACTGACTGCTAAGTATACCTTTGTCACCTTAATATACGAAAATGACAGATTCATATTTAGAGTGTAGTGCGAAGGGCTAACATCCCTTTCCACAATATATACATCTATACATATAAATATAATTGTAGTGTCTGTCTGTTATTTGTTTAGTTTTTAACTTTTTTTAGTAATATCTAAGCAGAAACACACGTTTTAGAAATCATTCTCTGCCTGTCTGTTCGGCTTTCACTCAAAAACGGCTTAACCGATTGTAATGTAAACTTTCACAGTTTATTAGGTATGCTCCAAGACGTAATCTGCGTTTGGTCTTATTTTAATACCCACACGTCTTCTACCCCCTCCCATACAAAATGACTCATTTTCAAAGATTTATAATAATCAAATTTTCTTGAAAACCATAGGAGCGAACAATTTGAAATTTAGAATATATTATTTTTATGATAAAAGTGATCTATGGTATACAAATTATTTGAATGCCCTCACTCATTCCACCACCTCCCATACAAACTGCACATTTTCATGAAAAACTATAAACCAATTTGCTCAGTGCGTATAACATTTATCGCGCTCAAATTTTGTAATAAATCCTTAATTAGTATTATAATTAATATCAGGGAAAAGTAAACCGATTAGCCTCTCCCCTTTGACCACCTCTCATACAATGTTACACAATATCACAACTTTTCCAAAATTCGATTTTCTTGAAAAGTATGAAAGTTACTGATCTGAAATTTAAATTATATCAATTGCATGATGATTTTAGTTTTATCTCAAAAAGTACCTGAAACCCTCCCCCCACTCCTTCTACCACCGCCCATACAAAATTCACAATTTCACTAAAACCAATGCACTAATTTGCTCAGTATCTATTCAGTTTATGAAGCTTAAATTTGGTACAAAACATTTTTATAGGTTCTTTAGCATGATGGGAAACAAATTAGTTCAATGATGTCACCTCTTCTACCACTCTCCATACAAAATTTCTTAAGATCACAAAAAATTAAATCTACAGTATCGTATGATTGGGATTTACGCACAATCGTAGTCCTGTTATGTTTTAAAGCTTAATGTTATTTTATTTGGGTTTTTATACTCTAGATGAAATCTAAGAGTATTATAAGTTTGCCACAAAGTTTGTAACGCCAAGAAATAAGGCTCGGAGAAAAAAATGAATGATGCAAAAGTTCATATAATCATTCAAAAATCTCAAAACCGGATGTCTGTCTGTCTGTCTGTCCGTCCGTCCGTCCGTGTCCTCTCTAGCTTGAGAACGCGTTGAGCTAGAAAGTTCAAGTTTTGTATACGTCGTTTTTAACAAAAAAGTAAGGTCAAGTTCGTGAACGAGCTAAATCGCTCCACCCCATTTACCCCCTGCCATACAAAATGACACAATTTCACAACTTTATTAAAAGTCGATTTTCCTGAAAAGTATGAATGCTACTGATCTGCAATTTAAAACATGTCAAAAGCATGATGTTTATAGTTATTTCTGGAAAGTCATTAAAAACTCGCCCTTCCTTCTGTCACCTCCCATACAAACTGCCCTATTTCACTACATCCAATACACTAATTTTCTCAGTACCCATTAAATTTTTAAATCCTAAATTTTGCATAAGACATTTTGATAGCAACCTTAGCGTCATGTGAAAAACTTAGTTCAATGTCGTCACCCCCTCTACCACTTCTGCTACAAAATTTCTTAAGAAAAAAAAATTTCTCTTTCATCTAGAGTATCGCACGATTGGGCTTTATGCCCAATCGTACTCCTGTTATGTTTATACTCTAGATGGAATCTGAGAGTATTATAAGTTTGCTCTAAGGTTTGTAACGCCAAGAAATAAGGCTCGGAGAAAAAAATTAATGATACAGAAGTTAATGTTATCACTCAAAAATCTTAAAACCGGATGTCCGTCTGTCCGTCTGTCCGTCTGTCCGTCCGTCCGTCTGTCCGTCCGTCCGTCCGTCCGTCCGTCTGTGCGCTCTCTAGCTTGAGAACGCGTTGAGCTAGATTGTTCAAATTTCTTACACGTCGTTTTTGACAAAAAAGTAAGGTCAAGTTCGTGAACGGGCCAAATCGCTCCACCCCTTCTACCCCCTCCCATACAAAATGACACAATTGCGCAATTTGACAATTAATGGATTTTCTCAAAAAGTATAAAAGCTATTGGCCTGAAATTTGGAGTATATTACTTTTATGATAATATCAATCTACCGTATAGAAATTATGCGTGTCCTCCCTCTCCTTCTACCACCTCCCATACAAACTGTACTTGTCATGAATTACTCTAAGCCAATTTACTCAGTGTGTATACAATTTAGCGCGCTGAAATTGTGCACCAAATATTTATTTAAAATTGTTAGTAAGGCGAAAAAAAATTAGACGATTAGCTTCACTCCTTCTACCCCCTCCCATACAAAATGACGCAAATTCGCAATTTAACAATAAATTAATATACTCGAAAAGTGTAAAAGCTATTAGTCTGAGTTTTGGGATATATTACTTTCATAAGGCTTTAAATCTACAGTAGAAAACTGCGTCCTCCATCTCCTTCCACCCCCTCCCATACAAACTACACTTTTTCATGAAATGCTCTAAGACGATTTTCTCAGAACATATAACATTTATCGAGCTCACATTTTGTAATAAATACTTAATTAGTATTATCACTAAGATCAGAAAAAAAATATTTGATTAGCTTCACTGGTTCTACCCCCTCCCATACAATATGACACAGTTTCATAACTTCACAAAAAATCGATTTTCTTGAAAAGTATGAATGGTACTAATCTGAAATTTAAGGGTTGTCAATTTTATAATATTCCTAGTTATTTCTGAAAATCACTAAAATCCCCCCACTCTTTCTACCACCTCCCATACAAACTGCACATTTTCACTAAATCTAACTAACTAATTTTCTCAGTCCCCATTCAATTTTTGGAGTAAGCATTTTGTATAAAACATTCTTATAGCTACGTTAGCATGATGGGGAAAAAATTATTTCAATGCTATCACCCTTCCAAACACTCCCCATCCAAAATTTCTTGGGATGACATCTAGAGTATCGTAAGATTGCGCTTTACGCGCAATCGTAGCCCTGTTATGTTTTTATGTTAGATTCGATTAAGTTTTATTTTTGTTAAAATAAAAGAGTTTCCTCTCTATTCACAATAACTCAGAACATTCGCTTTGTAGTTGTAAACGTAGTGCGATACGGACTAGGCCATTTCCAATTTTGTTTTATTATTTTCCCAAAATCACTCAAGAACTTGGCTTATAATGACTCCAAAGAAATATTATCTCCGTGATTACAAACTTGTCCAATGTCATATTTCGGTCACATGAAATTTACATCTATTTTCTTTAATAATACGAAGAATATCGACTCCCCTCTGGCAACACCAATGCCCTTATTTAACGAAATTCAATTTTAAATTCACTTGATTCAATCTCGTCCTAGCCATTAGATAAAATCACTGCTGTACCTATATACTTTATTCACTGAATCTTTAAAAACGGGATGCTTTGTGCGCAAATCCGCCTTCAATAGAATTGCACCCTCAAACCCGTAAATATTGAGCAACAGAGCAACATCCTACTAGCCGACAGTAAAAATCACTGACGTCGGCACAAATAGTATCCTTTTCCTTCTAAGTTTAAGCTCTAGGGGGGTAGTTCGGATGCCCATCCCAAATGGCATAACATGGAGGTTAACTTTCGCTCCATACTCCATTCCGAACAGTCTGTGCATAGTGGGGAAAGGCGAAGCAAAGTGGACCTTTCTCTAATGGAATCAGGAAGAAGAACTCAGAAATTGAATGCAATCCAGGAAGCTTGACGATGGAGGGGATGATATTAAATGGTGACCTACCCCTGTTTATTCAATAGCGCACGAGACTCTCCTTTTTTGGGTGCGTATATGTTTATTGATTCGCGACACTTGTCGTCGCGTGTATAAGTGTATGTGATACATATGAAGCACAGAATTGGAGGTTGGTGCGGTATCCTGAATAATGTAGTGCGGCATATTCAAAAAAAAAACTTTCAGAAAAGGATGAGGCATTTTGTGGAATGGTTAAAAAATAGGAATTTGCAATGTGTTGCAACTGGGCTTGGGATGGTTCTTATTTATTTTTTTGCGCCCGACTTCTTCCCTTTTAAAGGTAACCTTGACACTGAAAATGTCGTATCCTTGACGATGCATCCACCATTCCTCGTAGACCGATTTCATATCGGTCCAAGTACTCTATTTCTCTGTGGGTATAACACGCGGTTATTCTGTTCAGTACTTTGACTCGTTACAGAATCATGAACGGGCGAATTTTCTAGGTTTCCGGGTCAATTTATATTTTATGGGTGTTAGGAAGAGGTGAGTGTAGGTTTTTTTGTTTGCGAATTGAAAAGAACATGACGATGTTGAAAGAGTTATTAGAAAATGGTGGAAACAAGGATCAAACCGATTCAGATGTTGTAAGGACGAATCTGTTAGGTTGATAGAGGTAAGTGTGGTCATACCGACGATAAGCTGGTCTGGTTGTCCCAAGGTCAAGTTCGTTACAAATTTATTTGGAATAGAAAGGAATAAATAAAACAATGTGAAACACAATCAACTTTTGACTAAAATGATAAATAGCTCAAAAATTAATGCCCAAATCTTCCTTCTCCAATTATTTTGAAAACAATTACGAAAATTGTAATATAAATTTTTTTTTAACCAAGGCGGGTGCGATAGAAGGAATAGTTACATATCAATAATTTTACTTTATTATTATAATAATAAAGTATTGTGATCGACACAAAAAAAAAAAAAAAAAAAGTTTGCTACCCTGAAATTTTTTTTTTCGCGTTTCATGACTAAATTAGCCTAAAAATGCAAAGAAAAAAATCCGTCTGTCTGTACGCCGTCCGCCGTACGCCGACGTGTACGCTCAGCGCACATTAACTCCCAAACCCTTCAAGATAGAAAGTTCATTTTTGGAGAGATTGTAGATAGTTGCGGATCTCAGGCGGATACCCATTTTGGGGGGTGTACGGGTTCAGGGGGAGGCGGGGGGAGCGCTTAAACCGAAAAATACGAATTCAAATATCTCAACCATGGTAACAGCTAGGAAGCTAAAACTCAATATACATATAGAGGAATTTGTGTGACAACTTTTAAAAATAATTTAATTTTTTTATTCATTGGGGTGCGAAAAGGGGGGGCTAAGAACCAATTGTCGGCCGAATTTTTTTTTCAAATGATCATATCTTCGAAATTACTTATCGTAAAAAATTATATTTAGAGACCGTCAAGGTGGCATATAGTTCCATCGGAACCAGCTCAGAAAGCGGCTAATTATTGTAAGGGGGAGGGTCAGGGGGGGTGCAAGGAAAAACACTTAAAAATTAATATCTCAACTATCTTTTAAGCTATGTAATTGAAACTTAAAACGTATATTAAGCTATACTAGGCAAATACAAAAAAAATATAACATGTTGAAATAATAGTAGTGGGGGAAATGGGGAACATTTCAAAAATGGCGCACTTTTCAAAATTACAAATCCTTATATCTCAAAAAATAGTACAGATATTAAATCAAAAAATTTGTCAGATTGTAGAACTACATAATGGTTAATTTTGGTAAAAATTTTAAGCTGGGAGGTGTAAGGGGAGGGAGGTGATAAGCAAAAATGTCAAAAATTTTGAGTGATTTTTTTAAGGCTCTAGTGAAAGATAAAAAGTTAAAATTTTGCATGTGAATACCTATATTTAATGTACATAGAAAAATAATATTAACTTGATCCATATTTATTATAAACCGACCCCCCCGGTCTAACGTGCACAAGGTGTTTCATGTGCATTGAAAAAAACACATAAACTGAAAATTTTTTGAGTGAAATTTTAAGGTAGAAACTTGAAAATTTGCGAAATGCATTTAAAAAAAATCCCTAGATATACGAAATATTAACTGGTCAAAAACCTTTAAAACTTCTACCCCCTCCCATACAAAATTATTTTTTCGACCATTTTCAAGAAATCAATTATCACCTAACCGTTAAAAGCTATCAAATTCAAATTTTGCAAAACAACTTACAAAAATAATTAAAATGAAATTGCGTTCAAAGTTTTAAAATCGCGCTTGCGCTTCTACCCCCTCCCATACAAAACTATGATTTCGACTAATTTCATTAAATCAGCTAATAACCAACAAATTAAAAGCTATGAACTTGAAATTTCGTACGAGCATCTAACAACAAAAATGAAAGAAAATTGCATCACAAGTTTGACGATTCCCCTACCTCCTTTACCCCCTCCCATACAAAATTATTTTTTCGAGCATTTTTAAGAAATCAGTTATCAGCTAACTCTTAAAAGCTATCAATTTAAAATTTAGCATGAAAACTTATAAAAATAATTCAAATGAAGTTGCTTTAAAAGTTTTAAAATCGCGCTTTCGCTTCTACCCCCTCCCATACAAAACTATGATTTCGACCAATTTTATTAAATCAACTAATAACCAATAAACTAAAAGCTACGAACTTGAAATTCTATACAAGCACCTTACAAGAGACGCGAAATAAAACTGCGTATCAAATTTTACGATTCCCCTATATTCTCTACCCCCTCCCATACAAATGTTCGGTTTCATGAATGTAAAATACACCGAATTTTATGAAAATTCTATGCAACTTCGTCTATGAAACACATTCTATACAGAGAATATTGGACGTGATTCAAGTAATTAATTAAAAAGCTATTAACATCCACCCACCCTTACTATTACCCCTACTCCTCCCCTCATAAAAACCCAAACTTACAGACACGAATGAAATATTGTTAACAGTCCTGCCCAAGAACTCCCTTTCACTTAGTCTTCCCTAACCACTCTAACCTGCATATTGACTTTCCACTCATCCGCAAATTGTCCCAAGAATAATAAAGTTTCGCCCGACTTGTTGGCAGTTTATTTTAATTTATTGCTCGAATCGTGCTCGAAACTCGCTGTACACAATGTTAATGTCATAGACAAAGTAAGTTCTATGAAATTCTGCATGTATTTTATATTCTTCACATCGGATGGGATGGAGGAGGTGAGGGAATAGCAAAATTTGTGATGTAGTTTTGTTCAGTTCCTTTTGAAAGGTGTTTGCACAAAATTTTAAGTTGATAGCTTTTAATGGATGATGGAGCTTTTATGGTATGGTAATAATTGATTTCTTAAAAATGGTCGAAATAATAATTTTGTATTGGTATGGGTATTCAACTAGTTAATATTTTAAGCTTTTAAGCATTTTTATACTCTAGATGAAATCTGAGAGTATATTGTGTTTGCCTTACCGTTTGTAACGCTAAGAAATAATGCTCGTACAGAGCCGCCACGGGTACAGAAATATTTGTTTTCGCTCAAAAACTTCGATTCCGAGTTGCTGTCTGTCCGTCTGTCCGTCTACAGCATAACTCTCGAACGCTTTGAGCTATCGTGCTGAAATTTGTTGTGCGCCATTTTTAGCAAAAAAGAAACTTTAAGTTCGTGAACGGGCTCCCATACAAATTTCACGAAATTCCGAAATTTTCAGAAATTGATTTTTCTTTGAAACTATTTAAGGTATCGATTTGAAATTTGGGTTAAAGTATAACAATATAGATGTCATTAATATGACGGAATATTGATTCGATACCGTCACTCCTTCTACCCCCTCCCATACAAATGCACAATTTTGAAAAATGCAGTTTTTCGATTTTCATTGAAACTAGCAAAGTTACAAAAACGAATTTTCGGCAGAATTAATTTTATTATAATTACAATCAGAATTGAAAAAATTGTCAACTTCACCTCACTTCTTCTACCCCCTCCCATACAAATTTCACGAAATTTTGAGATTTAAATTAATTTATTTTTCTTCGAAACTGTTAAAGCTATCAATTTGATATTTTGCATAAAGTATAAAAATAGAAATATCAATAACGAGAAAAAAATGTGTTTTGATCCGTACACTCCTTCTACCCCCTCCCATACAAATGTATAATTTTTGTTAAGTGCATTATATCGATTTCCATTGAAACTAGAAAAAGTATAAACTTAAAATTTTGCCAGAATTTGTTTTCTAATAATTGCAATAAATGTTAAAAAAAATTATCAGCTCCTCTTCACTCCTTCTACCCCCTCCCATACAAATATCTGTATTATGAATTCAAGAAAAGCATTTCTCCTTCGAATATATTAGAACTATCGAATTTGAAATTTAATCAAAGCGTGGTGATTAGGATGATGATAAACAGTTTCAAAATCATCTTAAACGCTCCACTTCCTCTGCCACCTCCCATACAAATGCCTCAATTTCAGGAAAACTATGTCCAATTGAAAATAATGAAAGCTACAAACTTTAAATTCAGCCGAAATATTTTGCATACCACATTAGGTGTCATATCCAAAAATTACAAACCTTCCTCCTCTCTTTGTACCACCTCCCATACAAAAGTCACTATTAATTATTTAAAAGAATTGGAGGTGACATATTTTCCGGTACATTGAACTCTTTCTCATTTCATCTAGAGTATCATATGATTGGGCTTTACGCAATCATAATTCTTTTATGTTTATACTCTAGATGAAATCTGATTATACTCTAGATGAAATCTGAGAGTATTATAAGTTTGCTCTAAGGTTTGTAACGCTAAGAAATAAGGCTTGGAGAAAAAAATGAATGATACAGAAGTTAATGTTATCACTCAAAAATCTCAAAACCGGATGTCCGTCTGTCCGTCTGTCCGTCTGTCCGTCCGTCCGTCTGTCCGTCTGTCCGTCTGTTCGCTCTCTAGCTTGAGAATGCGTTGAGCTAGATTGTTCAAATTTTTTACACGTCGTTTTTGACAAAAAAGTAAGGTCAAGTTCGTGAACGGGCCAAATCGCTCCACACCTTCTACCCCCTCCCATACAAAATGACACAATTGCGCAATTTGACAATTAAAGGATTTGCTCAAAAAGTATAAAAGCTATTGACCTGAAATTTGGAATATATTACTTTTATGATAATATTAAACTACCGTATAAAAATTATTTGTGTCCTCCTCCTCCTTCTACCACCTCCCATACAAACTGTAGTTATCATGAATTACTCTAAGCCAATTTACTCAGTGCGTATAAAATTTAGCGAGCTGAAATTGTGCACCAACCATTTATTTAAAATTACTAGTAAGGCGAAAAAAAATTAGACGATTAGCTTCACTCCTTCTACCCCCTCCCATACAAAATGACGCAAATTCGCAATTTACCAATAAATTAATTTACTCGAAAAGTATGAATGCTATTAGTCTGAGTTTTGGGATATATGACTTTCATAATGATTTCAATCTACAGTAGAAAAATTTTATGCGTCCTCCTTCTCCTTCCACCCCCTCCCATACAAACTACATTTTTTCATGAAATGCTCTAAGACGATTTTCTCAGAACATATAACATTTATAGAGCTCACATTTTGTAATAAATACTTAATTAGTATTATCACTAAGATCAGAAAAAAATATTTGATTAGCTTCACCCCTTCTACCCCCTCCCATACAATATGACACAGTTTCACAACTTCACAAAAAATCGATTTTTTTGAAAAGTATGAATGGTACTAATCTGAAATTTAAGGGTTGTCAATTTTATAATATCACTAAAATCCGCCCACTCTTTCTACCACCTCTCATACAAAATGCACATTTTCACTAAATCTAACACACTAATATTCTGAGCTCCTATTAAATTTTTCTAGCTTACATTTTGTATAAAACATTTTTATAGCTACTTTAGCATGATGGGAAAAAATTATTTCAATGCTATCACCCCTTCTAACACTCCCCATCTAAAATTTCTTGTGATGACATCTAGAGTATCGTAAGATTGCGCTTTATGCGCAATCGTAGCCCTGTTATGTTTTTAAATGAATTTTAAAATTTTCAAGTTTGAAGCTAAAAATTTTGAGTTTTTCTGTTTTTTTTTTGCAATACACGTGAAATACTTAGTGCAGGTTATGGCCCTCCTTTGGTGGATAACAGTTTTGGGCTCAAATTAATATTTATACTCTAGATGAAATTTGAGAGTATGTTGTGTTTGCCTTACCTTTTGTAACGCTAAAAAATAATGCTTGCACGGAGTCGCCAAGGGTACAGAAATATTTGTTGTCGCCCAAAAACCTCGATTCCGACTGACCGTCTGTCCGTCTGTCCATCTGCCCATCTGTCTGTTTGTCTACAACATAACTTTCGAACGCTTTGTCTGCCTCTTCGTCTGTCCGTCTGTCTACAACATAACTCTTGAAAGTTTTGAGCTATAGTGCCGAAATTTGTTGTGTGTAATTTTCAACGAAAAAGTAACTTTAAGTTCATGAACGGGCTACATCCCCCACTCCTTCTACCCCTCCCATACAAATTTCATAAAATTTCGAAATTTTAAGAAATTGATATTTCTTCGAAACTGTTTAAATTATCGGCTTGAAATTTGGGTCAAAGTATAGCAATGTATATATCATTAATATCACAAAATATTGACTCGATCACCTCACTCTCTCTCTACCCCCTCCCATACAAATGCGCAATTATCAAAAACGTTTTTATTCGATTTTCATTAAAGCTAGCGAAGCCAATTGAACACATTTTTGCCAATACTAATTTCAGTATAATTGTAAGCAGTTTTAAAAAAATTATCAACGTCACATCACTCCTTCTACCTCCTTCCATATAAATTTCTCGAAATTTTGAAATTTAAATTAAATTATTTTTCTTCGAAACTTACGAAGCTATCGACTTGTAATTTTGGTGAAAGTCTACTAATAAAAATATCATTTCTTTTGATCCGTATACTCCTTCTACCACCTCTCAAACAAATGCATAATTTTGGTAAAAGCATTATATCGTTTTACACTAAAACTAGAAAAGGTACAAACTTAGAATTTTGTCAGACTTTGTCCCTTAATAATTGCAATATACACTAAAAAAATAATCAGCTTCGCTTTACTTCTTCTACCCCCTCCCATACAAATATCCATATTATTAATTCAAGAAAAGCTTTTCTCCTTCGAACATATGAGAGCTATCGACTTTAAAATTAAAACAAAGCATGGTGATAAGGATGTTGATAAGCAGTTCCAAAATCAAATAAAACCCTCCACTTTCTCTGCCACCTCCCATACAAATACCCCAATTTCAGGAAAGCTATGTCCAATTTCTTTGAAAATAATAAAAATTACAAATTTCAAATTCTACACGAAGCATTTTGTATGCCACGTTCGGTGTCATATACAAAAATTACAAACAAATTCCACTCAAAAATTTAGATTTTTTGTGTTTTTTCAATGTGCAGGCTAGGGCCCCTTTTGGTGGATAACAGTTTTGGTTCAAATTAATATTTTTTATTTATATTTATGTTTATTGGTTTTTTTTTTAAAATGCAATAAAATGAACAAAATTAAATTTTTTTCAATGTATTATGGCTTCGTTAAGTAAGAGCAAACATTCCCATTAATGATGGAACACAACTTCGTTCAAGTGACTGCCTCGGCTGGCTTCGCAGTAGCGCATTCTGTCACTCCAATTTTCCAAGACCATGTCGATGGTTTCGGGCTGTAGCTCACGGATTGCTTGGATGATATTGGCCTTAAGTGCTTGAATCGTTTCTGAATTGTTGGCATAACATCGGTCCTTCACAGTTCCCTAGAAAAAAAAGTCTAAAGGGTCAAATCGCAGCTCTGAGGCGGCCAATTGACATCGCCAACGCCAAAAAACGCACTGTTTGGGCTACACCTCACTCACTTTGGAAATAAGTTTTCAATATTTCCCAACGTTGTTCAAGTGTAAGGCGACTCATTTCGTTCTGCGGAGGTATGATACTGACTTTCTGTCAAGATTTCGAGCGGGAATCAGTTTTCAGTGTCAAAATAACCTATGATTTAAAAAGAAACCAATTAATTGCCTACCCTGTACATCAAATGGGTGCATGCATGTGCAAAATTTTAACTTTGTACTTTTTGTCAGAGCCCTAAAAAAAATTAGTGAAAATTTTCGATATTTTGGCCCACCTGCTCGTTCCTGTTAGACCATCTTAAAATTTTTACGAAAATTATAGATCATATAGCTCTACAATTTGACAAAATTTCAACTTAACACCTGTTTTGAATTTTGAGATATAACGGTTTGAAATTTTGAAAAGTGCTCCCTTTTTCAAATGCTTCCCATTTCCCACCATTACTATTATGACCAAATTTTATGTTTTTCTTGTATTTCGTTAGTATTACTTAGGATATGTTTTATTTTTCAATTAAGAGAGAGTTGAGATATTAGTTTTTAAGTGTTTTTCTTTGCACCCCCTGACCCTCCCCCCTTACAATTATTGGCCTCCTTTTTAATAGATTATAGTGGAACAGTGCGCCACCTGATTGGTATTAAAATAAGAATTTTTGGATCTAGTAGTTCCGAAGATATAATCATTTGAGAAACAAATGCGGCCAACAATATATTTTTTACCCCCTTCCTCTTTTCGGACGCCAATGGATAAAAAAATTTAATTATTTTGAGATAATTTAACCCTCTCTATACCTATGCTATAACAGGAATTTGATTGATACCTATGCTGATTTTGAGCTTCCTATATGCAGTAGTGGAGGTATTAGCAAATGTAGTTTTTGACTCTTTCCCTCCCTTTGCCTTCTCTTTCCACCTGACACTCCACAAAATTTAGACTTCACTTATCCAGTCAACAATCCACCCAAAAACTTTAACGGTCTTGAAGATATGAATCCATATGTACGGAAAAAAATTTTGTTTTGCATTTTTAGGCTAATTTAGTCATGAAATGCGAAAAAACAAAATTGCAGGGTAGTAAATTTATTTCTGTGTCGATCACATTACTAAAGAATAATAAAGTAAAATACAAAAAATATATATAACATAACTAAAATTGCGCGTAAACAACAATCATGCGATATCTAGATGAAATATAAATTTTTGTGACATTAAAGATTTATACAGGCAGTTGCTGTCGAAATATTTTACAGAAAATTAATAAAACTCTGCTGGATTAGCACCTATAACTAGGTGCTGATACAGCGGAGGCCCGAGGAGTTTTACATTTTACGTGAGATGATAAACAACTTCTTCTGGCCTCAAATTACTGAAATGGATCTCAAAGACATGTGCTTTCTACAGAACATCGCAACCTGCCACGCAGCGACCAAAACGATGGAATTGTTGAAGACGAACTTCAAGGAAGAGTTATTTCGCGCCACGGCGATGTGGATTAGCCATCAAGATCTTACGATTTTACTCCGTTGGATTTCTTTCTTTGGGGTTTTTTGAAATCAACGGTGTATGCCAATAACCCAAAAAACGATTCCTGAATTGAAAGTCGAGACTTGTCGCGCTATTGATGAAATTGAGTCGGTACTATGCCAAAATGACATCGTCAAAAGGATCAACGAGTGCCATCAGTCACGAGGCGGCCCTTTGTCGGATATTCTGTTCCATCCATAACCTCCATATCTACACTCTTTATAAAAGTTTCGGATGAACACTGGGAACGGTTCCATTAAGACTACTATCCGAGGAATTTTAGGAAACCAGAAGGACAAAAAATCATTGGAGACTGAAGGAGTATACAATGTATCGTGCTGCTCATGCGATAAAGTATACATAGGAGAAACGGAACGCACAGTCCAAACAAGAATCAACGAGCACCAACGATGCACACGGAAAAACCAGATACAGTCAGCACCGATCGCGGAACATGCAACGACAGCGGACCATACAATCGATTTCGACAATGTGGCCAGGACAAATCAAGTTTGATGAAGGTCTCAGCAGAGACCGAAACGTCACGAATAATAAAGCGTAACAGTGTAGGATCCGGAAATCTTTTCTTTCAGGACAAATCAATATTATCAACGAATAGTACGAGAAGCAATAGAAATTTCTAAACATCCACAGAACTTCAACCGAGACACCGGGTACAAGTTATCAGCAGTTTGGCTACCTGCCTTAAAATTTGGTAAGAACAAAATCCGTACCCAGAAATTCTTAACTAATTTAACTACCTGATACTAATTAATTAACCTTAACCTCTTCCTTCTATATAATAATTGTGTTTTGTAATTGTCGATCAGTTTGATAAAGGTCTATAAAGGCGTAACAGTGTAGAATCCGGAAATCTTTTCTTTCGTTTTTACCTTATTTATTTATTACTAGAGATCGCCCGCGACTTTGTCCGCGTAAGAATCGCAATAATAACATTTTTTGAGAATGTAGTTAGTAGTACATTATATCGGATAAATAATCTGCTTAGTTTGATGGCTCTTTGAACACAATGTTTTGTATTTTGTTGGAATCAGAACCATAAATTATTAAGAATGAGACCATGATACTCGCATTTTTATGGGACAGGCTCATGATCAAATCAAACCCGTGATTCGAGATCATATGTATACGTGTTGAAGAGCGTTAAGGACATGTGAATAGTTGTAGCTAGTGTTAATTAAAAAAAGCCCAAATAAAATGACATTAAGCTTAAATACATAACAGGACTTCGATTGTGCGTAAAGCCCATTATATGATACTACCGATGAAATCGAAATTTTTGTAATCTTAAGAATTTTTGTGTGGGGAGTGAAAGAAGGGATGGAAGTACTAAATTAATTTATTTCACATCATGGTAGAGTAGCTATAAAAATATTTTGCACCAAAGGTAAGGTTGAAAAATTGAATAGGTAACTTGAGAAACCTAGTGCATTGGATTTAGTGAAGTTGTGCAATTTGTGTGGGAGGTGGTAGAAGGAGTGGGGGGTTTCTGGTAGTTTTTCTAGAAACAACTATAATCACCATGCAATTGATATCTTACAAATTTCAGATCAGTTAGATTCACACTTTTCAAGAAAATCAAGTTTTCGCAAAGTCGTGGAATTGAGTCACATTGTAAGGGAGGTGTTAGAAGGAGTGGAATTAATTGGTTATTTTTCCCGACAATAGTAATAATGCTAATTAGGGATTTAATACAAAATTTTAGCTCGATCAAAGTTATACGCACTGAGAAAATCGATTTAGAGTATTTCATGAAAAAGTGCAGTATGGGAGGTGGTAGAAGGTGTGGGGGGTTCTTGCTAACTTTTCTAGAAACTACTATAATCATCATGCAATTGATATGTTTTAAATTTTAGATTAGTTAGATTCACACTTTTCAAGAAAATAGAGTTTTTGCAAAGTCGTGGAAGTGTGCCACATTGTATGGGAGGGGGTAGAAGGAGTGGAGCTAATCGGTTAATTTTTGCGCAATAATAATAACAATGCTAATTAAAGATTTAGTACAAAATTTTAGCTCGATAGAAGTTATACGTACTGAGAAAATTGGTTTAGAATATTTCATGAAAAAGTGAAGTTTGTATAGGAGGTGGTGGAAGGAGTGGAGAGTTTTTAGTTATTCTTTGAGGAGCAACTACAATTATCATTCAATTAATATACTTTAAATTTCAGAACAGTAACATTCATTCTTTTCAAGAAAATCGAATTTTCGCAAAGTCGTAGATTTGTTTCTGATTGTATGGAAGGGGGTAGAAATAGTAAAGCTAATTAGTTACTTTTTTCCTAATATTAATAACAATGCTAATTAAAGATGTAATACAAAATCTTAGCTTGATAAAGGTTATACGTACTGAGAAAATTGGAGTATAGTATTTCATGAAAAAGTTTAGTTTGTATGGGAGGTGGTGGAAGGAGTAAGGGCATTCAAATTATTTATATACTTGAAGATCGCATTTATAATGGAAATAATATATTTTAAATTTCAAATTAATAGCTTTTATAGTTTCCATGAAAATTTGATTATTATAAATTTTTGAAAATGAGTCACTTTGTATGGGAGGGGGTAGAAGGAGCGAGGGAAGTAAAATAAAACCTAAAGCAGATTACTCCCAGAGGTAGACCTAATAATCTGTGAAAGTTTCATTACAATCGGCTTAGCCGTTTTTGCGTGAAAACCGGAAAGACAGACAGACAGAGAAAATTTTTAAAAACGTTTGTTTCTGCTTAGTTATTGCTAAAATAAAGCAAAAAACTTATTTATAGCCATTTATAAGCAAATAACAGACAGAAACTACAATTATATTTATATAGATTCGAACTGTTGCTATATATTATTATTATTGCTATATATTCTTGATATATATTTTTATTATTTAGCGGTATTTGGGGGGGAGGGTGAAGGGAGCTGGAATATGTATAAAATAAATGGAAAATTGGAAAAAAAAACCGGCAAATCGATCTTTGTTAATGTTATTTTTATAATTTAAGGGGGCGAATACCCCTAAACCTACCTTCTTGCCAGACATGTTCATGTTTTAGATATTTTTACCTCTCTAGCCAATCAAAAGGAATTTAAAGGCTAAAATAATCCATTTCATCCCTCTAAATTGTGAAAAATTGATAAAAATAGGTGGGGGTCTGATCGGATGTCCGTCCGTGTCCTCTCTAGCTAAAAAGCTCAAATTTTTTATACGTCGTTTTTGATAAAAAAAAAGCGGATTTTCTTGAAAAGTATAAATTCTATAGATCTGAAAGTTGAAATATAATACTTTTATGATGATTTCATTTTATTGTAAAAAAATTATTTGTGTCCTCCCACTCCTTTCACCACCTCACATACAAACTGCACTTTTTCATGAAATACTCTAAACCAATTAAGTCAGTATGTATAAAATTTATCGCTTTGAAATTGTGCACTAAATATTTTTTAGAATTATTAGTACGACCGAAAAAAATTAGACGATTACCTTTGCTATAATACTTCTACCGCCACCCAAACAAAATGATACAATTGCGCAATTTGGCAATAAACGGATTTACTCGAAAAGTATAGATGCTATTGATCTGAAATTTGAAATATATTACTTTTATAATGATTTTAATCTACGGTATAAAAATTATTTGAGTCCTCGCCTTCCTTCCACCACCTCCCCACCTCTAAGCAAATTTGCTCAGTATGTATAAAATTTATCGAGCTGAAATTGTGCGCTGAATATTTATTTAGAATTGTTAGTAAGACAAAAAATGTTAGGCGATTAGTTTCACTCCTTCTACCCCCATACAATATGAGACAATTCAACAACTTCACAAAAAGTCCATTTTCCTGAAAAGTATGAATGCTACTGATCTGCTATTTCAAACATGTCAAAAACATGATGTTTGTAGTTAACATATTTCTGAAAAAGTCATTAAGAACTCATCCCTTCTTCTACCACCTCCCAAACAAACTGCACAATTTCAATAAATCGAATACACTAATTTTCTCAGTTCATAATCAATTTTTGAAGCTTAAATTTTGTATAAAACAATTTGATAGCCACCTTAGCGTGATGTGAAAATATTAGTTCAATGTCGTCACCCCGTCTACCACTTGTCATTTAACATCGATTGAAAAGTTTGGGAATGATGCAAAAGCAAGGAAACTGGGTTCCATACGAGTAGCAGCCAAGAAACGTCGAACGGCATTTTTCACATACGCAATAGCTGCTCCAAGGGCCAAAAAGGAATGGTTTTTTGTATTGCTTCGTCACTAGCGATGAGAAGTGGATCCATTACGATAATCCATGCAGTAACATCGACGGCCAAGCCCAACATCCAAGGCTCGAAAATCATGCAGTGTATTTATTAGGATCAGCTCGGCGTGATGTATTGTGAGCTCCTGCAACCGGGTGAAACCATCACAGAAGATTGCTACAAAAAAGAACTAATGCGTTTGAGCCGAGCATTGACGGAGGAACGGCCGCAATACGAGGAGAGACCGCTCATGTTGTGAAAACCTACCTGGAATCACTGAAATGGGACGTCCTACCCCACCCGCCGTGTTCAACAGACATCGTTCCTTCCGACATCCACCTTCTCCGATCAATGACGCATGGCCTGGCTGAGCAGCGCTCCCATTCTTACAAAGAAGACAAAAATTGGGTTAATTCGTGGATCGGCTCAAAAGACAAACAGTTTTTTAAACGCGAAATCCGTATGTTGCCATAAAGATGGTAAAAAAGTTGTGGCTAGCGATGGGCATTTCTTTGAATAATAAATATTTAACCATTTTTTGCACAATAAAGGCTCGAATTTTCGAGAAAAAAAACGGCGGTTTTTAATTTGTACTCCCAATACAAATATAACTAGAAAAAAACACATTATTTTCAAAAGTTGTATAGTTAGTAAAAACTGAACTCTTAAGATGGGACATCATACAAATCGCACATATACATTGTGCCCATAAGGGCACTCTGTAATTAAAATGAGTCTGGGAAATGATATTTCAAAATTTCTATTTTTGGTAAGCAGGTAAAACTGTCCTTAATCATTACCCCAAAAATTAGCGCGGTCTGTTAATCAGTTTGTTTGCAGCAGCTGGTTGAATGGATACACTTCAGTAGTCCACGGCGATTTTTATTTTATGTCCTCGATCGACTGAAAACAGGTTCCACGGAGCGGTAATTTCAGTTTTGAGGATAGAAAAAAGTCACAAGGGGCCAAATCTGCTGAATACGGTGGTTGATTGAAGCAATTTGTTGCTTTTTTGGCCTTAAATTCGTTCACAATTACGGCTCAATACGATGGTGCATTTTCATCGTGGCAAATCCATGAATTCTCCTTCCATAATTCCGTCCATGTTTTTGGGATTTGCTATTGCTACTACTCCTACTACAATGGCACTACGGCCCAAATCGGACCTTGGCCTCCTGATATTCAGATTCCTTAACATTTTTCATTACTTATTGTGGAAGAGTTGTTAGCCCTTCGCACAACCCTCTTTCAACGAATTTTTCATTTTCGTAGATTGAAGTGACCAAGGTGTATTCAAGCACGAAATGTGCTAGAATTATATATTGCGTCGACCGGGATTTGAACTCACGACCTTCGCATTATAAGACTAACACACTACCCACTAGGCTACACCCTAGTATTTGCTATTTTGCTATTGCAAACACTACATCAAATAGTACTCCTTATTGACCGTCTGTCCCTCCGGAATGAATTCATGATGGATCAAACCTCGCATAACGAAAAAAAAACAAACAATGAGCTTCGTCTTGATTTTTGAGCGGCTCAGGCGTGGTTTTTTCGATTTCGGCTCATTTTTTCGTCAATTCCGATGATTGTTGACTGGTTTGCGTGTCAAACTCGTACACCCATGCCTCATCACCAGTTATGATGCGCTCCATGAATGTGGGTTGAGAATTCGCACGATCAAGCATGTCCAAAGTGACCTTTTCACGGTACTTTTTTTAAGAAAATTTAGCTTTATTGGAAACAGTCGAAAAAGGACGCGTTTCATGGCCAAAGTATCCACCAAAATCGAACGAACGGACTTGCAAGAGATATTGAACTCTTCTGCTATCTCCCTAACTGGTATGATGATTTTTGAGCACCATTTCCTTCACTTTTTGAATGTTTTCGTCAGTTGAAGAGGTCGTAGGTCGTCCAGAACGAGGCATGTCTTCATGGATCTCTCGACTGTCCTTAAAGACATTTTATCACTAATAGGCTCGTGTTTTTGATATTACTGAACCACCGTAAGCCTTTTCCAACATTCGCAATGATTTCGCACGCGAAATTTGATTGGAAGCACAAAATTTGAGAGAAACTCTTTGCTCCATTTTGTTTATCCATTGTAAAAATCGCCGTGGACTACTGAGGTGTACCCATTCAACCATCTGCTGTAAACAAAGTGTTTAACAGACCGCGCTAATTTTTAGAATAATAATTAAGGACAGTCCTACCTACTTACCAAACAAGAAAATTTTGAAATATCATTTCCCAGACTCATTTTAATTACAAAGTGCACTTACTTTATGGTCACAATGTAGTTTGTATCAACAACACGTGTGGGTTGGAATGGCCTATTATTTGACAGCTGGTCGATTTACAGTTGTCAAATCTTGACATTTGTTTTCTATAAACGCGGGAAACTTAGCACCAGCAGCGCCGTACATTCTCTGATTGGGTTTCGGAAAACATAGATGATGGGGATTTTTGCTTAAAATCGTGTTTTCTGACGAAGCTCATTTTCATATTGGCGGTTACGTTAATAAGCACAATTGCCGCATTTGGGGATCCAAAAATAAAACGACTGACTCTTTGAAGCGCATTGTGGGCCGGAGGCGTTATAGGGCTGTCCTTTTTCGAAAAGGACGACGGAAGAGCCGTCAGACGCATTATAAACATTTTTTTTTTGAGGCATGCTATGTACACAGCGAATCACTTTGCAGTGTATTGCCACCTCACCTCTAATAAACCAGTGATACTGGCACTTGGTGAAACTAAAGTTTCCAATGACGACGATTTGGACCAATTTTCTGTTCCAAATTACGTTCTAGTGCCTGTATTTTTTAGACAACGCGGGATTGCTTTGTACATCCGCAATAATGTCGCTTATCAACTTCTGCCCGAGTACGGAAATTGTACGAATCCCGAATTTAATTTCATTTGGGTTAAACTCTAAGTCCATAAGCGCATTATTCATCTTTGTTTTTTGTATCGAAGCTCTAATACGAATTTGAAAATATTTTAGATTCAATTGATCAAATTCTCTCCAAACACCCTGAATCCGAAATCGCTGTAGCCGGCGATTTTAATGTCCATAATATAAATTGGCTTCGTCACTCCCGTAACACATCTCCAGCCGGCCGATTGGTAGAACTATTCGCATCATCGAATAACTTATGCCAAACTGTAGACAGAGCTACTCGTATCCCTGACGTTACAGGTCAAGGATCTTATCTTCTTGATCTTTTCTTAACATCAGACCCAGCTAAATACTCGACTTCTGTTAATTCTCCACTCGAAAGCTCAGACCATTGCTTGATTTCCGCCTGTTTCCCAGTTTCCACCTCTACGCCAATCACACCAACTCTAAAAAAGTTGGTATGGCATTACGGAAGTGCCGATTGGTCCAGTGTTAAGCAATTTTATTATACATTTGATTGGTCAATATGCTTTAACAGAGGTGTTGAGTATGCTTCTTCTACAGTAATTGAGACCATCTTGTTGGACATGAGACTTTTCATCCCCCAAAGCTACAAACCAATCAAGCCCAGTTCTAAGGCTTGGTTTAATGAAAATTGTAGTACTGCGATAAGGGCTAAAGAGGCAGCTTACCGTGCTTATAAGCAGCTGCCATCCGAAATTAATTGGATTAATTTCAAAAAAGAAAGGAACCTCTGTAAATCCAGCTCACAACGTGAAAAATATTTGCATGACCAGAAACTGAGACAAAAAATTTTGAGAAATCCTAAGGGCAGCAAAAGTTTCTAGTCTCTCGCTCGTTCCATCAGAGGTAGTTCTGCATCTTCGATTCCATCTTTAATCTACAATAATGAGGTTATTACGGATCCTAACATGAAGGCAAACCTCTTAGCGGACCAATTCACTGCCAACTCTTCTTTTCCAACGTATACTACGCTAAATTCCTCCTTAGGACAGATTAGTATTCATCCGCGAAACGTTTACCGAGTTCTTGAGAATCTAGATGCTAATAAATCGACCAGATGGAATTCCTTGCCATTAAAAATTACTGCGCTTCTCTAGCTTAACCTCTATGCAAACTTCATCGTCTCTCTTTATCGTTCTTCACTGTCCCATCTTCATGGAAGCTTGCAAATGTTCAGCCAGTTCGAAAAAAAGGAGAACGCACCAATCCTGTTAATTATCGCCCAATAGCAATAACCTCTATTCTGTCCAAGGTCATGGAAACAATCGTCAACAATAGAGTAATAGAATACCTCAACATCAATGATATTATTGACGACAAACAGTATGGATTCCGCAAAAAACGTTCCACAAGAGACCTTTTAACCACCCTCACTGAACGTTGGAACAAGAGCATTCACCAGTTTGGTGAATCTTGTATTATCGCTCTTGATATTTCCAAGGCTTTTGACAGATTATGGCACACTGCCCTTTTAATCAAACTTAAAGCTATTGGTTTAGGCGACTCTCTTATTTCCTGGATTGAAAGTTTTTTAGCCAATCGTTCAATGCGTGTGGTATTGGATGGCGTGGTTTCCTCTTCTTATAAAATTAACGCTGGTGTCCCTCAGGACTCGGTTCTTTCTCCCACCCTTTTTCTGTTATTTATTAATGATTTGCTGTCTTCAACTTTCAATCCTATACATAGCTTCGCCGATGACAATACCTTAGACATCTCCTATCACTTCAACAGGGCGTCCTTTGCCCGATGTACTAGCTTAGTAGAACAACGTAGGAACACGGTTCAGTCATTGAATGACGACTTGGCTAAAATTCTTAGTTGGGGCAATTAGAATCAAGTTGAGTTTAATGCTTCGAAAACTCAGTGCTGTCTTGTGTCCCACAAACGTGACTCTAACCTTGACCCAATCACCTTCGGAGATCAGTCGCTAACCACTTCTTCAAGTGTTAAGATGGTATCCAAATCACAGATAACTTATCTTGGAACGAACATATATTTGACATCGCCAAGGAAGTATCTAAATGCTTGGGATACCTAAAACGACAATTTATAAGGCCTATATTAGACCTCGTCTTGAATTTAATTCCCACCTATGGGTGGAAGCTGTAAAAACTTCTCTCTCCTATCTGGATAGTATCCAGTCTCGGACCATTAAAATTATAGGAGATTCTGACACCACTTCTTCGCTCGATTCACTCGAGCATAGACGAACTGTAAGCTCCCTAACCCTTTTGTATCGCTACTACAATGGAGATTGTTCGGACGAAATCGTTAATCTCTTGCCCCCGTGTATGCCTTTATCCCGTAATACTAGAGCTGCTTCGCGCGCTCATAAGTATTCTCTCAACTCCACCTTCGGTCGCACTGTCAAATTTCGTGATTCGTTTTTAAACCGGACTGTTCGAATATGGAACCCGCTGCCCATCTTGGTGTTCCCGCATGACTACAACATTCAGCAATTCAAGGGAAATATTCATAGCCACTTCCGTTTCTATCCCCTTAATTCCCAAAAACCAATATCCTTCCCCCCTCACCGGAGCTGTGCTTCAGTACAAAAGGGCAGCCCCTCTAGTTCCGGTGTCACATAAAAAAAAAGAAAGGATGAAGGTCTACAAGCAAAGCCGAGGCGGCTATTTGACAAAGATTGTATTCCATATTCTTATGTATCTACTTTATAATGCAATAAGAATTTTGGAGACATCCGAACAATAATACGTTTTATTCAAAAAAAAAAATCCTACACTTTTTTTTTTTTTTTTTAAGGAACCGAACACAACTTAGGGGGCCACCCTATAATGCAATGCACAGCTGTGTCAGTATAGGAGTTGGAGAAAAAGGGAGAGAAAAAAAAACCAAAAAACGAAAGTTGTGTCAATTAAATTCGAGTGGGGAAAGACGAAAGTGACGGTGTACATTGCTTTTGAAGCACTGGAGGTTGTAATCATTGGGAAACACTTTGGCTGGCAATGCGTTCCACAGTCTTGATGTTCGGGAAATGAATGACTGCCTAAATTTCACTGTACGAGAAGGCATGAGTTTAACGGTGTACTTGTGGGCGCGTTCAGCTTGACGAGTATCTCGGGGAAAATTAAAGACTGGAGGAATGAGTGCGCTTAATTCCGCACTGCATTTACCATGGAAGTAGCGATAGTAACACTTCTTTTTGATACACCTGTAGCGATTGAGCGGCTACTGCGCTTTCTTGCGTTTCGTCCCAGTCCTGCTTACGACGGACTCGTCAGTAAGGTTCGTGTTACCAGGCCCTGCCTAAGACGGGAATACTGTGTAGGTAATTGCATTAGAACCCGGGGATTTCGAGTTGCAAAGAGGCCGTGATGACCACTGAGCTATCAAGACCCCACGACTTAGTTGGTTAGTAGCGTTGCAGTGTAGGCCGCCACACACCCTATGTATATTTTGAAATTTCAGACACTTTCTTTGAATGTACGAAATTTTTTGTTTTAAATTGGAACATGTACACAATTACAATAGGTTTAAAACATCAAAATTATAACAAAAATTCAACGAAATTTCATAATTTTGAAAAATTTTATACAGGAATTTCTTTATAACTAGAGATGATATGCTATTTCACATACCTGCGATTTTTTCACTGCTATTTGAAAAGAGCAATCGCATACTGCGATTGAAAATTTAAAAGAGCTGCGATTAGAGGAGCAGAGCAAATGCATACTGCTTACGTTCTATCACCAATAAAATTGCCGCAATGATCATCGCTACAAATCCCAGAGTTTTTATTCGCACTCGCACATTAATCCCGCAACTCACGCATTCCACGTAACCCCGACGTGATCGTAGCTCAGAATAAAGCTCGTCAAACAAACTCGTTTGGTTCAATAGAGTAATTCTATTTTCCCAGAAAGCGTACCTCATTGAACACTTTGCACCGCACGTTCCACCTCATCGATCGCTAAGCAAATCGTAATTTTCCTACATCTATCAATCAGGCAAGACTCAATCTCATAGCTCAGCATAGTGAACATTTCCCCCATTTCCCCCTGGGAATGGAAAGGTTTTCTTTTACTATCCAAAGTACGAAAAAACGATCGAGCGCAATCGAGTCAGGATGGCAAAAATGTCAATGGCATTTCATATACACAAGCCATGGAAGTCGAATTTTACCCAAGTCCCACCGCTGGCATATCTCATATATTCCATTGCCTTCGAATCTGTTATATCGCTCGCGATCAGCGATAAATCAGCTCTGTGATATTAAAGACTATCATATAAGCTATCCCAAACCTATATTTGGTGATTGATATTGACACTGAGAGCACGAGCAGTGAGTGTGTGCTCTCAGTGATGTTGCTTTAGACTAATGAATGAATGAATTGGAGCTAGATGAAACGATTGCGATATTTTAATCGGTGGACCCTTTTGTTGGTTTTCTATGACCGGGTATTTTTTTTTATTTTACTTGTATATATGCGATGCGATCGATGACCGGGTGTTTTTTTTATTTGGCTTGTGTATATGAAATGCGATTGACATTTTTGCCATCCTGACTCCATTGCCCTCGATCGTTTTTTCGTACATTGGATAGTAAAAGAAAACCTTTTCATTCCCAGGGGGAAATGGGGGAAGTGTTCACTATGCGCACTGAGCTGGTGGTACTGAGAGATTGGGTCTGCCTGATTGTTAGATGCAGGATTTCGCAGAAAATTACTATTTTGTCTTTTTTTTTAATTGCGCACTAGCATGGAGGTGGAAAAATCACTGCCATTGGAAGAGCTGCTCTTTTTCACAGATATTGAAAAAGAGCAATCGCAGTGGATCACTGCAATTTGAAAAGCGCAGATTTTGCCATCCCTACTTATAACTATGAACAAGAAGCATGGTGTAAGCTTTTGATTATAATTTCAGTCCCCAGTTGAAGAAATTACCTTCTCCGATCGCTCTACCAGCTTCTCAATTTCTATTATATTTTGAACTAGCAAACGCCCGCGACTTCGTCCGCATAAAAATCGCAATAATACGTAATTTTTGAGAATGTAGTTAGTAATACATTATATGGGATATGTAAGCTTGAAAACCTAACAGGACTACGATTGTGCGTAGAGCCCAATCATACAATACCATAGATAAAATCGAAACTTTTGTGATATTATGAAATTTTGTATGGGAAGTGGCTGCACTGAACTAATTTGTTTCACATCATGCTAGAATAGCTTTAAAAATTTTTTGTACCAAATTTAAGCTTCAAAAATTGAGTAGGTACTGAGAAACTTAGTGCATTGAATTTAATGAAATTGTGCAATTTGTATGGGAGGTGGTAGAAGAAAAGGGGGGTTTTTGGTGATATTTCGAGAAACAACTATAATCATCATGCAATTGATATATTTTAATTTCAGGTCTGTATCATTCACGCTTTTTAAGAAAATCGAATTTTTGTAAGGACGTGGAATTGTATGGGAGGGGGTAGAAGGAGTGAAGCTACTCGGTTAATTTTTTCCCGATATTAATAACGCTAATTTAGGATAGAGTACGAAATTTGAGCTCAATGAAAGTTATATGTACTGAGAAAATTAGTTTAGAATATTTCATGAAAAAGAAGCTAATCGGTTAATTTTTTCCCGATATTAATAATAATGCAAATTAAGGATTAAGTACAACATTTAAGCTCGATAAAAGTTACACGTACTGAGAAAATTGGTGTATAGCATTTCATGAAAAAGTGCAGTTTGTGTTTGGGAGGTGGTGGAAGGAGTGTGTGGTTTCAAGGGAATTTTTGAGAAACAACTATAATCATTACGCAATTGATATATTTTAAATTTCAGATCTGCATCATTCACGCTTTTCAAGAAAATCGAATTTTTGTAAAGTCATGGAATTGTGTCATATTGTATGGGAGGGGGTAGAAGGAGTGAAGCTACTCGGTTAATTTTTTTCCCGATATTAATAATAATGCAAATTAAGGATTAAGTACAACATTTAAGCTCGATAAAAGTTACACGTACTGAGAAATGTGGTGAATAGCCTTTAATGAAAAAGTGCAGTGGAGGTGGTGGAAGGAGTGGGTGGTTTCAATTCAATTCATTTATTGCTTACATATAACGAGAATGAACAGATAACAAAGATTACATTTCGTTTTATAAATTTACTTTGCATTTTAGTAATGCTTAAACGTACTTCAATGATATTTACATAATTAATAGTTATAATTCAAAAGTGTTTTGTATGAGAAAAAAAAAGATATTAATTTCATTTCATATAGGAATAAAAGAAAAAATTATTCGCAATAAAAAATAATTCTATACAATGTTTTTCTACATAGATATTGCACAAACCCCAAAACAGAGCACAGAATTTTCCGCGTCGTTAATTTCTTTTTTAAACTTACATATGTATACAATACATTAATTGATTAGTTGAGTCGGCATGGTTAAATCCAAACAAGAAACAAGAATATTAAGAAAACGGAAGAAGATAGTAATCATCATCCGCGATGGTGAGCATTGTCTTTTTTATCAGAAAACTCAATAATATGTTTTTTATTTGGCACCGGTGATATTTGTGATGAGTTTATTAAATTCATAGGCGATAAATAATAAGAATTTCCTACGGCTGGAACATTTTCTGCATATACACTTCTTAAAAGAGAGTTTGGGTGATCGTACAGCTTCTTGGCTCTCTTGGTCCACAAATCGGATAGATATTGCATAAGTGGTTCCAAGTTCGCTGCTTTGTAAATTTCTAAGTTTGAGTATAGCTTGTTTGTATTCTTGAACTTCATTGACAGACAATGTCTTAAGACCTTTCTTTCAAAACATTCTAACTTATTTGCCATAGTAGTAGATATTGAGAACCACTTGAGAAACCATATGCAATGACAGGTCTTATTAACTGTTTGTATAGTAAGAGCTTAGTTTTTCTAACAAGTTTGGATTTGTAGCATATAACTGGCATAAGCATGTTGAATACTCGGTTTGCCTTTATGAGAGACAAACGCGCGTGATTATTAAATTTAAGTAAGTTGTTCAGATGTATACCCAAGTATTTAGTATTATTCACTAAAGGTATTTGTGTGCCGTTTAGTGATAGACTTAGTGATTTGCTCTTTTTACACACAGTTCTTGGCCCTTTGCCGCTGGCATTCCGAAAACAAATTAAGGATGATTTGTCTGAGTTTATGTCGATACACCACTTTTGGTAATAATTGTTTATGGCTTGCAAGTGACTATCAATTAATTTCAAGCCCTGGGTTGGATCGCGGGCGTTAGTGTAGATAAGAGTGTCGTCGGCATATAGGATTGCCGTTGGCCTTAAATTGAAGTTTTCACATACTTTTTGTGTGGAAAGTCGTGCAAATAGATATTGTATAGCTTCGGACCGAGGATAGATCCTTGTGGGACACCAGATTTAACTTCTATTTCCGTGGACTAGCAATTGTCATGCAAATTTTCAATTTCCTTTCCATAAAGTAACTGAATATTAACCTTAAGGTTACATTCGGCATTCCCGTAGAGTTTAACTTGTATAGTAGACCCTTCACCCATACAGAATCAAACGCTTTTTTTATATCTAGTGAACACATTACAGTAGTTTCCTTATTTCTAAGATTCATAGTAATGTCGTTTTGCACTTTAAATAGTGCATGCTCAGTCGAGTGGAATTTTTTGAAACCAAACTGTTCCTCGGGTATTAATGAGTTTTCTTCGCAGAATTGGTCAATGTCACGCTCCATAATTTTTTCTAGGATTTTTCCGACATTAGAGAGAAGGGATATTGGTCTGAAGTTGCTGACTTCATAAGAAGAGTTGTTTTTGATAATAGGGATCAACTTAGCTTTTTTCCACTCGCTGGGGAAGTAGCCATTGTTTATGCAGTTATTAATAAGACATACCAAGTAATTTTGAGCATTTTTTGATAATCTTTTCAGAATAAAAGAGGATATATCATCAAGCCCGGAAGACTTTTTTGGTTTGATTGTTTTGATCAGTTCTCTTAGGTATTTTCTATTAATGAAGGGGCTCTCGATTTCATCGTCATTAGATTTGTATAAAAACGCTCAAAAAGCTAATAGCTTGTCCTTAGTGCTATAAAGAACATGGGTGCCATCAGAAACTTTTGGAAATTCCTTCGGTTTATTCCTACCAACAATGCGATTTATATCCTTATAGACCGCTGGGCCAGGTTTGAGACCTTTTAATCTTTTTTCGAATTCAGCATTAAGGTGCAGATTAATTTGACTATCTATATCCTGTGATAAAAGTCGGATTCTAGTACTAAGGTTTCTTGTTTCTTGATTGTGTATAAAGCAGTTTCTTTCCAACCTCAATTTAAGATCTTTACGCCAACATTTGCGGATTTTAAAAAGCCTTTGAATATGCTGCGTTAGTTTGATTCTTGTTTTAATATTGTTACCTAAAGTGGAATGCTTGTCGATAGTTAACAAAACCGCTTGATTGAAGTATGCTAAATATTCATCTATTTTTGTATTAGTCAGGTTCGTATTTTCAAATCGGGGCAGCAACTCAAAACTAGAGTCCATATCCATCATAAAAGTCCGCCAGTTTGTGTTACGAAACGATCTAAAGCTTGGCGGGTACACGATTTCGGGGACGAGCGAGGAAAAGTTAATTTTAAGCTTAACTCCACAGTGGTCGGAGAATGAATCTACAGTTTGACATGTATAATTTGGTGTTAAAGAGTTGATTATATTGCTGGAGACTATACAAAAATCAATCACACTGCTACTTAGAGGAAAAGTTATTGTGTTAGTATGCACAATAACTAAATTATTGATATGCGCATTTTGATCAAACCAATCGTTGATAATTCTACCGTAGTTATTTATTTTTGTGTTGGCCCAGCTAGGATGTTTTGCATTTAAATCTCCCCCCAGGATAACAAAGTCAAATTCATTACTTTCATACAGAGAGTTTATTTCGCTTAGGAGATTACGAATATCCGAAGCACTTATAGTTTTAGGCACCATGTACGCTGATATAATGAGCATTCTTTTCAGTGTGTTGTCCTTTTCTAAAAATGTTAAAACCGCAGAAATTGTGGGTATATTAGAGAACTGTAGTGATACCGTATTAATATTCAAATTGCGTCTGTAAATAATCGCGACACCCTGTTTACCATCGTTCCTAAGCACTACATAGTTAGCTATGGATAGACGATTATTTGCTTTTAATCTTGTTTCGTTTAACAGAAGAACATCTGGTTCATTCTCCTGAATAAAATCAAGTAACGATAACTTTCTAGCATTGGAGACTAGTGATCTTGCATTTAAAGTAATAATTTTAATTGATTGATGCATTTTTGCATAAAGTAAAGAAGAACTCGAAGTATTGTGCCTGCTTTTCATTTCTGTCTTGCAGGGATAGAAAGTCAGGTAAGAATTGGTTAATCCTACTAATAAGCTCTGATAGGTTCATACCGAAAAGATTTTGTGACAGGTTTAAGAAATCGTTGGAAGTAAATACATTATTCGCTCTTGGAATTGGTTTATTATACTCTAGATGGAATCTGAGAGTATTATAAGTTCGCTCTAAGGTTTGTAACGCCAAGAAATAAGGCTCGGAGAAAAAAATGAATGATACAGAAGTTAATATTATCACTCAAAAATCTCAAAACCGGATGTCCGTCCGTCCGTCCGTCTGTCCGTCCGTCCGTGCGCTCTCTAGCTTGAGAACGCGTTGAGCTAGAAAGTTCAAATTTTGTACACGTCGTTTTTGACAAAAAAGTAAGGTCAAGTTCGTGAACGGGCCAAATCGCTCCACCCCTTCTACCCCCTCCCATACAAAATGACACAATTACGCAATTTGACAATAAACGGATTTGCTCAAAAAGTATAAAAGTTATTGGCCTGAAATTCAGAATATATTACTTTTATGATAATATCAATCTATCATATAAAAATTGTGTGTGTCCTCCCCCTCCTTCTACCACCTCCCATACAAACTGTACTTATCATGAATTACTCTAAGCCAATTTCCTCAGTGCTTATAAAATTCAGCGGGCTGAAATTCTGCACCAAATATTTATTTAAAATTGTTAGTAAGGTCAAAAAAATGAAATGATTAGCTTCACCCCTTCTACTCCCTCCCATACAAAATGACACAATTTCGCAATTTGACAATAAATGGATTTACTCAAAAAGTATAAAAGCTATTGGTCTCAATTTTCGTATATATTACTTTTTTAATGATTTAAATGTACAGTACAAAAATTATTTGCTTCCTCCCTTTCCTTCCACCCCCTCCCATACAACACTTTTTCCTGAAATGCTCTAACCCGATTTTCTCAGAACATATAACATTTGTTGAGCTCATATTTTGTAATAAATATTTAATTAATATTATTACTAAGATGAGAAAAAAAATATTTGATTTGCTTCACTACTTCTACCCCCTCCCATACAATATGACACAGTTTCACAACTTCACAAAAAATCGATTTTCTTGAAAAGTATGAATGGCACTAGTCTGAAATTTAAGGGATGCCAATTTTATAATATTCCTAGTTATTTCTAAAAAAATCATTAAAATCCCCCCACTCTTTCTACCACCTCCCATACAAACTGCACATTTTCACTAAATCAAACTCACTAATTTCCTCAGTTCCCATTCAGTTTTTGGAGTAAGCATTTTGTATAAAACATTTTCATAGCTACTTCAGCATGATGTCGAAAAAATTAGTTCAATGCTACCATCCCTTCTAACACTCCCCATACAAAATTTCTTGGGATCACAAAAAATTCTATTTCATCTCGAGTATCGTAAGATTGCGCTTTACGCGCAATCGTAGCCCTGTTATGTTTTTTAAATAGGCTTGAGAATTGTACGCTATCTCTTCGGTAATTGTTGACAGCTCTGTTCACAACGGATCTACGGTCTTCTCTTCTAATTTCCGCTCTTTCCTTTTGAGTTTCCCTATTTTTCACTAATAAAAGATATTAAGGGCATTTCCTGTAATTAGCAGGGTGGCCATATTTCTGACAGTTTGTACAGTACGGTGGGGACTCTGAGTCTTTGCTTCTTTGACATTTGCCTGGTTCATGTCTTTCCGAACACTTAACACATCTGTAACCAAGGTTACAGTTAGATGCTGAGTGGCCAAACTTTTGACAGCTCTTGCACTGCAGGACGGTTGAGGATTTTAATGTCTCCCAACCGACTTTTTGATGGAGAATGTATTTGATTCCTGTTAAAATATGTGGTTGTTGTTCCGGAGGAATTTGAATCAGGAAAATATCTAGCACACGTCCCTCCCTAATAGACTTACCGGTTTTGAATTGTTTTATACTTGTGATTTTTATCCCGGGTATAAGAGATTCTAATTCTCCAAGTATTTCATCTGTAGTATATTCACAATCTACTCCTTTAAGTAGAAGACTTGTGTGTTTGAGCTCTTTTGGAGTGTAGGTGTAGAAACGAATTCCATCCCGCTTGAATTCACTAAATAAGGTGTTATGTACTTTGTAATCATCTACGAATATTTTACAGGTGCCATTCTTCGTTTTTTTTAGGTAGTAATTTGAATTTGGAAACTTAGATTTAATCATCTCATCAACCAATTTTACATTCGCTCCCATTAGAAAAAGAGGAGGGCAAAAGAGTTTTTTCGTTCTGGTCAATGTTTTGGACAAATGAATATTTTTATGATTGTTTAATGAGTTATTCCTATTGGTATTTATTTCATGATTCTTATTTGTTACTAGTTTCTCCGTCTCTGATATTTCACCCAGGGCTGAGAACGAGTTAATCCTGTTGCCAAAATTTACATTCCGTGAAGAAGTCGTCGGTTGACAGTTGGTATAGTCGCATTCGTCATCAGAGCGCTGTCTTTTTCGGCTACAGACTATTTGCCATTCCGGGAGCTGCGCTGTATTAGTGCCCCCAGGTTGTTGTTGTTGTTGTAGAGTTGAATGTTTTATGTAGTGTTGTTGTTGGGACACTTCTTGTTGTTGTTGCTGTTCTAATGCAGCTCGCTGGCGCGACAATTCAGATGATAAGCACTGATAAGAACTGTTAATTTTGTATAAATCTCACACGTTACACTTTAATTAATTGTTGTTTGATGGCCCGCGGGCCTTATTTCACTTTCAACTAATAGTATGTAAAATACGAAAACTACTTATATATTTTCGGAATTGAAAAATACGTGTTTTTTTTTTTAGAATTTAATAGACGTTTTCGAAAACGATCCGCACTCCAAGCACGCCATTAACCGATATTAATAATAATGCAAATTAAGGATTAAGTACAACATTTGAGCTCGATAAAAGTTACACGCACTGAGAAATGTGGTGAATAGCCTTTAATGAAAAAGTGAAGCTTGTATGGGAGGTGGTGGAAGGAGTGGGTGGTTTCAAGGGAATTTTTGAGAAACAACTATAATCATTACGCAATTGATATATTTTAAATTTCAGATCTGCATCATTCACGCTTTTCAAGAAAATCGAATTTTTGTAAAGTCATGAAATTGTGTCATATTGTATGGGAGGGGGTAGAAGGAGTGAAGCTACTCGGTTAATTTTTTCCCGATATTAATAGTAATGCATATTAAGAGTAAAGTACAACATTTAAGGTCGATGAAAGTTACACGTACTGAGAAAATTAGTGAATAGCCTTCATGAAAAAGTGCAGTTTGTATGGGAGGTGGTGGAAGGAGTAGGGGGATTCAAATAATTTGTATTCCATAGATCACATTTCTGATAAAAATAGTATGTTCTAAATTTCAAATGATTTGCTCCAATGGTTTTGAAGAAAATTTGATTAGTATATATTTTTGAAAATAAGTCATTTTGTATGGGAGGGGGTGGAAGGCGTGGGGTATTGAAATAAGACCACACGCAGATTATATCTCGATGCACATCTAACAAACTGTGAAAGTTTCATTACAATCGGTTTAACCGTTTTTGCGTGAAAACCGGAAAGACAGACAGACAGAGAAAATTTTTAAAAACGTTTGTTTCTGCTTAGTTATTGCTAAAATAAAGTAAAAAACTTATTTATAGCCATTTATAAACAAATAACAGACAGACACTACAATTATGTTTTTATGTATAGATTAATAAATTCCCTCGCAAATTAAATTTATAATTAAGAAAAATTTCACATATCTGGCTTTTAATTCTAATTTTAGTTTATTAAATAAACGGTGACACTGGATGGGATATCGTTTCATGTTTACAACTCCTTATAAATTCAAAGAAAAAGAAAACAGGATTGGATTATATACAGATTTTACTCAATGATTATTTTGAGATAATAAGTAGCTATAAAGAGCAAATTTATTTCTATGTTTCTTGCCCAGAGCTAACTTAAAATCGTGCAAACTATCTTTGACGACTGGTTGGTCTCTTCCAAGCAGAACTCTTCAGGTGTTTAAATTTCTGCACGTCTTATTCTCTCTGTGCGATCAAAGTCAAAACGTTACCTTGACTTCTTTCAACGCTCTTTACAGGTACGCAATAGGTATGGTCAAGTTCTTCGGAATTCTTAGCTCGCTCTATCTCTTTCTTTGCTAAGTTTCAGCTACGTCTTGAACATAATTAATAATGCCGGTCCCGTTACTTTCTTTCAGTGCATCATCATTATCGAAGAGAACACCTGAAGAGAAAAGCAATCTTCACCAGGTAAAAATCTAGAAATCGACTTTAAAAAATCGGACTCCCAAACAAAAGTGACACCAACGACTCGAATAAGAAAAGATTCGGTGAAGAGACACACGATCGTAGAGGTGGTACGTGGCGTGCGAAGAATTCTTAAAGTGAAACGATCCGTAAAAGTGTCGAGAGTTCTTAATAGAAGAAAGTTTTCAACACAGAAGCCTAATTAAATTAAGATGAATTAGAATCAAACTAGGTGATATAGTAGAAACGAAAAAAAAAAATGGATACGAATGAAATAAAAAATCGAAAAAGTGCGGGCGGAAAGACAGGGAAAAATCGCGATCATCATAATCAATCGAGTAGTCAGCCCAGCCACAACAACAAACAGAACGAAAGACTTCAACGATCGATAAGCAAGGAACTCGATAATGGTGATGGGCTGCTCGAAGATCTCGCGAAAACTCGACATCATCATCAGAAAAACGATAGCCGAGGTGAAAATTGTGTGAAAAGTGGCGGAAAAACAGGTGGAGTGGAAGAGTTAAAGGCAATGCCGAGCGATAGTGTGGTGGAACGTGTGGATCTGGAGGACGTGCAGAACTTCACAGTGTCTGTTCGAATCGATTTGGTCACAGTGTTGTTGTTTATTATTGCATTTTTTACGCGGATTTATAAGTTATCGACGCCCAATAACATTGTGTAAGTATGTCTTTTTTTTGGGAAATTTCTGAACTCTTTTGATTATGTAAATACGAATTAATCTTTTTATCTATATCAGATAAAAGATTGACACAGTCCGCCTTTTTCCTTCTTTTGCTAATTATTAGTGTAACCTAGTTCGCCTTATGGATTATCCTGAGATTCGGATAATATACTATTCTCGGATGCCTTTCCATTGAAATAAAGTCTGAATAGGAGATTATGTCAATCAGATTATCCCACCAATTGGATAAGGGCCTCACTTTAAATTCACATCGATTCAGTTTGAGGATATTACCTTATTAGTCGAATAAGAGATTGGGTACAAATTTGAATCTCCAACATTATAATCTGGGTTCGACCTGCTTTCAGGCAAATTATCCCACCTATCGGATAACGAGCCTAAGAAACTGAATCTACTTTCAATTTTAACCAGGCCCAGTACCAGACAAATTATCCTATCCGTTTGATAGGTTTCTTTTACCTTGAAGCACTGCTGAATAACATACTCACCGTTTTTTCCACAGATTCGATGAACTCCACTACGGCAAATACGTTTCACTCTACATGCGAAATGTATTTTTCTTCGATCAGCATCCGCCGCTTGGAAAGCAGCTAATCGCAGCCGTAGCACAATTGACCGGCTTCAATGGAAATCACACGTTCTCGAGAATCGGCGCCCAATACAGTCCAAACGTTCCGATATTTTGGCTTCGATTCGTTCCTGCATTGTGCGGAAGTCTTCTTTCACCAGCAGTCTACAAACTTCTGCTTGAAGTTCAATTGAATCGGTGGACAGCTCTTCTGGGCGGAGTTTTAATTATTTTTGGTAACTAGAAAAAAAAAGCATTGAAGCTTGTTAGTTTCGATTAGGTAAAAACTTTGCTAATATTTCAGATAACTCCTTACTTACGCAATCCCGATTCATTTTAATGGAATCAATGCTTCTGCTGTTCTCGACTGTTGGTCTTCTGTTTCTGTTGCGGTTCCAAAAGGCCAAATTCATAAGTATCCGTTGGATACTCTATGGTTTGATGTCCGCTTCCTTCTTTACTTTTGCGATCAGTGTGAAATATGTGGGATTCTATTCGTTTTGCTTAGCCTTGATTGTAATGGCGCGTTATCTTTGGAAACAGTTGCCGGATAAAAATATTTCCGGTAAGTTTATAGATTTGATCTCAAGATTTTATTAATCCAGAAACAAAATTTCTTGGTTTCAGACCTACAAATAATCATCCAGACAGTGATGCGATGGTCGATATTCACAGTGATCCCAATCGGGATATACCTAGCCGTATTCTATGTCCATTTGAATCTACTGCACAAAGCTGGACCGCATGATAGTGTGATGACTAGTGCGTTTCAAGCATCTTTAGATGGTGGATTGGCTTCAATCACTAGAGGTCAACCGTTGAATGTTGTTCATGGCTCGCAAATCACCTTACGTCATACGCACGGCAGGACTTGCTGGCTGCACTCGCACACTCATGTCTATCCGGTTAAGTATGCCGATAACCGAGGATCGAGCCATCAGCAGCAGGTTACCTGCTATAGTTTTAAGGATGTGAATAATTGGTGGATTATAAAGCGGCCGACTAGAGATGATTTAGTTGTTGGTGATGAACCGGATCCAATCAAGCATGGCGATACAATTCAGTTAGTTCATGGAATTACGAGTCGAGCGTTGAATTCGCATGATGTTGCGGCACCTATGACGCCGCAAAGTCAGGTAAGTTGAGTAGGCTTCAGTCCAGACTGGTAGCAATATGCTGGTAGATTGAATGAATAAATTGTTGACTGTGGTGAAGTGTGCTTAATGATCCAATCATCATCGAAAAATTATTCAAAATTGAAAAGAATTGCGAAAAAAAAAATTTATTGATAATTAGCATGATATGCAAAACATATTGCAGTTGCACTAACTGAAAAACTACTCCCCTTAGGAAATATCCTGCTATATCGATTACAATGTTTCGATGCCGGGTCAACTGCTCTGGAAATTGGACATCATAAACAAGGATACGGTAAAACTCCAACGTAAAATCACAAAATAAAATCTAAAACAACAAAAAAAAAATTCCACCCAGGAAGGACAAATCTGGCATGCAATCAAATCTGAAATCCGTTTAATCCATGCCGCTACGGGCTATGCACTTCGATTTACAGGTCGCCAGCTTCCCGATTGGGGTTTCAATCAGCACGAAGTCGTAGGTGACCGAGTTCACGAACAACAGGATACCATTTGGAATGTCGAAGAGCATCGATATACGAAAAGTATGGCAATATATGGAAATATTTTTTCAATCTTAATTTAACAGACTAAAAAACTCTCTCTAGCCGAAGATCAAAAAGAGCGTGAACGACAAATGCTCAATGCCGAGATGATACCGACGCGACGAACTAAACTCTCATTCTGGGATAAATTTGTCGAGCTACAAACGAAAATGCTTTGGCATACGGACCAGCTACAGAGCCACATGTATAGCTCGGAGCCATTGGAATGGCCGTTGATGAGCAAGGGAATTGCATATTGGGTCGATAAGGATTCGAACGCTCAGATTCATTTGCTCGGCAACGTTTTAATCTGGTACACCGGAACGTTATCGATACTTCTCTACGTAGCTATGTTTGTTGTTTATTTAATGCGTCGACGTCGCCTATGCTACGATTTAACACCGAACGAATGGAATAAATTCCTCTTGGCTGGCGAAATATTCTTTATCGGCTATCTAATTCATTACGTGCCGTATTTCTTTGTGGAACGAACAATGTTCTTGCATAATTACTTGCCAGCATTTCTTTTCAAAATACTCTTACTGTGTTACGTTATCGAGCATATCGATTTAGTCATTAAGAAAATTTTCCGTATCCGTTTAATTACGTTATCGTATCGAGCCATAATTTTTATTTGGATCGTAGCCATTTTAATTGTTTATAAAAAATTCTTAGCTTTAAGTTACGGCGTTACGAAATTGAATGCTAGTGAAGTTATTGCACTACGATGGAAGGATACGTGGGATTTTATTTTACATAAAGATTTATCGTGATTTGTTTTCGAGTAGTTTTTTGTTTGTTTTGTTTGAAATTCTTTTTTTAAGAGATTAATTTAATAATTTAATTGTATGTTTGGATCGTAATAAAATTGCTGTATAGCTTCTATTCTCGAAAAGAAAAGAAAACCTTAAAATTTCATCAATGGAAAAATTGTATTTTATTAATTTAATCAAAATGGTTTACAAATTAAAAAGAATGAAATCTAGGCTGTCTCCATTGGTGTAACACCGATTGGCAAAACTTGTTCAGTGATTTCGAATTTATGAATTTTACTATCCAGAATTGCAGTAGTACCGGCCTTGAATTCGTAGTTTAGCTGCAAAAAAGTTAAATTTTATTTAATTTCGAAGCTTATTCGCACGCGTTCAAAATCGTAAGCTTACCGTTCGTTCGCCCTTCTTATTGGCCAATTCGTAATTTCTCAAATAATCGCATGAATCTTTACGAATTACGCACAAATCGATATTCGAACCGGAACCCAAATCGTTGAAAACACCACCAGCGATAGCGTCACGCACGAGTTTTTTGCCTTCTTCTTCGGACATGTCGGGCTTCCAACGTGCCTCGTACACTGCCATTGCAGCTAAGCTGCCCGAACCCATCGAGGCATAGGGTAGTTTATCGGTTGAACCGTGTGGATAAATGCAGTAAATGTATGATCCTGAAAATGGAGACATGTTATAGACTATTTTCCTATTATTATTTTTTTTTATCAACGTATTTGAAAGTAGCTCAAAATTCAAATTTTCAGCTGCAACTTTTGATTTTTTTCGGTTCGGTCTTGTTTAATTCGTTCTGAAATTTCCATTGGACTTGATGTTGAATAGATCTGATCACCTCCAGATTTATTTTTTCTGAACCAAATTTGCATGATCTGTGTACATGGTTTTGTTTTACATCGCCGAACACAACTTAGAGGATCATCCTTTAGTGGAATTTACATAGTCATGTCGGTAACGGGAGAGAAAAAAGGAATTAGAGGTTAAACGGGATTAAGAGGAGAGAAAAGCCTAAAATGTCAGTGGACGTTGAATTTGAAACTTTGACGGTCGTATGACAATGGAAATACGGCCTATGGCAATGCATTCCAGAGCCTTGAAGTTCGGTGTGTGATTGACTGTCTATATTTCACTGTACGAGAAGTTGGAAGCTTAACAGTAAGTGCGCTTGAAGCTAGACGAGTATTTATGGAAAATGTGAAAAGGGGCGGGCTAAGTTTAGAAAGTTACTCACTGCATTTACCATGGGAGTAACGGTTGTCAATGCTGAGTATTCTGTAATGCTCTAGGGTGTCCATAGCAGCCGTGATGGTTTCATAACCAACTAGTCAGAACGCCTGTGTGTTCCGTATTGGCTGTGCCAACCCATATATGCAAATTGTACTCGAGGCGTGTCTAATGTAGGCATTATAGATATTGGCTAGGGCAAAAGGAGTAAAATATTTCTTTATATCTTCACAGGAGTCCTAGGCGCTTGGAAGCGTCAAGTGCTACGTCAAGTATGTGCTGGTTCCAATTAAGATGGCTATTTATGTATTTTAATGCCATGGAATGAGATGTATCCGGAAGAGTCTAGTTGCACACTACCGAAGGCTACATTAAAGTCCGTTGCTGGAACAGGAAAAAAAGGCAGGCCTCTGTTTTCGAGGAGTTGAACTCTACTCTACTTATTCTACCCCATTCCAAAATCAAAGTTCAATGATTCAAATAATTCTTCAAGTTTAGATGCCACCGGGATGCGGAGAGCGTCATTAAAAGTTTCGATTTCATAGACGTTATCCAGGGTACTGTCATCATCTGCAAAGCAATGGATCGGATTGAGAGTTTATGACAGAAGGTCATTAATAAAAATAAGAAAGAGTTTGGGTGGTAAGACAGAGCATTGAGGGACGCCAGCATCTATAGGGGAAAGACGCCACTCCATCCATTAAAACTTTTATGGTGCGTTCATATAAGAAACTGTCAATCCATTTTACGAGGTTATTATTAAGGCAGACTACTTTCACCCTTACCAGGAGACATTTATGCCAAACTCTGTCAAACGCATTAGCGATGTCAAGTGCAAGAACTTATATTCTATTCTACAATGGCACTACAGTCCAAATCAGGCTTTGGCCTCCTGGCCTGCAGCTTCCTTAACATTTTTCCTAAGTTATTGTAGACGGGTTTGTAGTCCTTCGCACAACCTTCCATCTACGAATTTTTCATTTTCGTAGATTGAGGAGACCAAGGTATACCCAAGCAGGCAGTATGCTGGAATTATACGTCGATCGGGATTTGAACTCACGACCTTCGCATTGTAGATCAACACGCTGCCAACACTAGGCTACATCCGATTTGAACAGCAACAACAACCTTCGCCAAATTTATGCAGGCGAGAGTTCCAATGTTCAGTCAGATACACTCCACGAAATACGTGGGCGGATCGATAATGACGTGTAAAAATGAAGGAGGAGGTAGTTAAAGAATTTGGTATTTTTTTTTACCTGCTTCATCCTTAAATAGATAGCCTGCAAAGGCTTAGCCTGATACCTTTTTTAGTATTTGTGAAACTGCTGTCTAAGCAAGACAACTTTTAATAAACTTCGAAAATGGATAAAAATGAATTTCATGAGTTGATTACACATAACTTTTGAAAAGGGTAAACAGCTAAAGTAACCGAAGAAAAATTAGATAAACACCATCGATTGCAATGATTTACAAGTGGTTTTCAGAATTCAAGCATGGTCGTACGAGCACAGAGACCATACAGAGTCCAGGTCGTCCGAATGAGGACACCATGTCAGAAATGATCGACAAAATCCATTATCTCGTGCTAAGAGATCGTCGAGTGAAAGTGCGTGAGATAGCTAAGGCAGTAAGCATCCCACATGAACGTGTTTGGAATATTTTGAAATTTGGACATGCGGAAGCTATCCGCAAGATGGCTGCCGCGTTTGCTCACAATCGACCAAAAACGCAATCGTGTGACAACTTCACAGCACAATTTGCAACTGTTTCAACGTGATCGAAATGAATTTCTTCGTCGATTCATAAATTTTGATGAAACATGGATCCACCACTACACTCCAGAAACCAAACAACAGTCGAAACCATGGATGGAAGACGGTTCAAGCGCACCGAAGAAGGCAAAAACCGTTCCATCGGCTGGAAAGGTTATGGCGACAGTATTTTTGGATTCCAAAGGAATAATTTTCACCAACTACTTGGAGAAAGGAAAAACAATGGGAGCATATTATACTCAGTTCAACACATGGAATTCATTTTTATCCGCAAGGGGGTAACTGTAGGATGAGGTTTTTATAATTCCTGCAACTATCTTTGGAGACTAGCGACTCCACCGACCTGAGCTAACTATCCCCCTGTGGGATGGGGGCTGTAGAATTCACCCACAGCCAGTCCTGCTTGCCCGAAAAATGGCAAATGGACACTCACTGGATCATGGGCTTATCACCCGTGATCTTAAGACCTAAATGATACGAGTAATGGATACAGCGCCTCGGATACGGACTGATTCTACGGTAACGACTTTTGGCATTCGAAAACGGACTATGATTGGCTTCTGGTACGTTCGAACATTGAATGACGGGGGGAGAGCTGGGGTTACTCGGTCCTTGCACCGCCAATCAGTGATCGACCGTGAAATGGAGCGAAATCTTGGGCTTGAGCGAGGTCAGGTGGACAGGATCAGGAGAAGAACGAACCCCTAGCCGAAACACTATTCTGTACATTGGCCCAGAAAGTGAAGCCAGAAATGGCGTGGCGTTCGTCCTTACGCCGAGAGCGAGAAACAGTCTCATTAGCTGGGAACCAATCTCGGATAGGATTATCGTCTTCATGCTCAGGACTAGTGTCAGAAACGTCACAATTCTGCAGTGCTACGCACCAACTAATACCGCAACATCTGGTGACAAAGAGGAGTTTTATAGCCAACTGAGTGCCACCTTCGAACGTGTTCCAAGAGGTGATATTATTATCATCTCGGGAGATATGAACGCCCAGGTTGGATCAGAAACACTGGATTAGAGCACGTCATGGGGAGGCATGGTGACCCTTGGGTCGACGCGTCACGACCTTGGATTAAGAAACCCGAAAACGGCGAATTATTTGTGGAGTTTTGTAGTACTCGGCAAATGGTCATCGGAGGGACCCTTTTTCCACACAAGAGTCATCATAAAACATCTTTAGTTTCCCCTGATGGTGTTACTCAGAACCAGATCGACCATTTGGCTATAAGTCGCCGATGGAGAAGACGTCTCCTCGATGTGCGAGCGAAACGTGGAGCTGACGTGGGGAGCGATCACCACTTGATGGTTGCTTGCTTGAGATTGTGTACAGCAGCTATCCGACGACCACAAATTCTTCAAATGAAGCGCAAGCTTAATGTGGATAAACTCAGAGATCCCAACAAAAAACGCGAATACACCACCATTCTACGCGAAAAGTCATTCACATCGGGTGAATATGAAACGCGCACACTGGACGCCAAATGGGAGGCAACCAGAAACACTTTTCTAACTAGTGCTGAAGAATCTGTGGGATATGTTCAAAGCGGTGAGAAACCTTGGATGTCGCAAGACACATGGGACAAGGTTGGCAATCGGAAAAAAGCCAAATTGGCAATCATCTCTCAACCCGATGTCAACCAACGAACGCCGGACTTGAGGCAGAACTACCGCGATGCTCATATACAGCTTAAAAAGGCTGTTAGACGCGACAAGAGAAAGGCCATTGAAGATCTGGCAAACAAGGCAGAATCTGCGGCTTACCTTGGGGATATGGGTTCAGTATTCAATATCATGAAACAGTTGACGAACAGGAATTTCACCGCCAACCACCTGGTGAGAGATGTCAACGGAACTCTCCTGAATATGAGTGAACACCAGTTGCGACGATGGAAGGAATACTTCTCTGATATTTTAAACATCTTGTCAGGGGAAGATATTCCAGAAACAGAACAACTTCCAAATATCCAACCGCAACAATCCTCTATTAGGGACGATCCCCCAGATAAGGAAGAGATAGTTTCCGCCATCCGGTCAATGGCGGGAAGGAAAGCTCCAGGTATAGACGGACTACCAACCGCACTCCTCAAAGCGGACCCGGAAATAACAGCCGATATACTCCTCCCACTCTTCACTAAGGTGTGGAATGAAGGAAGATATCCGACTGAATGGAAGGAGGGCGTCATTGTGAAAATTCCGAAGAAGGGCGACCTTCGGGATTGTGGCAATTAGTGTGGTATATGTCTACTTACTGCCGTATCAAAAATTATGGCTAAGGTAATTCTCAATAGGATTAGTTATGTCGTCGAGCACTCTCGAAGTTTATCAGGCTGGATTCCGTAAAGGGTCGTCTTGTACCGACCACACAAATACCCTACGGATAATATTAGAGCAGTCAGCCGAAATGGGTTCGCCACTATATCTCATGTTTGTGGACTTCGAGAAGGCGTTCGACAGCATTAAGCGAGATTACATATGGAATGCTTTGCGTAGGAGAGGTATTCCAGATAAGGTCATAGCTATGATTAAAGAATCCTACGAAGATGCAAGGTGTCGCGTCTTGCATAGAGGAGAGCTGTCCGAGAGCTTTCCTGTGCGAACGGGTGTCAGACAAGGCTGCATATTATCACCAGCCCTGTTTCTGGTGGTAATAAACGACATCTTGAAAGCTGCACTGGAAGGTGGGGAAGGTAAGGGTCTTCAATGGAGACTATTTAACATCTTAAGTCACCTTGATTATGCTGATGACGTGTGTTTGCTTGCACATACCCGTTCGGACTTAGAGTCAAATGTTCGCTCGTTGCATTCTAAATGCAAAGAGGCGGGACTGAAAATAAATGTGCGTAAAACCAAGTACATGCACATGGGTTCGAACGCAAGTACACCGATTGTTCTTAACGGACAGGATGTGGAAGAGGTGCAAGATTTTTGCTATCTGGAGGTTAAGAGAGATCTCCCTTCGCATGGAGCTGCGAGTTTTTGACGCATGCGTCAAATCCGTATTGTTATATGGTTGTACTACGTGGAAAATGACCGTTCGACTTACCAAGAAACTACAGACTTTCGTAAACCAATGCCTCCGGCGCATTTTAGGAATATTCTGGCCAGAAGTAATCTCCAACGACGAACTTTGGAGTACAACTCGTCAGACTAAAATAGGTATTGAGATTCAACGGCGGAAGTGGCAGTGGATCGGTCATACTTTGAGGAAACCGGAGCGCAACATCGCAAAACAGGCTCTGGATTATAACCCTCAAGGAAGACGTCGGGTTGGTCGACCATGTAACACATGGAAGCGAGCAGTTGAGCAGGAGGCCAGAGGAATAAACAAGTCCTGGCAACAGCTTAAAGCCGATGCTCAGGATCGCGCCTTGTGGAAGAGAGTTGTTTCTGTCCTATGCCCCTATAGGGGGTCTTAACAGGAATTTGATTGATTGATTATACTCAGTTATTGGATCGACTGAATGCATACATACAAAGTGCACTTTTCCATGAAATGCTCTAAGCCAATTTACTCAATGCATATAATACTTATCGACCTGAAATTTTGCACTAAATATTTCATTAGAATTATTAGTAAGACAAAAAAAATTAGACGATTAGCTACACCCCTTCTACCCCCTCCCATACAATATGACGCAATTTCACAACTTTACAAAGTCAATTTTCTTGAAAAGTATGAATGGTACTGATCTGTAATTGAAAACATGTCAAAAGCATGATGTTTGTAGTTACTTCGGAAAAAGTCGTTAAGAACTCGCCCCCCCTTCTACCACCTTCTATACAAACTACACAATTTCATTAAATCCAATACACTAATTTTCTCAGTTCCTATTAAATTTTTAAATTCTAAATTTTGCATAAAAACTATCAAAATGTTTTACGCAACCCTAGAGTAATGTGAAAAAATTAGTTAAATGTCGTCAACCCCTCCAGCACTTCTTAAAATCAAAAAAAAAAAAAATCTTTCATCTAGAGTATCGCACGATTGGGCTTTTCGCCTAATCGTAGTCCTGTTGTTGTGTTGTTGTTGTTTGTGTTCCGCACATCGCACCTCTGAGCACATGGGTAATAAAATCAACAATGATTCCGCCAATAACTCTCTGCAGAATATTCCACTAAGTTTTGACTTGCCGTCGAGTACGAAATTATTGCTATTTTAAAAAAGTTGAGGAATAATAAGCACAACTTCTTCTACAATGGCGCTTCAGCCCAAATCGGACATTGGCCTCCTGATATTCAGGTTCCTTAACATTTTTCATTGCTTATTGTGGAAGGGTTATTAGCTCTTTGCACAACCCTCTTTCTACGAATCATTTATTTTCGTAGATTGAGGTAACCAAGCTATATCCAAGTAGGCAAAATGCTGGAATTATAAATTGCGCCGACCGGGATTTAAACTCACGACCTTCGCAACACGCTACCAAGCAATAATAAGCACAAGGTTGGAATAAACTCCCCAATCTTCTGCTTGTAAAATTACCGAAAAACTGCGTTATTGCACTAAATCTAACACTAAACGCGTGTATTAAACTCGACTACTTTCCCTCCTCCTGGAAGCATGCTGTGGTTGTCTCTATTCAAAAACCCGGTAAGGATATAGATAATCCTAAGAATTCCAGGCCTATAAGTTTACTTCCAGCTATTAGCATAATTTTCGAACGAAAGATCATGTATCGCATTGAAATCTTGATCCCCAATCTCCTATTTGGATTCAGACGCGGACAGTCAACCAATCACCAACTTTTTAAAGTAACCAAAGATATTCGGAAATCGCTGCATAGCAAGATACTGAGAAGGCTTTTGGCAGTGTTTGATACGAATGTGTTCTATCCAAATTATAAAAATTCTCCTTCTCGCATTAACTGGCAAAAATAATTCAATCCTTTCTGTTGAATATAACCATCTCAGTAAAAATAAATATTAGTTTTTCTACCGATCGACAAATATCTGCTGGCGTCCCAAAAGGGTCATGCTTTAGTCCAACGCTATACAATATTTATACTACAGATGTACCAATCCATCGAAACTGCGAGCTAGCGATCTCTACAGATGATGTCTTTACGTAAGCGACAATGACCCTGATAATATTTTATCATGGCTGGAATCATTTTTAGAACTGCTGTACCACATACTCTTATCACTGGAACATCAAAATCAAACCAACTAAAACGCAAGCTAGGGTGTAGCCTAGTGTGTAGCGTGTTGGTCTACAATGCGAAGGTCGGGAGTTCAAATCGCGGTTGACGCATAATTCAAGCGCTCTGCTTTCATAGATATACCTTGGTTACCTCAATCTCCAAAAAATGTAAAATTCGTAGATGGAGGGCTGTGCGAAGAGTTAGCAACCCTTCCGCAATAAATAATGAAAATGTTAAGGAACCTGTATATCAGGAGACCAAGGCCCGATTTGGTCTGTACCTAGTCGTGCCATAAGTTCTGTCACACGTATATGGGCAATTTTTGTATAAATGAAAAAGAGTTTTTGACAAAGGAAAATATATTTTATTTTGGCATACTAATGGAAGTAAAATAAGCAACAAATTATTCAAAGTGGCCGCCTTTAGCCTTAACACAGCTCTTTAATCTGTTGGGCCAGTCATCGATAGCAGTACGCACTGTTTCTAGCGGAAAATTAGCTACTGCTTCTGTCAAAGATCGCTTAAGGCTCTCGATATTTGGGTGTCGTCTCGTGCACACCATGGACTCTAACTCCACCCACAGTTTGTAGTCCAGGGGATTCAAATCTGGGCTCCCAGAAGGCCATTCCGTCGCCCTTATAAACTGTGGAATATTGGTTTCCAACCACGCTTGTGTGGTTCGAGCTTTGTGGGCTGGCGCAGAATCTTGCTGGAAAACCCAATGTCGATTGTTGAATAGCGTAGAGTTCAGCGGCTTCACACATCCCTCCAGGATGTCCGTTTGATAATTTTTCGCTGCAGTTTTTACGCCTTTTTCGCAAAAATGAAGCTCGGTGACCCCTTCGTAGCTGACACCCCACCATACCATGACTGATGCTGGATGATGTCCTCGCTGTACCCTAGTGGCAACTTCTCGGGCTTCTATGGAGCTGTGGGCATACACCTTATCATTTTGGCGGTTGAAATGTTCCTCCACCGTAAAAATTTTTTCATCGGTAAATAAAATTTCTCGATGTTTGTTGTTGCCGTACCGCCGAAGGAGCTCTTTCGATCTGGTGCTCCTAATTTGCTTCAACTGCTCAGTCAGCAAATGTCCCGTTGATCGTCGAAAGGCACTCATCCCGAGGTCAGATTTTATGATGCGAGACATACTTCGGGTGGAGATGTTCATCTCTCGAGCCATGATTCGTTGTTTACGAAGCGGATTTCGACGAATTCGACTCTCGACCGCTTTGATGGCAGCAGAAGAACGTACATCACGCGGACGTCCAGAACGAGGTCGATCTTCAATAGTCTGGATCGCGTTATATCTCTGGATCGCACGATACACAAATCTTTGCGTTATTTTTAACGGGCACAACAACTTGAAAATTTCACTCGCGGATTTTCCATACTTATGTAGTGCAATCACTGCAGTTCGGTTTTCTATTACACCCCATTCCATCTTCACACGTTAACGAACACACTTTAAATGACCATCAACTGTCAACAACATTATGACGTTTATAAAACTGGCCGATATTGAAATGTCACTCATAAAATAAAGTTGTTGCCAATGTGAGAAATTATGTGACAGAACTTATGGCAGGACTAGGTAGTGAAAGAAAACGCATGTCACGTTCTTCAGTAGGAACAGAAAACGCTTCAATCTACCACGATATAAATTGTATAGATCAAAATGTTGCTTATTGGGAATTGAAGAGGCTGATCGCCTAGCAAAAAACGGCGCAGAAACAAATTTTATTGGTCCAGAGCCATTCTGCGGAAAACCTACCCTTTTGGTAGAATGTCGGCAGAACAAGAACATAAAATCTACTGGAATAGACTTCCAGGCTTGTCAATCTTAAAAAAAATTAATTCTACTACAAAAAAACAAAGTTGAGGATATTCTAAAATTCAGCAAGAGGGATATTTGTACTCTAATCGGGCTAATGACGGGCACAAAGGAGTAAACCACCACCTCAAAAATATGGGCTTAGCTGAAACCGACATTTGTCGCCTCTGTCTCGAGGACTCAGAAACGACAGTACACATCCTATGTCACTGTGAAGCAGTAGCTAGGAAAAGACATAATCTTCTTGGAAAAGGTTTCCTTTCTACCGAGGAACTAGCCAAAATGGCTCCCTTAAAGATACTCAAATTAGCCAAAGCTATTAAGTTATGGTAGGGTGAAGGGGCTATAAACGGACAATAGGCCGAGAAGGTCGCAGTACTCTCGCATGTTCCCCAAATAATAATAATAACGATCTTATTAACTGTTCTCTACAATTAGTACCATGTATTACACAAAAGTATTTCTATAATAAATTAATTTGCATTTGAATTTAATTTGGTTCCGTTTTATGGATCATTTCTAGCGATGAAGCTACACACGATCCAAACTCCTTTGCTAATATTGGACTTATACGTGGATTTCTGCCATGGTATAAAAACCTTGTATCCGAAACGAAGTGTCGACATTATAAATTGCTTACAATTGTCTCGGCCGTAATAAGCCACCATAAATCCTGCTCCGGTTTGAAATGCTTTTAGTTGCCTGATTATCTAAATCAGGCAAGGGCCAATTCAATTCAATTGTCCGAAAGATCAATTTGCTTATATGCAGCATAATGTAGGAACCGTTTCTACATTATGGTTATCAATATCTACACATCAATACAAGTCCTTGTCTCCAGTCAAATTATAGAGAGATGAACATTATTCCGATCACTACTCGTATCTCAATAGATTTGAACGAAATCGAAGGATCGATCATCGCTTTTCGCGGGAAAACTGTCAAGAGCTGGAACTCTACAATCCATATAATTTGGATCAGGAAACATTGGTTTATGATTTGGTCTTGTATCTTTCTTTTTCGCAAACAAATGCATCTCGTAAGTTTAAGACTGATATGGGGCATTCATGCGTTGGAAAAGCACGGAAGCGCTGGGAGGATTCGATTGATGCAGACAGCAAGTCGTTGCTAAGATTTTCAAACCGGAGGACGCGGTCACTGAATCGTGATAGATGGGGGCGAAGTATTCAGGAGGCCAAAGCCCAATTTGGGCTGTAGCGCCATTGTAAGTAAGTATGAGGCGTTCATTTAGTTGATGGTGCTAAACGACGATGACTTATTTGTAAAATGTGATGCAGACAATGCTACACTGCACTATGCGATTCTAACAGCCTCAGGACTATAAAAAATGTAATGCGCTATTCAATTTTCGTTATGGCTATCACTGCAATAACGGATGGGACTCATTCGATGATTTGTTCCAAATTTTCATAACTGCTTATATTAGAATGATCATCATAGAAGAATTTCACAGGGAGTAGTCAATTGAGTGCGATGGAAATTATCCCTAGTGCCGGCATCATTTTCGTAGCGTCCTCACCAGAATGATCGCCAGCATCTGACAAGTCGAGAAAGTCTCGACTAGGCTCTTCCTCGGCATCAATTATGAGTGATTCCAAATAATCTACTGCAGTGGCGGCTCGTGACTTGTGCGATAGGTGAGACGCTCAGGGGGGAAATGACTCACATTCGCGCCTCAGAGCTTCCGTGATTATGACGTCGTCAACGTATCAGACACTCAAGCAAACAAGGCAGCAATGTGTTAAAGTAAGTCTACGATAAGGCGATGGGTGAAGCGCATTTGCTATCGCCTCTGCTGATCGTTTATTTGCGCTCGAACCTTTTTAAGCTCGTTCATCTGCTGTTGCACGGAAGGTAAAGGGTAAAAAGACAGAGCCGGATCGCCGATGCGAGAATTTTTAAATCGAAACTAGAAAAAAATTTGTTGAAGTTAGATTTAATTTACGAGTATGAAAAATAAAGAGCGGGTGAGGCGCTGCCCCTTTCGCTTCACCTGACGAGGCGCCACTGATCTACTGCTTCTGATAGGGTAAATGAACCATAAGTGACAAAAGCGAACTCAAATAACAATACATAAAAGATAAATACAGGGTGGGCCATCTAGTGGTTTATTTTTAAATCATAAGTTATTTTGACACTGAAAGCTGTTTCCCGCTCGAAATCTTGACAGAAAGTCAGTATCATGCCGCCGCAGAACGAAATGAATCGCTTTACACTTGAACAACGTTATGAAATATTGAAAACTTATTTCCAAGGTGAGTGCTGTGTAGCCCAAACAGTGCGTTTTTTGAAAAGAAGTTTTAGCAGAAATGAAGCACCCACCGCGCCTGCTGTACGCAAGTTTGTGCAAAAAGTTAATGAGACTGGCATGCTAGTGGACAACACTCATGGTCCCTGTCGTCGTACGGTGCGCACAGACGAGAATGTGGCTGCTATAGCCGAGAGCGTGAGACTCACTCCACGAACATCAACTCGCCGTCAATCTCAACAGCTCAACATTTCACGCACTAGTCTGAGGAGAAAAAAAGATCTCGGATTATTCACTTACAAGGTCCAATTGATTCAGCAATTGAAGGCGCACGACCATCCGCTTCGCAGCTCGGAAAACCCGCATGTTATTGTCAAGAAGCCAATGCATCCACAGAGAGTGACAGTTTGGTGGGGATTGTGGAGTGGTGGCATCATTGGATCATTTTCTTCGAAAATGAGGCTGTGAACAACGTTTTGGTCAACGGTGAACGTTACGGAGCCATGTTATCCGACTTTTTATACTCTAGATGAAATCTGAGAGTATTATAAGTTTGCTCTAAGGTTTGTAACGCTAAGAAATAAGGCTCGGAGAAAAAACTGAATGATACAGAAGTTAATATTATCACTCAGAAATCTCAAAACCGGATGTCCGTCCGTCCGTCTGTTCGCTCTCTAGCTTGAGAACGCGTTGAGCTAGATTGTTCAAATTTGTACACGTCGTTTTTGACAAAAAAGTATGGTCAAGTTCGTGAACGAGCCAAATCGCTCCACCCCTTCTACCCCCTCCCATACAAAATGACACAATTGCGCAATTTGACAATTAACGGATTTGCTCGAAAAGTATAGAAGCTATTGGCCTGAAATTTGAAATATGTTTCTTTTATGATAATATCAATCTACCGTAAAAAAATAAAGCGTGTCCTCCCCCTCCTTCTACCACCTCCCATACAAACTGTACTTGTCATGAATTACTCTATGTCAATTTACTCAGTGCGTATAAAATTTAGCGAGCTGAAATTGTGCAACAAATATTTATTTAAAATTGTTAGTAAGGCGAAAAAAATTAGACGATTAGCTTCACCCCTTCTACCCCCTCCCATACAAAATGACTCAATTTCGCAATTCGACAATAAATGGATTTACTCGAAAAGTATAAAAGCTAGTAGTCTGAATTTCGGGGTATATTACTTTCATAATGATTTCAATATCAATCAAATCAAATTCCTGTTAAGACCCCCTATAGGGGCATAGGACAGAAACAACTCTCCTCCACAAGGCGCGATCCTGAACATCGGCTTTAAGCTGTTGCCAGGACTTGTTTATTCCTCTGGCCTCCTGCTCAACTGCTCGCTTCCATGTGTTACATGGTCGTCCAACCCGACGCCTTAGTTGAGGGTTATAATCCAGAGCCTGTTTTGCGATGTTTCGCTCTGGTTTCCTCAAAGTATGACCGATCTACTGCCACTTTCGCCGTTGAATCTCAATACCTATTTTAGTCTGGCGAGTTGTACTCCAAAGTTCGTCGTTGGAGATTACTTCTGGCCAGAATATTCCTAAAATGCGCCGGTGGCATTGGTTTACGAAAGTCTGTAGTTTCTTGGTAAGTCGAACGGTCACTTTCCACGTAGTACAACCATACAACAACACGGATTTGACGCATGCATCAAAACCTCGCAGCTTCGTGCGAAGGGAGATCTCTCTTAAAGGGGAAAGGATACCGAAGGCCTGACGAGCTTTATTTAGCCGAGCCTCAACATCCTTTTCGGCTCCGCCGTCCATGCTGACAATGCTTCCGAGATAGCAAAAATCTTGCACGTCTTCCACATCCAGTCCATTAAGAACAATCGGTGTGCTCGCGTTCGAACCCATGTGCATGTACTTGGTTTTACGCACATTTATTTTCAGTCCCGCCTCTTTCCATTTAGAATGCAACGAGCGAACATTTGACTCTAAGTCCGAACGGTTATGTGCAAGCAAACACACGTCATCAGCATAATCAAGGTGACTTAAGATGTTAAATAGTCTCCATTGAAGACCTTTACCTTCCCCACCTTCCAGTGCAGCTTTCAAGATGTCATTTATTACCACCAGAAACAGGGCTAGTGATAATATGCAGCCTTGTCTGACACCCGTTCGCACAGGGAAGCTCTCGGACAGCTCTCCTCTATGCAAGACGCGACACCTTGCATTTTCGTAGGATTCTTTAATCATAGCTATGACCTCATCTGTAATACCTCTCCTACGTAAAGCATTTCATATGTAATCTCGCTTAACGCTGTCGAAAGCTTTCTCGAAGTCCACAAACATGAGATGTAGTGGCGAATTCATTTCGGCTGACTGCTCTAATATTATCCGTAGGGTATTTGTGTGGTCGGTACCAGACGACCTTTTACAGAATCCAGCCTGATAAACTTCGAGAGTGCTCTCGACGACATCACTAATCCTATTGAGAATTACCTTAGCCATAATTTTTGATATGACAGTAAGTAGACATATACTACGCCAATTGCCACAATCCCGAAGGTCGCCCTTCTTCGGAATTTTCACAATGACGCCCTCTTTCCATTCAGTCGGATATCTTCCTTCATTCCACACCTCAGTAAAGAGTGGGAGGAGTATATCCGCTGTTATTTCCGGGTCCGCTTTGAGGAGTTGGTAGTCCGTCTATACCTGGAGCTTTCCTTCCCGCCATTGACTGAATGGCGGAAACTATCTCTTCCTTATCTGGGGGATCGTCCCTAATAGAGGATTGTTGCGGTTAGATGTTTGGAAGTTGGTCTATTTCCGGAATATCTTCCTCTGACAAGATGTTTAAAATATCAGAGAAGTATTCCTTCCATCGTCGCAACTGGTGTTCACTCATATTAAGGAGAGTTCCGTTGACATCTCTCACCAGGTGGTTGGCGGTGAAATTCCTGTTTGTCAACTGTTTCATGATTTTAAATAGTGAACCCACATCCCCAAGGTAAGCCGCAGATTCTGCCTTGTTTGCCAGATCTTCAATGGCCTTTCTCTTGTCGCGTCTAACAGCCCTCTTAAGCTGTATATGAGCATCGCGGTAGTTCTGCCTCAAGTCGGGCGTTCGTTGGTTGACATCGGGTTGAGAGATGATTGCCAATTTGGCTTTTTTCCGATTGCCAACCTTGTCCCATGTGTTCTGCGACATCCAGGGTTTCTCACCGCTTTGCACATATCCCACAGATTCTTCAGCACTAGTTAGAAAAGTGTTTCTGGTTGCCTCCCAATTGGCGTCCAGTGCGCGCATTTCATTTTCACCCAATGTGGATGACTTTTCGCGTAGAATAGTGGTGTATTCGCGTTTTTTGTTGGGATCTCTGAGTTTATCCACATTAAGCTTGCGCTTCATTTGAAGAATTTGTGGTCGTCGGATAGCTGCTGTACACAATCTCAAGCAGGCAACCATCAGGTGGTGATCGCTCCCCACGTCAGCTCCACGTTTCGCTCGCACATCGAGGAAACATCTTCTCCATCGGCGACTTATAGCCAAATGGTCGATCTGGTTCTGAGTAACACCATCAGGGGAAACCCAAGATGTTTTATGATGACTCTTGTGTGGAAAAAGGGTCCCTCCGATGACCATTTGCCGAGTACTACAAAACTCCACAAATAATTCGCCGTTTTCGGGTCTCTTAATCAAAGGTCGTGAAGCGTCGACTCAAGGGTCACCATGCTTCCCCATGACGTGTTCTAGTCCAGTATTGTCTGATCCAACCTGGGCGTTCATATCTCCCGAGATGATAATAATATCACCTCTTGGAAGACGTTCGAAGATGGCACTCAGTTGGCTATAAAACTCCTCTTTGTCACCAGATGTTGCGGTATTAGTTGGTGCGTAGTATTGCAGAATTGTGACGTTTCTGACACTGGTCCTGAGCCTGACGACGATAATCCTATCCGAGATTGGGTCCCAGCTAATGAGACTGTTTCTTGCTCTCGGCGTAAGGACGAACGCCACGCCATTTCTGGCTTCACTTTCAGGGCCAATGTACAGAATAGTGTTTCCGCTAGGGTTCGTTCTTCTCCTGATCCCGTCCACCTGACCTCGCTCAAGCCCAAGATTTGGATGTTGTAGTGCTCCATTTCACGGTCGATCACTGATTGGCGGTGCAAGGACCGAGTAACCCCAGCTCTTCCCCCGTCATTCAATGTTCGAACGTTCCAGAAGTCAATCATAGTCCGTTTTCGAATGCCAAAAGTCGTTACCGTACAATCAGTCCGTATCCGAGGCGATGTATCCGTTTCTCGTATCATTTGGGTCTTAAGATCACGGGTGATAAGCCAATGATTTCAATATACAGTATACAAATTATTTGCGTCCTCCCTCTCCTTCCAACCCCTCCCATACAAACTACAATTTTTCATGAAATGCTCTAAGACGATTTTCTCACAACATTTAATATTTATCGAGCTCCCATTATGTAATAAATACTTAATTACCATTATCACTAAGATCAGAAAAAATAATTGATTAGCTGCACTGCTTCTCCCCCTTTCCCCCCCCCCCCTCCCCCCCATTCAATACACAGTTTCACAACTTCACAAAAAATCGATTTTCTTGTAAAGTATGAATGGCACTAGTCTGAAATTTAAGGGATTTTAATTTTATAATATTCCCAGTTATTTATGAAAAAATCACTAAAATCCACCCCACTCTTTCTACCACCTCCCATACAAACTGCACATTTTCACTAAATCTAACCCACTAATTTTCTCAGTTCCCATTCAATTTTTGGAGTAGGCATTTTGTATAAAACATTTTTTAGCTACTTTAGCATGATGGGGAAAAGATTAGTTCAATGCCATCACCCCATCTAACACTCCCCAGTCAAAATTTCTAGTGATCACAAAAAATTCATCTAGAGTATCGTAAGATTGCGCTTTATGCCACACAACCCACCCCACAATCGATCTTTTACGCACCAATTTCCGAAATCGTGTTATCAGCCGTCTTGGCGATGTCAATTGGCCGGCTCGGAGCTGTGATTTGACCCCTTTTGCCTTTTTTTTTTCTGGGGAACCGTGAAGGACCGATGTTATGCCAACAATCCAGAAACGATTCAAGCACTTAAGGCCAATATCATCCAAGCAATCCGAGAGCTACAGCCCGAAACCATCGACATGGTCTTGAAAAATTAAAGTGACAGAATGCGCTACTGCAAAGCCAGCCGAGGCAGCCACTTGAACGAAATTGTGTTCCATCATTAATGGGAATGTTTGCTCTTACTAATGAAGCCATAATACATGGAAAAAAATTTAATTTTGTTCATTGTATTACATTTTTAAAAAGAAACTTGTATTTGGCCCACCCTGTATAGCTTTCGCCTGTCAACCAGTGCGAGGAAAAATGTTGAACGCTTGTAAACGGCGCAGTTTCAATAAAATTATCAGATAAAAGGCGCCTGCTATAAAAGCAACGTGACATGAAACGCATTGTGCTTTCATCTTCACCACTCAAATTAATAACGAAAGGACATCGGGAAACTTCCAACTTTCATTTTGCCAATTACCTGTCTTATCAACTCCTCCCAGAACTAACGCCGCACTAATATGCCCTTGATACCGGAACAGCATCTGCTTCAGGAGCGTATTGGCAGCAATCACGGGCACTTGTCGCCCGGTATTCAAGCGATGCAGTTCCAATTGCGAAGCAATCAGGTCGGTGGTCATTTCGGTATCGGCGGCCGTTCCAGCGCCGCAACAACTGAAAATTTCCAATTATTTTTGTACACTCGTATCCATCACTCCTCCCCTTTCCATACTTACTACATGTTTTTCGCCAAATAATGAATTTTCGAGCAATTCTTATCGGAAACAATTGGACCTTCTGTAGCTCGAGTATCCGCTCCCAAAATCACGCCATCCTTGTAGATGATTCCGGCAATGGTTGTTCCGGTCTTGACGACTTTCGGTGGAGTAAATCCATTCTTCATGAGCATCGAGTTCCTGCAAAGAGACGGAAACTGTAGCCAATTTTGTTTTCACAGCCCCGGCATTATTGTTTCTCCCTCCGAGCCATGTTTGGTTGAGGTTAAGTCCCGAATCCGGAGTGACACGGCAAATTACCGAAGCGGAATTATTTCATACCTCAGACAATTTTCGAAATTAAATCCAGGCGCTGGAATATCACGGGCTAAATCAGTTTGCATTTTCGCGTATTTGTTCTTTTATATTTTCCGCAGGTAGAGAAGATAAGTCGCAACTAAATTACTGCAAATCACCGCAGACAAAAAAAAGTCGAATGTGACAGCAATGACAACAACAATTTGTTGCGAAGTGAAGTTGGCTGTGCAAGAAAATTTCGAAGTGTTACTGAATTCCGAATTCGGAAAGCGGTCTACAACGAGATTGGACCGCAAGTTATGGCAACACCATAATACCTACCTCTAATAATATCTAAGAATCATTGTAATTCACAATACTTACCTCTAATAATATCTAAGAATCATTATACACCATAATAAATGTAATAATTTCTAAGAATCATTATAACATGAAAATCAACTCTCATATAACGTAATTAATGCAAATCTTTCAACAAGAGATTTTAAAGCTCATGTCCACTTAATGAATTGCATATACAATTTTGTATCATCATGATTAGAGTCACTGTATAACTGAGCAACTCGGTAAAGGAGTCTGGCAGATTTGTGTCTTGGATGGATGGATCGAGCTTTTTTGCAGTAGATCGAGCTTTTTTGCAGTAGATCGAGCTTTTTTGCAGTGGATCGAGCGCGTATCAGAGTTGAAACCGTTAAGTTTGAATTTTTTGGTGTATATACATATTCGGTTAGATATTTATCAAAATGCAATTGGAATTCGATTATGTGCCCTGAAAAATTAATTTCATTGTGCCATTCCATTAGAAACAGCCAAAAATTCAATTTTATTTTGCAATTTTCTGCACCCACACATCTTTACCAAACAGGTTTTTAGTCTAGTTTATGATTCTGTTTGTTGACACATGGCGGAAAAACATCCCAACAGGGATTTTTGCAATCCATTCCCTTTTATTGAAAATCATTCAAATTGAGAAATATTCAAATCGACCTAAGAAATTTGCAATGCATTCTGAAGTAATGTGAAGGCATTACATAAAGTAGCAGTTTATTTAGGGAATTTGATATGCATTGAAAGGTAATGTGATTGCATAAAATAAATGATCATCTTCAAAACATGCCGCGCACAAAACGAAAGATTAATAATAGAAAACATTATTATTATCATAACCCGTTTGCTTTCTAATATTCCCGTAAAATTTTACAAGTTGTTCATTGCGAGAAAAAAAATCTTAAGTCGCATTTTTACCAGCAACAAAATTAGTTAAATTATAGCAACAGAATTTAAAATACTGAATTCATATCAAAAACAGGATCCAATTTCATCACATTTTTCAATATTAATTCAAAATGAATCGCTCCCTCAATATTAGAATACCTTCTCAAAGATTAATTTGCTTTCTATTCTTTTGTAACCATTCCATCGTAGATTCTATTGCGACGATTATATTGTAGATTTTTTTCCAATCATTACATTATTCATTCGTTTCCCTAGATTCCAATGTCGATTCTTTGTAATGCAGAAAGTAGAAAAAAACGAATGCTTGCCTATGACATTGCAATGTTAAAATAATCTATGTTTTACGACAGGACGTAGCTGTAATAGCTTCATGGTAAGAATCATCGGCGCGGTAATGATTCCACTCCCTACTGGGATATGTCAGAATGGCTACACAGTCTACACTTATTTTCACCAACACTTTGATCTTTCGAACGTTCGATTTTTAGTACCAAATTTTTTAGCACGTTCGATTTTTGTACTAAAATAGCTATCTGCCAGACTCCTGGACCGAGTAGCTCAGTTATACAGTGACTCTAATCATGATCAAATCTGTCACCAAGAACTTTTAAGGGTACTTAAGTGCACGGAAAAAGAACGCGAAATATCCATTTGTCATATCCATTACGATTTTGTATAAACAAAATCTAATCTGTATTTTAAAAGGTTAAAATTGATTTTCATCTTTATGATAGTTGAGTCCGATTATACCATCTGAACTAAGAGGTTCTTAAATAAAAATAATATTTTAAATTGTCTTACAAGTATTTCTTTTCGTCATCCCCATAACTCGCATGGGCTAACCAATACCACCGAAGGCAAAAGCACAGTGCAGTAGTAGCTGTTCAAGGGAGCGAGAGTTATTGAAATTAAACGAAATGTGTTTTGAAAAAATTTTATGATTATATTGTTGCAGTTTAGGCTCTTAAATGGACAATGTCGCTCTAAAAATCGATATAATCCCAAAGAAAATCAGGTTAGAGGAATCAGTGGGTCCAAGACTGAGCTTCCGTCCGATTTTGGTGTCGAAATCTCAACTGGTGCGACGTGCTGGCTGGCTTCCGGGCTGCGGTTGAAGAGGGTGATACGAAATGCGCATCTTGAGGCCCATTCCGGATGCAGGATTTAATGATGAGACTCCTCCAGGTCTGGACAGCACTTTTGCCGGCAGATCAGGAGCTTGGGGGTGGGGAACTTGACCTGGAGTCGTGCTCATCCTTGAGGGTGCTGTCGCTAAGGAGGTGTGTCGATGTGTGCTCTATTCAACGACCGATTAATTTGACCCGGTCTCCATATATGGCCGCCTAGGCTATACGGGCTCCAGGACGTTAGGAGCAAAGGAGAGAAGAGATGTGATGAGGAGCATCCCAGCCATGGGGAGCGCCGAGGCCACAGTTGGGCGGCTCAGCACTTCATTTTATTTAGTCTTATATAAAAAAAAATATCTGCTAATGATGTTCCGTCCGTACCTATATGTTTGCCTGAACAAGATGAAATTTTATTTGGAGTATATAAAAAAAAATATGGAATTGAAATTTAAATATAACTTATTATCTAAGTAAATCCTAATACAAAGGAAGCTACCTACTTCTAAAAAAAAGAAAAAAAACCGTTGGGTACCTGTGTCCAGTGTTGGGGCCCGGAATTCTGCAACCAATTTCTCGTTCCTCTTTGTTTTTTTTTCTTATATTTTCCTTTTATGATTTAATTCGATTTATTTATATTTTTTTTTAGATATTTCACTTTTTATTTAGATTATTTTAGATTTATTCACTTGTTGTTTTGGGTGATTTCTGTTTTCTTTTTTGTTTGGATCACTATTAAATTTTGTGTTCACTGTCTTGAGCCACTCCTATCCACTTCCAATTTTCATTTCAGTTTCGTATTATTGAACTTATGTTTGTTCTATTCCTTTTTAAACTTGTGTGCTCTCACTAAACTTCCTGCCTTTTTACTTTATAAATTCACTCATCTTTTATTACGTTATACTTTTGCCACACCCGACTAGTTGGAATCGTCGATCAAGAAAGCCCCGATTATTCTCCGCGTCGCACTTTTATTCGCGCTCAACGGACTTTTTATTCTTTTTTTTTTTCTCGCGCTAAAAGCGTGTCAGTCCGCACCAATCGTTATTAAATGTTTTTAATTTGAGACGTTAGATGTCGTTGTTGTTCTTATTGTATTTATTTATTTATTTTTTTTTTCTTATTATAAAGATTTTACAAACAAAATTACATAAAATAAAAGGGAAGAGAAATGGCAAAATACAGGTGCGGATCATGTAGCGAAGAAATAGAAGAGAAAAAAAAATATGAAGTGCTATTTAAAAAGAATGATCAAAATTCAAATAGATTAAAAAAAAATTAATTGCGCATTTCGTATCAAGGGGTTTGTTAATTTGATCTCGACATGAAACTCTAAGCCCGAACAACAAAAAAAAAAAAAACGCAGTCTTACCGCATGGAAAATAGCATCCTTGTTATATGTTCTGAAACATATGTTATATGCTTCTGAAATATAGAGAAAAGTGAATTAAAACAATGTAGAAATTGGTTTAAGTTTTATTTATTTTTAAAGCTGTGTGCTCTGGATGAGGTCTACCAAAGAACTGACTAAGCCAGAGCCCTTCATAAAATAAGCTCGGCTCGCAACCGGTTGTGTCACAAATAATTCTTATCCTATAAAGTATAAAAAAGAGCTTACGCTAGTATGCTAACCGACATTTGTTTAATTGAAAATAGTTTACATTATCAAAACTGAATAATACGAATATGAACAACATTGTTTATATTATTGAAAGTAAATACAAAAATGCGTTTCAAAAATATTTTAAAGGTTGTTTACAAAATTAAAAGTGAACTTGAGAAATAATACAATGTTTCAAAAATACAATGTTCCAAAGCATGCACATAGACTGGTCAAATAAGTACATATAGAGGAAAAAAGTACATAAGCACGAGTTAGTAGTTCTTTGGTATACAGCAACAAGAATAGTTGCAAGTAGTTTCATGCATGTAACATCTTACTAACTCAACGATCGGACAACATATGGTCTTGTACCATCCAAATCATTCACCTCGACGAAGGTGTCTGATGCTATGACACAATCTAGCCCACCCTGCCTTAGTCATGTCTTCCTTCGTAAAAGCTTCTTACATGATCCCGTAAATAGAGGGTGGAAAACTCCGGAGTCTAAGCGATTGGGGTGCGCTTTAAATTGCGATATTTACAAATTCATTGTTTCTTTTTGGTACATCTTCGTAATAGTTGCGGCAGTAAAAAATACACTAAAAAATAGTTCACGGTACGTATATATTATGAATGAAAAACTATAGATAAAGTAATTTTAAAGCGCGCTCGGCACCTTTTATACCGATTTTTCACCCGGAAAATGACGAAAAATACGACTATTACGAAGAATTTCGCTAAATATTTTTTGTTTCGTCCAATAAGATTCAAAAATTAAACCCACAACTCTCTATAATATAAAACTTACGTGTGAAAATTTATTCGCTCGATTTTCTGTTTTCGGGATGCCTTTCATACGAATAAAATGTTTTATTTATAACTACCGAGCAATAATGTTGGCGCCAACTATACCATTTAAGTTATAATAATGGAAAATTGCCAGAAACAAATAATCATCCACAAAAAAAAAGACCAAGTGACATTGCGACCTATGGCATGGCTGCCTAAGCCCGGAGCGCTTAAGCCGAAAAATACGAATTCAAATATCTCAACCATGGTTAATAATAAGAGTTCATACAATCTCGGCATTGCGCCGGATTTTACCTAAACCAGGTACAAGTACCGCAGTTTTAGGCTCAGATGAGTCGATGAGTGTCCGTCGATGAGATCCAGAATGAAAGATTACTGGCTTCCGAAAAGAATCATACAAAGAAAAAAAAAAAAAAGAGTATTAATTGAAATTACATAAATAATAATAGTAGACAAAGAGTAATTAATATAATAATAAGTATTTAATGAAAAATTAAATAACTAAAAGCATTAAATAATAAATATCTATAATAATAGAAATAAATATAAAAATTAATTTTTTTTTTTTTTCCTTTTTCTTCTCTTTTTCTTCTTTTCTTCTTTTCTTTTTTCTTCCTTTTTCCTTTTCTTTTCCTTTTTTTTTTTTTTTTTTTCTTGCTTTCTCTTTTTTTTTTTTTGTCTTATCTTTTTCTTTCATTCTGTTTTTTTTTTTTTTTTTATCCCTTTTGTATATAGTGATTGTTTCCCAGACAGCCGCGTGGTGGTATAAGGGAAACGGATCGTGGTTTCTTTTTTAGATCATTCGCGGGTTGTAATAGGTAGATATTTGTTTGTTTCGTAGGTTCTATGTGTTTTTTATGTATTTTTTTGCTGCAATCTTGAAGCATCTGATATCCTTCGCTTGTCGAATTTCGTTTGGCAAGGAGTTGTAGTACAGTATAGATTCATAAATGGGATCCTTTCTTATTCTATTTGTCCTACAGGTTCTGTTTCTTATCGCACTAGCATTTCTTGTATTATAGTTGTGAATATCCTTACTGTACGTAATAAGTATTGATGATTTTAATCCTAGGTTTATTATATTGTACATTAATTTTGACCGCTCAAGATTTAAGGTTTGTTGTAGATTTAGATAGGTGTAGTTTTCATATAGGTCAGTCGATGGAGTCAGATGTGGTAAATTATATACTGCTTTAATGCTTTTGTTCATGAGTCTTGATATTCTCTCTTGGTTATACATAGATGTTTGGCTCCATATTATAAGACCATATGTTATGTTTGAAAGTATAAACGCGTTATACAAAATTTCTTTTATTGGTGTAGGTAGGAAGTAATTCCGTCGTAATAATCCTGTGATGGGTGCTATTTTCTTGCGGATGTTAATAATGTGTTGAGACCATGATAGGTTTTCATCGATCGTTAGTCCTAGATACTTGACTTGTTTTGTTCTACACAATTCAATTCCATCTATGTTAATTTTTGGATCAATATAAGCTTTATTTCTTTGCTTGAATATCATGAAGCTGGTCTTCCCTGCATTTAATGTTAACCTGTTGCCCAACAACCAATTCTTAAATAGCTTGAGGTCCGTGTTGATCAATGTTTCCAATTCCTGCTGACTTCTTCCTCTGTAAAGCAGTAGTGTGTCATCCGCGTATACTATATATTTAGCTCGAAGACCTATGTGCTGCAAATTATGTATATAAAGTAGATAGAGAGTGGGGCCCAGGATTGAACCCTGAGGAATTCCGATATTAATTGGTTTTGAATCGCTGAGTTTATCTAGGTTTCTTGTAATGTAAGTGCGCCCTAGGAGATAGTTTTTATTAAATCATTAATTTTTCCTCTTAAGCCGATTTCATTTAGACCTTGGAGCAGTATTTCGTGATCTACAGTGTCAAATGCCTTTTTTAAATCTATGAAGACTGATGCTACATAGCAGCCTTTGTCCAGGCCATCATTTATAAATTGCATCGCATCCATCAATGCTGCTGTAGTGTTGCTCTTTTCTTGAAATCCATACTGGTTTCTGTCAAATCCCATATTTTTGTTTATAAAGTTTGAGATTCTTTTGCTGATGACTTTTTCAAAGATTTTGCTAATGGAGCTTATCAAGGCAATCGGTCTGTAATTGTTTGGATCTGAGATAGATCCACTTTTGAATACTGGAGTAATCAGTGATGTTTTTAAGCATGAAGGGAATGTGCCATCCGCCAAATGTGCGTTAATCGCTTTGGATAGTGGGGCGGATATAATCGTTGATAGTGTTTTTAGGTCGTTTGTTCGTCGTGTGTAATTCCATCAATCCCTGGTGCTATGCTGGATTTTAGTTCAGCAATTAATCTACTTATTTCTTTACTACATGTGGGGTACAGATACATGGTAATTTTTGACACAGGAGAGACATATTTGGGATAATGCTCTCCGTTAAGATTTTTTAGCTCTTTCGCAAGGTTTTCTCCTATTGAGACGAAGTGATCGTTAAGCAGATTCCCAATTACTGCTTGATCTGTCGTTGTCCCTGTTTGCGTGTTTAATTCATGGATTCCTGATTTATTTTGACCGCTACCTTTTTGACCGAGAGTCTCCTTTATCAGAGTCCAAAGTTTCCGAGGATTACCCGCTGTTGTTGCGTACCGGGTATTATAATATTTCTCTTTGGTTCCCCGTATCAGTTTGGTCGTTTCATTCTTAATTCTAATGTATTCTGATCTCAACGTTTGATTGGTTGGTTCTTTCAGCATCTTTTTGTATGTTTTACGCTTTTTATCAATTTGGGTTAGAACATCATTCGTTATCCATATAGAGCTGCGCGTTCTCATGGTTTTCACTCTGGTTGCCTTTTCCTTCGCTTCTGATATGGTGTTGATAATTGTTTTTATTGATATATTATCTGCTTTGTTAAAAATCAGCTTAGCCTCACTCTTAAAGGTTTCCAAGTTTAGTATTTTAATGGTTTTTCTCTCCATCTTAACCTTCTCAATTTTGGTGCGCTTTAAACTCAGCGTCAGTACTTTATGGTCAAGTTCCGGCCAGTCATCATATTTTATTTTGAAAGAACTAGTATTCTGTGGGATGTTTGTGGAGACATGGTCTAGTAATGAGTGTGTTTGTGTAGTGCATCTCGTCGAGGAGTCTCAATTTAGAATCTCAACGTTGTTGGTTTTCAACATTTCCTGGTAGTTCTGTGAAGTCTGATTCTCTTTTAGTATGTCGATATTGATGTCTGCCACTGATAGAATCTTCGGGTATTTTGAATAAATTGCGTCCAAGTATTCAATAAAAGGATCTTTTGGGGCCGATGGTGGATTATAAAAAGTCGCTATTGTTAATGAGGAATCTTTATTTTTTAATTCGACTATTATTGTGTGGTATGCATCGTCAATTAGAACAGTTCGAAATTTTATATCATTCCTAAAGTAAATTGCAGTGCTTCCTCCTTGACCAGCGTCGCGACAGTTATGTACTGCGCTGAACCCCCCCCTTAGGTTGAAATATTGCTGTTCTGCGCTCAATAACCACGTTTCAGCAAATATTAAGACTTGGACGTCCGGGTTTTGCAATAGGTGTGCTTCTAGCTCTGACATTTTATTTCTAATACTTCGTAGGTTGGCATATAATATTTTCAAAGATGTATCCATGTTCATAATTTTATGCAAAAATAGTCTGTTTTGTTTTGCATTGACTTCACACCTTTTTCGTATTCTTGACAGCTTTCGCTGTCTGCACTGTGGTGACAGTTATCTAGCCTTTTCGAGGAACAGTTGCTGCATTTGACATCCTGTTGATCGCAGTTTAGAGTTCTATGCGATCCTGAACATCTCGCACAGGTATCGTGTACTTGGGTACAATTCTTAGAGGAGTGACCGTATTTTTGGCACTTGAAACACCGCAGTAGATTAAAGTCTTCTTTGCAATAATGACTACTAAAGTCTATATTTATATGCTTATTTAATAAACGTTTATATAGACATCCATTTACTTCCACAAATGTAATATTTTTTTTTGTTTTTGCGCTCGTTTTAGTATGGACTATTTTGATTGCCGAAGTCGGATCTATGTCGTGATTAAGGGACTTAATCTGTATTAATAGTTCTTCACTGGAGTACTCTTTTTCGAGGCCGTAAATTACTAGACGTGGGGTTCTCTGCTTGGTAGGTTTGACAATGCAGGCATGTCCCAGTTTTGCTTCCATTTCCTTCAGGAGAATCTCATTATTAATTTTGTTATCAGTCTTTATTAAGATTGCTCCACCAGGCAGTGGCTTCTTAAAAACAATTGGAGTTTTCAAGCTGGAAGGTCTTATCTCCTTCTTGATCAGAGACATAGTGCAGTCAGAGTTTTGTTGAGATTTTGGTTTTACAATAATTCCTCCGTTGTAATGTTTAGAACTTTGCTCCACCACTGGCACTGCTTTCGCCACCGTTGCATATGATAGCTTGGTAATCTTTTCTCTGTTTTCAATCTTGGCCTCCAAATTGCATACCTTATCATGTAGTTTTTCTGTAAGCTCCGTGAGTTTGTTGATGCAATCAGAATGATTTTCTTGTAGTTTAAATGTATCTCCAGTTTGGCTGTCAACAATTTTTTTGAATTTGGTATTGTCTTCCGTGCAGAGCCAAAGCAGCTTCACCTGCATCTTTTGCAGCCTGGCGTAATCTGCATCACTGATCTTTGCACACCTGGTATGAAACCATTACAGCTAGGAAGCTGAGATAAATTTTTTTATCCATTGGATTGCAAAAAGGGGGCTAAAAACCAATTGCCGACCGAATTTTTTATTTTTTTCAAATGATTACATTTTCGAAATTACTTACCATAAAAAATTCAAAATTCAATCAATGGGATTATTAACGTGGCTCCACTGAAATCAGCTTAGATAAAGGCTAATTATTGTAAGGGAGAGGATCAGCGGGGGAAGGATCAGGAGGGGGTGGAAAGAAAAACACTTAAAAATTAATATCTCGGCTATTTTTTAAGCTATGTAATTGAAACTTGGCACGTATATTAAGCTATACTAGAGAAATACGAGAAAAATATAACATTTAAAAATAATATTGGGGGAAAATAGAGAGCATTTTAAAAATGATGCACTTTCAAAATTTCAAAACTGAGTGCAGATATCGGTTGGATGTGTGACTAGGAACCGAGTTTTTACGAGGTTTGGCTTTTTTCTTGACGAGCATTTCTGAAAAGATTCAGGGGACTTTTCAAACTCTTAGTGTTCGATTACTAAATTTGTTAACTGCTCTATCTTCCGAATTTCACAATTCCTCGGAACTCTATCTGAACTAGAGGCTTTAATAAATTGATAAGAAGCCTCCTTGTCTAAGCATACACATGCATAAATACGATATCTCAAATTACAGTTGATAATAATCAATTACTAACAATTAGTAAAAAACAAAAATAAGCATCAGTCGTATGCCCAAAGTAAATTTCATTCCAATAATGGTAGTTGTTCCACGTATCTGTTGGATAACAGAGTTATTAATCCAAAAACATTATCATTGCTAAATAATAAAAACTAATATATCAGAAGAAATTATTCCCATTCGCAAAGAAAACCAAAATTTTGATGCGATTCAGTTCGTGATTAGGTGTACGAGTATAAGATTTGTGAAGAACTTCTTACCGGTAGAACAAGGAAATATTAACCAGAAAAAGCAATTCCGGATTCCTGTACAATGTCTTGAAAGAACGACTAAAGTGTATAATGTTCAATTGAAATACGCACTTGAAATTATAAATGTTTTTGAATTTATCACAAATTTATTATTCTATATAACAACCGCAAATAAAAATTAATGATAACGATTATCGAAAAAGATTTTACTCGGCTGATAAATTTGTTAGGCTTAAACGGGGTTTGAGACCAGAAGAAATTTTTATCACGGTTTTACATTAAATTGAAAGTAGACTGACGAGTGAAATGAAGCTGAAACTTTTTGAATTTTAAAACAGTGCCAGTGCTAAGCATTACAAATATTTTGACACCATGTATTCTATCCAAGGAGGATATATAAAAAGGAGTGACTATGAGCATGCTTTGCCTTGTAAGCACAATGGGAATGAATGTATTTCCCTCCCTTACTACCGAAATGCTCGAAATTTTTCGAAAAAAATCGTTCGCTATCTTTGTCTGCCACACTTAAAAATATTGCAACTAACTCTTTCCCACGATAAATTGGTCGAAACAGTTGTCAAATTTTCGAAAAAATTGTTTCGCTATCCTTGTTTGACATACTTAAACCCAAAGTAAGTCTCTGTCCCGCGTTAAATTGTCCGTTGCTAAAGTACTTAGCTTAAACACAAACCAAAACTAATAAAAATTGAAAAAATAAAAATTTCTGAAATGAAACAGCAAACACCATTGTATTGAAAATTACTTTATTGCTGACTGAATATTAGCAACCAAGAAAGAATACAAATTATTGTATTTTTTTTGTAAAAGTTTGAAGCCAAGTTAAGCTTGGTCACAATTTTCGAAAATTTCCGAATCAAAAAATATTCCCACATGAGACAGACTATCAGGTACTCCTTTTATATATCCTCCTTGATTCTATCCCATATTGCAGTGATATTGTGATTTTATTTTAATATTTTAAATGTGTGTCTACACCATAGAGAACAGAATATACTGGAGTTGATATTTCGTAGTTGGTTTTGAAGCCAAACCCCAAGAAGAAGTAGTGCGATCATACCAGTGGCGGCGTAAACTGTAAAACGTAAGTACAAAAGTGCTGTATTTGTATTCTGATTGGTTTGAATTTATATAAATGAAAAAATTTCATTTTCGCCCATTAAAAATTTAAAGTGATGCCTACGCCATGTTTCTCAATCGAAGTTTAATTGGTTTTCCATTTAGATGGTATCCATATTTGTTGTGTTTTTGGCCTTTTCAAGGTTTATTCCGATACCGAAATAAACCAAAGGGAATAAGGTTCGGAGATGAAATGGTTCAAGATCCAGCTACGTCCATCTTGGTGGCAGTATCGGAGCTGGAAAGAGATGTGCTCGTTGCTGCGATACTGACCATGAAAACCTTGGCCTCGTCATTTTACTACTACTAATACTACAATGGCGCTACAGCCAAATCGGACCTTGGCCTCCTGACACACAGGTTCCTTAACATTTTTCATTACTAATTGTGGAAGGGTAGTTAGCCCTTCGCACAACCCTCTTTCTATGAATTTTTCATTTTCGTAGATTGAGGTGACCAATGTATATCCAAACAGACAATGTGCTGGAATTATATATTGCGTCGACCGGGATTTGAATTCACGACCTTCGCATTACAATACTAACACACTACCCACTAGGCTATACCCTAGCCTCGTCATGTTGTCTTACCAAATGACTCCCAACACAAAAACGGACTCCCAGTCATACAGTCTTTCTTCAAACTTTTCACGTGTGACCCCAAGAAGAGAGGGGCAAAAAAATGAGAAGGTTTAATAAGAATAATTAATAATTCATTTTTTCTATTTTTTAATTCACATTTTTTTATTTTTCATTACATAAATTTATCTAGTATACATATGTAAATATTTCTCGTATTATGCATTTTACTTTATTATTATAATAATAACGTATTGTGATCGACACAAGAGAAACAAAAGTTTGCTACCCTGAAATTTTTTTTTTTCGCGTTTCATGACTAAATTAGCCTAAAAACGGAAAAAAAAAATCCGTCCAGCCGTACGCCGTACATATCGACTCATATCTCTGAGACCGTTAAAGGTAGAATGTTCGTTTTTGGGTGGATTGTTGGTTGGGTAAGTGAGCTCTATTTTCTAAATTTTGGGGGGTGTTAGGTGGAAGGGGGAGGCGGGAAAAAGTCGAAAAATACACTTGCTAATATCTCTCTCACGAATGCAGATAGAAAGTTGAAAATCAGTAGACATATGGAGAGGGTTGTGGGACAAATTCCAAAAATAATTTAATTTTTTTATCCATTGGCGTCCGAAAAGGGGGGGCTAAAAACCAATTGTCGGCCGAATTGTTTTTTCAAATGATTATATCTTCGAAATTACTTATCGTAAAAAATTCTTATTTTGAGACCATCAAGGTAGCATATAGTTTCATCGGAATCAGCTTAGAGAGTGGCTAATTATTGTAAGGGGGAGGGTCACGGGGGGTGCAAAGAAAAACACTTAAAAATGAATATCTCAACTATCTCTGAAGCTATTTAATTGAAACTTAAAACTTATACATATTAAGCTATACTAGAAAAATACAAAAAAAATATAATATGTTGAAATAAAAGTAGTGGGGGGAAATGGGGAGCATTTCAAAAATGGCGCACTTTTTAAAATTACAAATCCTTATATCTCAAAAACGAGTATAGATATCAAATCAAAAATTTGTCAGATTGTAGAGCTAAATAATAGTTAATTTTGATAAAAATTTTAAGTTAGGGGGTGTAAAGGGAGGGAGGTGGTAAGCAAAAATGTCGAAAATTTTGAGTGATTTTTTTAGGACTCTGGTCAAACATAGAAACTTTAAATTTGGTATAATTTGATCTACAATTGTTACGAACCGACCACCTCGGTCTAATGGGCAGAAGGTGTTTCATGTGCAGCGAAAAAAACACGAAAACTGAAAATTTTTGGATGTAATTTTAAGGTAGAAACTTGAAAATTTGGGAAATACATTTAAAAAAAATCCCTAAAAGTATGAAATATTAACTGGTCGAATCTTTTCAAAACTTCTACCCCCTCCGATACAAAATTATTTTTTCGACCGTTTCTAAGAAATTAATTATCACATAACTATTAAAAGCTATCAATTTGAAATTTTGCATAAGAACTTATAAAAATATTTGAAATTAAATTACTTTAAAATTTTTGAAATTGCACTTGCCCTTCTACCCCCTCCCATACAAAAGTATGATTTCGACCAATTTCATTAAATCAACTAATAACCAACAAATTAAAAGCTACGAACTTGAAATTTTTTACGAGTACCTTACAAGAGAAGAAAAAGAAAATTCTTTCACAAATTTTGCAATTTCTTCACCTCTTCTACCCCCTCCCATACAAAATTATTTTTTCGAGCATTTTTAAGAAATCAGTTATTAGCTAATTCTTAAAAGCTATCCATTTCAAATTTTGCATGAAAACTTACAAAAGTAATTGAAAGGAAATTCTTTTAAAAGTTTTGCAATCGCGCTTGCCTTTCTACCCCCTCCCATACAAAAGTATCATTTCGACCTATTTCATGAAAGAAACAAATTAAAAGCTACGAATTTCAAATTTTGTACGAGTACACTACATGACAAAGAAAATAGAATTGCGTCACAATTTTTACGATTCCTCTACCTCCTCTACCCTCTCCCATACAAATGTTTTGTTTCGTGAATGTAAAATACATAGAATCTTATGAAAATTCTATGCAACTCCGTCTATGAAACTGACATTCTATACTAGGAATATTGGACATGATTCAAGCAATCAATTAAAAAACTATTAACATTCACCGACCCTTACTATCACCCCTCACCCCTCCCCTCACAAAACTCAAACTTGCATAAATAAACGAACGAAATATTGATTATATACCTATACTGGAGCTTTTGAACGTTTCCACAAAGTGTTAAATTGATAACTGCCCTGCCAAAGAACCCCCTTTCACTTAGTCTTCCCTAACCACTCTAACCTGCATATTGACTTTCCACGCATCCGCAACTTGTCCCAAGAATAATAAAGTTTCGCCCGACTTGTTGGCAGTTTATTTATACTCTTGATGAAATCTGAGAGTATTATAACTTTGCCACAAATTTTGTAACGCTAAGAAATAAGGCTCGGAGAAAAAAATGAATGATACAGAAGTTCATAAAATCACTCAAAAATCTTAAAACCGGATGTCCGTCCGTCCGTGTCCTCTCTAGCTTGAGAACGCGTTGAGCTAGAAACGGATTTGCTCGAAAAGTATAAATGATATTGAACTGAAATTTCGAATACAATACTTTTGTAATAATTCCAATCAACTGAATAAAAATAATTTATATATTCCCCCTCCTTCCATCACCTCCCATACAAAATGCACTTTTTCATGAAATGCTCTAAACCAATTTACTCAGTGCATATAATACTTATCTAGTTGAAATTTACTATGTTTATACGGACACCAAACTTCACGAGTGAAACTTCAATCGCGAAGTAAAACATCGTATAAACAGTGATTGAAACTCAAAGTTCACTCGCAATCTAGATCCAGAGTGTAACTTCAATCGCGAACTAAAAATATCGTATAAACAGTAAGTGAACTAACAGCCTACTATTTCCAGAAATGAATTTATTTTTCGTCACTATCGAGCATGCGAAATACCATGTTTATGCAATTCTCAACACAAATTAATGAAATTTGCAATGTGTTTTGGAATTATACAGCAAATTGCTGATAAAAATTGCAAGTATATTCGCATTGATGGGTGTAGGAACTGTCATTATAATTACGATCTTAATTCGGAACTTTTACATTGGAAGTATATCTTGCGTATAAACATATCGCAAGTTTCAATCGCAATTCTCAATCGCAATCGAAACTTCCCCATATAAACATAGTAATTGTGCACTAAATATTAAATTGGAATTATTAATAAGATTAAGAAAAAATTAGACGATTTGCTGTACTCCTTCTACCCCCTTCCATACAAAATGACACAATTTCGCAATTTCACAATAAACGGATTTTACCGAAAAATATAAATCCTATTGATCTGAAATTTGGAATAGAATACTTTTATGATGATATAAATCTAGTGTATAAAAGTTATTTGAGTCCTTCCCTTCCTTCCACCACCTCCCATACAAACTGCACTTTTTCATGAAATGCTCTAAGCTAATTTTCTCAGTGCGTATAAAATTGATAGAGCTGAAATTGTGCACGAAATATTTATTTTAAATTACTAGTAGGACCGAAAACAATTATATTATTACATTCACTCCTTCTACTCCCTCCCATACAACCTGACACAATTTCACAACTTTATAAAAAGTTGATTTTCCTGAAAAGAACTTTACGCCCAATCGTACTCCTATTATGTTTTCTTCTTCTTATTAGCACATAAATATTTAATCCAAAAACAACGTCAGTTCCAAGCAAGGAGAATATATAATAACGGGTGACTATGAGCATGATTTGCCTTGTATGAAAATGGGAATGAAATTATTTCCCTCCCTTTCTGGCGAAATGCTCGAAATTTTTCGTTTCGCTATCTTTGTCTGACACACTTAATAATATTGCAACTAACTCTTTCCCACGTTAAATTGTCCGAAACAATTGTCAAGTTTTCGAAAAAATTGTTTCGCTATCCTTGTTTGGCATACTTAAACCCAAAGCAACTATCTCTGTCCCGCGTTAAATTGTTCGTTGCTAAAGTGCTTAGCTTAGATACGAACCAAAAACTAATAAAAATTGAAAAAATAAAGATTTTTGAAATAAAACAACAAACTCCATTGTACTGAAAATTATTTCATTGCTGACTGAATATTAGCAACCAAGAGAGAATACAAATTATGGTATTTTTTTGTAAAAGTTTGAAGCCATGTTGTTGGACACAATTTTCGAATATTTCCGAATCAAAAAGTATTCCCACATGAGACAGCCTATCAGGCACTTCATTTTATATAGGGTGGGTCATCCATTGGTTTCTTTCTAAATCATAGGTTATTTTGACACTGAAAGCTGTTTCCCGCTCGAAATCTTGACAGAAAGTCAGTATCATACCTCCGCGGAACGCTTTACACTTGAAGAACATTGGGAAATAGTACAAACTTATTTCCAAAGTGAGTGAGCTGTAGCCTAAACAGTGCGTTTGGCGATGTCAATTGGCCGCCTCGGAGCTGCGATTTGACCCCTTTGAACTTTTTTTTCTGGGGAACCGTGAAGGACCGATGTTATGCCAACAATCCAGAAACGATTCATGCACTTAAGGCCAATATCATCCAAGCAATCCGTGAGCTACAGCCCGAAACAATCGACATGGAGTGACAAAATGCGCTACTGCGAAGCCAACCAAGGCAGCCACTTGAACGAAGTTGTGTTCCATCATTAATGGGAATGTTTGCTCTTACTAATGAAGCCATAATACATGGAAAAAAATTTAATTTTGTTCATTTTATTGCATTTAAAAAAAAATAATTTTTAAATGTGTCTATGTTTGCTGTTTTTGTATACAAAACCATTAAAACAAGTATTATTATCTGACAATTTTACTTTATTATTCTAATAATAAAGTATTGTGATCGACACAAGAAAAAAAAAATTTGCTGCCCTTAAATTTTTTTTTTCGCGTTTCATGACCAAATTAGGTTAAATAAACTGCCAACAAGTCGGGCGAAACTTTATTATTCTTGGGACAAGTTGCGGATGAGTGGAAAGTCAATATGCAGGTTAGAGTGGTTAGGGAAGGCTAAGTGAAAGGGAGTTCTTGGGCAGGACTGTTGTCAATTTAAAACTATTTCATTCGTTTCTTCAAGTTTGGGTTTTTATGAGGGGAGGTGAAGAGGTAATAGTGAGGGTGGGTGGATGTTAATAGCTTTTTAATTAATTGCTTGAATCACGTCCAATATTCTCTGTATAGAATATCAGTTTCATAGACGAAGTTGCATAGAATTTTCATAGGATTCGGTGTATTTTACATTCACGAAACCGAACATTTGTATGGGAGGGGGTAGAGAATATAGGGGAATCGTAAAATTTGATATGCAGTTTTATTTCGCTTCTCTTGTAAGGTGCTTGTATAAAATTTCAAGTTCGTACCTTTTAGTTTGTTGGTTATTAGTTGATTTAATGAAATTGGTAGAAATCATAGTTTTGTATGGGAGGGGGTAGAAGGGCAAGCACGATTTAAAAACTTTTAAAGCAACTTCATTTGAGTTATTTTTATAAGTTTTTATGCAAAAATTGAAATTGATAGCTTTTAAAAGTTAGGTGATAACTGATTTCTTAAAAATGCTCGAAAAAATAATTTTGTATGGGAGGGAGTAGAGGAGGTAAGGGAATCGTTAAACTTGTGATACAATATTCTTTCTTTTTTATTCCTAGATGCTCGTCCAAAATTTGAAGTTCGTAGGTTTTAATTTGTTGGTTATTAGTTGATTTAATGAAATTGGTCGAAATCATACTTTTGTATGGGAGGGGGTAGAAGGGCAAGTGCGATTTCAAAACTTTTAAAGTAATTTCATTTCAAATATTTTTATAAGTTCTTATGCAAAATTTGAAGTTGATAGTTTTTAAAAGTTAGGTGATAATTGATTTCTTAATAATGGTCGAAAAAATAATTTTGTATGGGAGGGGGTAGAAGTTTTAAAGGTTTTCGACCAGTTAATATTTCGTATACTTAGGGATTTTTTTTAAATGCATTTCGCAAATTTTCAAGTTTCTACCTTAAAATTTCACTCAAAAATTTTCAGTTTATGTGTTTTTTTCAATGCACATGAAACACCTTGTGCACGTTAGACCGGGGGGGTCGGTTTATAATAAATATGGATGAAGTTAATATTATTTTTCTATGTACATTAAATATAGGTATTCACATGCAAAATTTTAACTTTTTATCTTTCACTAGAGCCCTAAAAAAATCACTCAAAATTTTCGACATTTTTGCTTATCACCTCCCTCCCCTTACACCTCCCAGCTTAAAATTTTTACCAAAATTAACCATTATGTAGTTCTACAATCTGACGAATTTTTGATTTAATATCTGTACTATGTTTTGAGATATAAGGATTTGTAATTTTGAAAAGTGCGCCATTTTTGAAATGCTCCCCATTTCCCCCCCACTAGTATTATTTCAAGATGTTATATTTTTTTTGTATTTTCCTAGTATAGCTTAATATAAGTTTTAAGTTTCAATCACATAGCTTAAGAGATAGTTGAGATATTCATTGTTAAGTGTTTTTCTTTGCACCCTCCCTGACCCTCCCCCTTGCAATAATTAACCACTCTCTAAGCTGATTCCGATGGAAATATATACCAGCTTGACGGTCTCAAAATATGAATTTTTTACGATAAGGAATTTCGAAAATATAATCATTTGAAAAAATAATTCGTCCGATAATTGGTTTTTAGCCCCCCCTTTTCGGACGCCAATGGATAAAAAAATTAAATTATTTTTAAAAGTTGTCCCACAAACCCCTCTATATGTGTGTTGAGTTTTAGCTTAATAGCTTTCAGCATGGTTGAGATATTAGATTTCGTATTTTTCGGCTTAAGCGCTCCCCCCTCCTCCCCCTGAACTCGTACACCCCCCAAAATGAGCTCTATTTTCTAAATTTTGGGGGGTTTTAGGTGGAAGGGGGGGGGCGGGGGGAGGGAAAAAGTTGACAAATACACTTGCTAATATCTCCACCACGAATGCAGAGAGAGTTGAAAATCAGTAGAGATATAGAGAGGGTTGTGGGACAGACTTTAAAAATAATTTAATTTTTTTATCCATTGGCGTCCGAAAAGGGTGGGCTAAAAACAAATTGTCGGCAGAATTATTTTTTCAAATGATTATATCTTCGAAATTACTTAACGTAAAAAATTTATATAGTGGCATATAGTTCCATCGGAATCAGCTTAGAGAGTTGCTAATTATTGAAAGGGGGAGGGTCAGGAGGGGTGCAAAAAAAACACTTAAAAATGAATATCTCAACTATCTCTTAAACTATGTAATTGAAACTTAAAACATATACTAAGCTATACTAGCGAAATATCGAATCAAAAATTCGTCAGATTGTAGAACTATATAATTTATAATTTTGATAAAAATTTTAAGTTAGGGGGTGTAAAGGGAGGGAGGTGGTAAGCAAAAATGTCGAAAATTTTGAGTGATTTTTTTAGGACTCTGGTCAAAGATAGAAACTTTAAATTTTGCATGTGGATACTTCTATTTGATATACATAAAAAAAAATAATTTGATCCACAATTGTTAAGAACCGACCACCCCGGTCTAATGAGCACAAGGTGTTTCAAGTGCAGCGAAAAAACACGAAAATTGAAAATTTTTGGATGTAATTTTAAGAGTATAAAATATAAACTGGTCGAATACCTTCAAGACTTCTACCCCCTCCCATACAAAATTATTTTTTCGACAATTTTAAAGAAATTAATTATCACCTAACTATTAAAAGCTATCAACTTGAAATTTTGCATAAAACCTAAAAAAATAGTTGAAATAAAATTACGTTAAAAGTTTTGAAATCGCACTTGCCCTTCTACCCCCTCCCATACAAAAGTATGATTTCGACCATTTTCATTAAACCAACTAATAACCAACAAATTAAAAGCTACGAACTTGAAATTTTGTACGAGCACCTCCCAAGAGAAAAGAAAGAAAATTGTGTCACAAATTTTGTAATTCCCCTACCTCTTCTACCCCCTCCCATACAAAATTATTTTTTCGAGCATTTTTAAGAAATCAGTTATCAAATCTTAGAAGCTATCCATTTCAAATTTTGCACGAAAACTTACAAAAATAATTGAAAACGAAATTCCTTTCAAAATTTGGAAATGGCGCTTGCCCTTCTACCCCCTCCCATACAAAAGTATCATTTCGACCAATTTCATTAAATCAACTAATAACCAAAAAATTAAAAGCTACGAACTTGAAATTTCGTACGAGAACACTACAAAAGAAAGGAAAGAAAATTGCGTCACAATCTTTACGATTCCCCTACCTCCTCTACCCCCTCCCATACAAATTTTTGGTTTCGTGAATGTAAAATACACCGAATCTTATGAAAATTCAATGCAACTTCGTCTATGAAACTGACATTCTATACAGAGAATATTGGACGTGATTCAAGCAATCAATTAAAAAACTATTAACATCCACCGACCCTTACTATCAACCCTCACCCCCTCCGCTCACAAAACTCAAACTTGCATAAATAGACGAACGAAATATTGATTATATATACTGAAGCTTTTGAACGTTTCCGCAAAGTGTTAAATTGACAACTGCCCTGCCCAAGAACCCCCTTTCACTTAGTCTTCCCTAACCACTCTAACCTGTATATTGACTTTCCACGCATCCGCAACTTGTCCCAAGATTAATAAAGTTTCGCCCGACTTGTTGGCAGTTTATTTATCTTGGGCACATTACTTATTACTTGCTATTTTTTTAGACTAAATTTATAGTTTCTTCAAAAAAAAAAAGAAGTGATACATAAAAACAGAAAAGAATTAAAAGTTATTACAATTGTAGTGTAAGAATTTCTTTGATTATGTAGTAACACTTGAATGAATCCATGATACTCGCATTTGTATGGGACAGGCTCGTGATCAAATCAAACCCGTGATTCGGATCATATGTAGGTATACGTGTTAAGGACATGTGAATAGTTGTAGCTTGTGTTAATTGAAAAAAAGCCAAAATAAAATGACATTAAGCTTAAAAACATAACAGGACTTCGATTGTGCGTAAAGCCCCATTATATGATACTACCGATGAAATCGAAATTTTTGTAATCTTAAGAATTTTTGTGAAGGGATGACAGTACTAAATTAATTTTTTTCACACCATGCTAGAGTAGCTTTAAAAATACTTTGCACCAAATTTAAGCTTGAAAAACTGAATAGGTAACTTGAGAAACTTAGTGCATTGGATTTAGTGAAATTGTGCAATTTGTATGGGAGGTGGTAGAAGGAGTGGGGGGTTTTTGGTAATTTTTCTAGAAACAACTATAATCACCATGCAATTGATATCTTTTAAATATCAGATCAGTTAGATTCACACTTTTCAAGAAAATTGAGTTTTTGCAAAGTCGTGGAATTGTGCCACATTGTATGGGAGGGGATAGAAGGAGTGAAGTTAATCGGTTAATTTTGTCCCGATAATAATAATTATGCTAATTAAAGATTTATTACAAAATTTTAGCTCTCTCAAAGCTTTACGTACTGAGAAAATTAGTTTAGAATATTTTATGAAAAAGTGCAGTTTGTATAGGAGGTGGTGCAAGGAGTGGAGGGTTTTTAGTTATTTTTTGAGAAGTAACTACAATTATCATTGAATTGATATATTTTATATTTCAGAACAGTAACATTCACACTTTTCAAGAAAATCGAATTTTCGCAAAGTCGTGGATTTGTGTCAGATTGTATGGGAGGGGGTAGAAGGAGTAAGCCTAATTAGTTAGTTTTTTCCTAACATTAATAACAATGCTAATTAAGGATTTAATACAAAATCTTAGCTCGATAAAAGTTATATGTACTGAGAAAATTGAAGTATAGCATTTCATGAAAAATTTTAGTTTGTATGGGAGGTGTTGGAAAGAGTTGGGGGATTCAAACTACTTATATACTTGAAGATTGAATTTATAATAGAAATAATATATTTTAAATTTCAAATTAATACTTTTCATAGTTTCCATGAAAATTTGATTATTATAAGTTTTTGAAAATGAATCACTTTGTATGGGAGCGGGTAGAAGGCGTGGGGGGAGAAAAATAAAACCTAAAGCAGATTACTCTCCGAGGCAGAGCTAATATTCTGTGAAAGTTTCATTGCAATCAGTGCAGGCATTTTTGCGTGAAAGCCGGAAAGACAGACAGACAGTTTGATAAAGGTCTCAGCAGAGACCGAAACGTCACGAATAATAAAGCGTAACAGTGTAGAATTCGGAAATCTTTTCTTTCAAGTTAAGACTTGTTTGGTTCATGTTTTAAAAGTCTTCGTAATCATTTTCGATTTCTGCATCCATTTCGGATCTGAATCGAGATCGCAATCGTTGTCTGCATCTGCATTATCTGGCATATGCGATTCTAGGAATGGCTTTTCCTCTTCAGTTGGGTTATGGGAAATTGGCACACCACTGTAATTCGTTGCAGAGGATTGATTTATATATTATTGCGTTACATAATGCAAAAAGTCGACAAAAAGCACGGACTCCCATCCTATTTAGGCGGAATAAACATCGAAACTCTGCCCTTCCAGGACGATGAAACTGGACAGGCAGCCGACAAGCGGTGCCATTGTCTAGCTTGCATCCTTGTGATAGAATAAGAAATAATCGAGTTCAGGGCTGCTGCCATCGAACTGTGGAAATCTGAGAAATGTTTCGATTAATTTTCAAACAAAACATTCAACAACTGTTCCAGTCCATTTCTAGGCATATGTACTTATCTCCCATATCGTAGTACGGCAACAGAACAAACTCATATACAGTAGTGGACAAAACTAAAGCACCCCTTTGCGAAATATCAGTTATCCTCTGATATTATCAGGAAAACTTGATGAAAAAAATTTGTTCTTAGTTTTTATTAATTATTTACATACGTATTATAAAAAAACATAACAATGGCAATTCAGTCTTTTCAACAACAAAAAATAAAACAAAAACATAACAGGGCTACGATTGCTCGTAAAGCGCAATCTTACGGTACTCTAGATGAAATAGAATTTTTTGTGATCCCAAGAAATTTTGTATGAGGAGTGTTAGAAGGGGTGATAGCATTGAACTATTTTTTTCCCCATCACGCTAAAGTAGCTATAAAAATGTTTTATACAAAATGCTTACACCAAAAATTGAATAGGAGCTGAGAAAATTAGTGTGTTAGATTTAGTGAAAATGTGCAGTTTGTATGGGAGGTGGTAGAAAGAGTGGGGGGATTTTAGTGATTTTTTCAGAAATAACTAAGAATATCATAAAATTGACATTTCTAAAATTTGAGACTGGTAGCATTCATACTTTTCAAGAAAATAGATTTTTTGTGAAGTTGTGAAACTGCGTCATATTGTATGGGAGGGGGTAGAAGCAGTAAAGCTAATCAAAAATTTTTTTTCTTATCTTAGTGATAATGCTAAATAAATATTTATTACGAAATATGAGCTCGATAAATGTTATATGTTCTGAGAAAATCGGCTTAGAGCATTTCATGAAAAAGTGCAGTTTGTATGGGAGGGGTTGGAAGGAGAGGGAGGACGCAAATAATTTTTACACAGTATATTGAAATTATTATAAAAGTAATATATCCCGAAATTCAGACTAAAAACTTTTATACTTTTCGAGCAAATCTATTTATAGTCGAATTGCGAAATTGTGTCATTTTGTATGGGAGGGGGTAGAAGGGGTGAAGCTAATCGTCTAATTTTTTTTAGCCTTACTAACAATTTTAAATAAATGTTTAGTGCACAATTTCAGCTCGCTAAATTTTATACGCACTGAGTAAATTGGCTTAGAGTAATTCATGATAAGTACAGTTTGTATGGGAGGTGGTAGAAGGAGGGGGCGGACACGCATAATTTTTATACGGTAGATTGATATTATCATAAAAATAATATATTCCAAATTTCAGGCCAATAGCTTTTATACTTTTCGAACAGATCCGTTTATTGTCAAATTGCGCATTTGTGTCATTTTGTATGGGAGGGGGTAGAAGGGGTGGAGCGATTTGGCCCATTGACGAACTTGACCTTACTATTTTGTTAGAAACGACGTGTACGAAATTTGAGCTTTCTAGCTCAACGCGTTCTCAAGCTAGAGCGCGCACAGACGGACGGACGGACGGACGGACGGACGGACGGACGGACGGACGAACGGACGGACATCCGGTTTTGAGATTTTTGAGTGATGATATTAATTTCTGTATTCATCATTTTTTTCTCCGAGCCTTATTTCTTAGCGTTACAATCTTTAGAGCAAACTTATAATACTCTCAGATTTCATCTAGAGTATAAATATTTCTCAGTACTCAAAAGTTGCCTGGACAAAACTAAAGCACCCCTCTTCTATACTCACTTTTTTCGTACCGCTACTGCCGAACAGTTAACAGGAAATAGTTATTGCATCAGAAATGCATTTGTCTGATATGACTCATTAAAATTTTATCATTACTTCAGCATTTGTGCAAAATTTCTGTCGTGAATAATTGTGCGCATTCTGTTCTTTGTGTTAAGACATTAAGAGACTAAAAATGGCAAGAAACACGTACTGTAGTGAAATTAAACATAAAATTATATTTGATTATAAAAGTGGATTATCTCGACATAATATTAGTAAAAGATATTCGATAAATCGGTCAATTATATCGCGACTAATCAAAAAATATGAGCTGAAGGGTCGCATATCCCCTGTACATTTTGAAGGAAGGCCTCGAAAAACAACACGAAGAGATGATTCTTTGATCAAAAAAAGGATTACAGTTAAACCTACGGTCTCTTCTAGTCAAATTAAAATTGACTTGAAGTTACCAGTATGTGCAAGGAATATTAGGAGAAGAGCTGAAGAAGCTGGTTTGCCGGCTTACCGGCCTGCAAAAAAGCATTTTATCTCAGAAAAGAACAAGAGGGCCAGGTTAAAGTTTGCCAAGGACCATTTAGACTGGACTATTCATTAGTCATAAGTTGAGAACTGTATTATTTTCCGACGAATCGAAATTTAATTTAAAATATTCTGATCGAATAAAACATGTGCGACGACCAAAAGATCAAAGATTTAACCCTAAGTACTGCATCCCAACAACCAACCATGGAGGAGTTAATGTCCTAGTCTGGGGTTGCTTTTCTGGACAAGGTATTGGACCAATTCATCGAGTTGGTGGTATTATGGATCGTTTCGTATACCTTGACATTTGACAAAACATAATGCTGCCGTACGCTGAAGAGGAGATGCCACTAAAATTGGAGATTTCAGCAGGACAATGATCCTAAGCATACCTCTAAGCTGTGCAAGACTTGGCTACAAAAAATATAAGATAGAGGTTTTGGATTGGCCTGCGCAATCTCCTGATCTCAACCCGATTGAGAACTTGTGGGAAATTGCCAAAAGGAGGATCAACAGGGAAAACTGCAGGACAAAACCGTTACTTTTCGAAGTTATTAAGACAGCGTGGGAAAATATTCCTGAAGAGTTCATTGATAATATAATACCTTCTATGCCAAAAAGATATGCTGCTGTTATTACAAATAAAGGACTGGCGACGAAATACTAAAACTACCCAACATTTGGTATAAATTCTGATCGTCAGCTATAGGGTGCTTTAGTTTTATCCAGGCAACTTTTGAGTAATAAGAAATATTTTTTTTTGTTTTTTGTTGTTGAAAAGACTGAGTTGTCATTGTTACGTTTTTTTACAATACATATGTAAATAAATAATAAAAACTAAGAACAAATTTTTTTCATCAAGTTTTCCTGATAATATTAGAGGATAACTGATATTTCGCAAAGGGGTGCTTTAGTTTTGTCCAATACTGTACATACGTACAGTAACCACTGAATTGAGTCCGACTTGGACAATTTCGAGCTGATTCCGAAAAAACGAAATTGCGTTTCGCAATTCACCAAGTCGTGATTGCCATAGACCAGCAAGTCAAGAACGAAAATTTTAATTCGTCAATTTGTCCAGTACGCAATCCAGGATCGAAACCTGGTAGCTTGGTACAAGACATTTTTATAGCTACTCCAGCATGATATGAAGCAAATTAGTTCAATCAATCAATCAAATTCCTGTTAACCCCCTATAGGGGCATAGGACAGAAACAACTCTCTTCCACAAGGCGCGATCCTGAGCATCGGCCTTAAGCTGTTGCCAGGACTTGTTTATTCCTATGGCCTCCTGCTCAACTGCTCGCTTCCATGTGTTACATGGTCCACCAACCCGATGTCTTCCTTGAGGATTATAATCCAGAGCCTGTTTTGCGATATTTTGCTCTGGTTTCCTCAAAGTATGACCGATCCACTGCCACTTCCGCCGTTAAATCTCAATACCTATTTTAGTCTGGCCAGTTGTACTCCAAAGTTCGTCGTTGGAGATCACTTCTGGCCAGAATATTCCTAAAATGCGCCGGAGGCATTGGTTTACGAAAGTCTGTAGTTTCTTGGTAAGTCGAACGGTCACTTTCCACGTAGTACAACCATACAACAAAAAAGATTTGACGCATGCGTCAAAAACTCGCAGCTTCGTGCGAAGGGAGATCTCTTTTAACCTCCAGAAAGGGGAAAGGACACCGAAGGCCTGATGAGCTTTATTTAGCCGAGCCTCAACATCCTTTTCGGCTCCGCCGTCCATGCTGACAATGCTTCCGAGATAGCAAAAATCTTGCACCTTTTCCACATCCAGTCCATTAAGAACAATAGGTGTGCTTGCGTTCGAACCCATGTGCATGTACTTGGTTTTACGCACATTTATTTTCAGTCCCGCCTCTTTGCATTTAGAATGCAACGAGCGAATATTTGACTCTAAGTCCGAACGGTTATGTGCAAGCAAACACACGTCATCAGCATAATCAAGGTGACTTAAGATGTTAAATAGTCTTCATTGAAGACCCTTACCTTCCCCACCTTCCAGTGCAGCTTTCAAGATGTCATTTATTACCACCAGAAATAGGGCTAGTGATAATATGCAGCCTTGTCTGACACCCGTTCGCACAGGGAAGCTCTCGGACAGCTCTGCTCTATGCAAGACGCGACACCTTGCATTTTCGTAGGATTCTTTAATCATAGCTATGACCTCATCTGTAATACCTCTCCTACGTAAAGCATTTCATATGTAATCTCGCTTAACGCTGTCGAAAGCTTTCTCGAAGTCCACAAACATGAGATGTAGTGGCGAATTCATTTCGGCTGACTGCTCTAATATTATCCGTAGGGTATTTGTGTGGTCGGTACAAGACGACCTTTTACGGAATCCAGCCTGATAAACTTCGAGAGTGCTCTCGACGACATCACTAATCCTATTGAGAATTACCTTAGCCATAATTTTTGATACGGCAGTAAGTAGACATATACCACGCCAAATGCCACAATCCCGAAGGTCGCCCTTCTTCGGAATTTTCACAATGACGCCCTCTTTCCATTCAATCGGATATCTTCCTTCACTCCACACCTTAGTGAAGAGTGGGAGGAGTATATCGGCTGTGATTTCCGGATCCGCTTTAAGGAGTTCGGTCCGTCTATACCTGTAGCTTTCCTTCCCGCCATTGACCGAATGGCGGAAACTATCTTTTCCTTATCTGGGGGATCGTCCCTAATAGAGGATTGTTGCGGTTGGATGTTTGGTAGTTGTTCTGTTTCCTGTTATGTTTAAAATATCAGAGAAGTATTCCTTCCATCGCCGCAACTGGTGTTCACTCATATTAAGGAGAGTTCCGTTGACATCTCTCACCAGGTGGTTGGCGGTGAAATTCCTGTTCGTCAACTGTTTCATGATTTTGAAAAGTGAACCCATATCCCCAAGGTAAGCCACAGATTCTGCCTTGTTTGCCAGATTTTCAATGGCCTTTCTCTTATCGCGTCTAACTACCCTCTTAAGCTGTATATGAGCATCGTGGTAGTTCTGCCTCAAGTCGGGCGTTCGTTGGTTGACATCGGGTTTAGAGATGATTGCCAATTTGGCTTTATTCCGATTGCCAACCTTGACCCATGTGTCTTGCGACATCCAGGGTTTCTCACTGCTTTGCACATATCCCACAGATTCTTCAGCACTAGTTAGAAAAGTGTCTCCCAATTGGCGTCCAGTATGCGGATTTCATTTTCACCTAATGTGGATGACTTTTCGCGTAGAATAGTGGTGTATTCGCGTTTATTGTTGGGATCTCTAAGTTTATCCACATTAAGCTTGCGCTTCACTTGAAGAATTTGTGGTCGTCGGATAGCTGCTGTACACAATCTCAAGCAGGCAACCATCAAGTGGTGATCGCTCCCCACGTTAGCTTCACGTTTCGCTCGCACATCGAGGAGACATCTTCTCCATCGGCGACTTATAGCCAAATGGTCGATCTGGTTCTGAGTAACACCATCAGGGGAAACCCAAGATGTTTTGTGATGACTCTTGTGTGGAAAAAGGGTCCCTCCGATGACCATTTGCCGAGTACTACAAAACTTCACAAATAATTCGCCGTTTTCGGGTCTCTAAATCCAAGGTCGTGATGCGTCGACCCAAGGGTCGCCATGCCTCCCCATGACGTCTTCTAGTCCAGTGTTGTCTGATCCAACCTGGGCGTTCATATCTCCCGAGATGATAATAATATCAATGCGTAGCACTGCAGAATTGTGACGTTTCTGACACTGGTCCTGAGCCTGACGACGATAATCCTATCCGAGATTGGTTCCCAGCTAATGAGACTGTTTCTCGCTCTCGGTGTAAGGACGAACGCCACGCCATTTCTGTCTTCACTTTCAGGGCCAATGTACAGAATAGTGTTTCCGCTAGGGGTTCGTTCTTCTCCTGATCCTGTCAATTAGTTCAATGCTTTCACCCAATTTTTGAGCTTAACGTTATGTTATTTAATTTTTTTTAGAATTAGCACAAGCTTCAACTAATTACATTTCCTTAACGCTCTTCAATATGTGTATGATCTGAAATCACCCCCGTGACCACGGGCCTGTCCTCCACAAATACGAATATCATGGTTTCATTTTTAATAATTTATGGTTCTGATTCCAAATGGCATTGTATTCAAAGACTCATTAAACTAAGCAGATTATACATACATATGTATATCCCTCATATTTGTATTACTAACTATGTACATTCTCAAAAATTGCTTATTGCGATTTTTACCCGGAGGAAGTCGCAGGGGATCGGTAGTTTATTATACATTTGTTGCGCTAATTCACTGTTATGTTTATACTTTAAATGAAATCTGAGAGTATTATAAATTTGCTATAAAGTTTTTGCTAAGAAATAAGGCTCCGAGAAAAAAATGAATGATACAGAAGTTGATATTGTTATAGATCTTGCAATCACGCAATTTGGATGTTGCCAAAAGTATCGAGAAAAGTCCATCAACATGTAAAACGCTATAAACATGTATCCAGCAACTTCTACTAAACTCCACAATGTAGGCAATCTTTCTAGACACACACACACAACGACACCTGTCTGGGAGACTTAGTATAAATATCCGCCAACTTTCAGACAACCAGATAGTCATTCGGCGACACCTATCGGTGGAAGAGCGCGAATCGGTACAAGTAAGCGAAAGAATAAGATCGACGGCATTGCCAAATCGGTGAATATAGTGCGAATTAATTAAAAGTGATCAAGAAATTAAGAAAAGTGCGATTAAATAAATTATTCATTGTTTTTAAATGAATTGTGTTTTTCTTTGAAATCGGCGATCCCCTAGCTCGCAACAATTGGTGTCAGAAGAGTGGGATTTCAAGGATAAATTCGGTTTAAAAATCGCGAGTGAAATTAAAAAATTCTCGGAACGGATAATTTTGTGAGAGCGAAATCGCGAAACTAAATTCTCGAACGGACAGTGAAAATTTTGTGAAATCGAATATTCTCGAGTGTTCCAGTGAACAGTGACTTTAATTAGCGAAGTAAAATCGCGGAACTAAAATTCTCGAACGGACAGTGAGAATTTTGTGAAAACGAATATTCTCGAGTGAGCAGTGACTTTAATTTAATTGAATTCGAATCGCGGAAAAACTGGCAATAATCGGTAGTGAAAATGCCGCGTTATTTAAAAGACTTAAAAGTAACGGAGCTGAAGGAAGAGCTCAGTAGACGCGAGTTATCTACACTAGGGAGCAAGTCTGAACTTGTCAGCCGTATGATCGAGACACTTGAGGCTGAGGGTGAGGATGCAGATAGTTTTGAGTTCCAAATCGAGGAAACTCGTGCAGAGGAGTGTTCTGGTGCATCGAATGCTCTGACACAGTTAATGCAACAAATGATGCACAAATTGGATCAACAATCAGCTGTGACAACGAACATTAATCAGAAATTAGAGCAACAATCAGCTGTGACAACGAACATTAATCAGAAATTAGAGCAACAATCAGCAGACATTAATCACAAATTAGAGCAACATTCAGTGGACATTAAACAACAATCTGCGGACATTAATCAGAAATTAGAGCAACAATCAGCGGACATTAATCAGAAACTAGAGCAACAATCTGCGGACATTAATCAGAAATTAGATCAGACCTCAAAGGACCTTAACCAAAAATTGGAGCTGCAAAATAATAAAATAGACACCATGGGTAAGGCCATAGAAGAAAACGTTGAGAAGAAACTTCGAATCTTCGAAGAGCAAATTGCGGAAAAGACATCCTGGATTGCAGAAGAAGTCGAACGCCTAAAAAGAGACTTCGATAATGTGAAGGCGACTGGCGTCATCAAGACAGAACATGTTGCGCACAAGGGTCTCAAGGCTCCAATCTTCGATGGACAAACACCGTGGGCTATTTATAAGACCCAATTTGAAGCCGCCGCAAGAAACAACCATTGGAATGATCTAGAACGGGGAACAGCTCTTATATTGGCGCTAAGAGGTCCACCAGCAGAGGTTCTTCAAACGATTCCGCAGGAGCAACAACAAGACTTTTCAACCTTAGTCCAGACATTGGATCTTCATTATGGCAGTGACCACGTGCGAGAGATCTACAAAACGCAACTTTACAACCGAACTCAAAAGAATGGTGAAACACTTCAAGAGCTGGCACGCGATATTGAACGACTCACACTATTATCGCTGCCTAATACGCAAACAGAGCAACGAAACGATACAGCTGTTTTCGCATTTAACAATGCTGTACAGGACAGAGAGCTGCAACAGGCGTTAAAACTGGCAGGTAAGAAAACGATTGGCGAAGCCTTAGTATATGGGCTGACGTTCGAAGCTGCCAAGCTGCTCCTCTATGCTGGAATTGTGGACAGGCAGGACACTTAAGACGCGACTGCCGCAAACCCAGAAAAGCGATCAACTACTGTTCCGGCTGCGCTGCTCAACAAAGAGGAGGAAGTGGCGAACCGTCACGAGAGCACGCTTCGCCTAATGACAGTCCGGGAAACGAGTAAAGGCCAACTTCATGGGGCAGAAGTTGGCTGGTAGAATCGACGCCCCCGGAACCATCATCGCAGTTTCTCGACTACATCGTTGTGAAAACGACTTACGTATGAGTGGTCGAGTCGGCAAATTAAACTGCATCATAACAGTCGACACAGGCGCAACACGGTCAGTGCTAAGATCTGACCTCGTAGATCGTACTTGGCTTCACAACACCAAGAAGTACGCACTTCGCACTGATACAGGAGAAACTACAACGGTCCATGGAGAAATAGCTCGTGACATACAGCTTGGAGATTTGACCTTCTCGCATGTATTCGTGGTAGCTGATATTACCGATGAGTGTATCCTTGGAATGGATTTTCTGAAACCACACGGTATACAGCTGGACTTAGGACAACGAATAATGAAGTGGCGGAATATTGAAATCCCGATGGAAATAACATCCTCCAACACAACAAAGCTGCGAGTTGTATTATGCGAAGATGCGGACATACCAAAGTCATCTGAGAATGTTATTTGGGGAGAGCTCGATGGTGATCCCGGGAACCACCGATTCTACCTCATAGAACCGGAAACGACACCTGCATTACGAAGTCTAATACTAGGAAAAACGCTCGTAAAAAGGAATGAGAAGATGATGGTACCAATAAGAGTCCTGAACGTTGCGGACAGCACTACCAGCGTAAAGAAAGGAGATGTAATTGGCAGCTGTGAACCAATGTCGGTGGTGACGAGTATCGACAAGACAGAGCCACATGACGTACCCTCTAAAAATAAGCCAAGAAGGAAGGACAATGTAACATCAACACTTCTTCAGTCAAGCAACCTTAGAGGAGAACAACACAAGCAAGCAGTAGATCTAATCGAAGGATTCAGCGACGTCTTTTCCACCGGTGATGACGACTATGGCAGAACAAACTTAGTGAAACATCGTATAGATACCGGAAGTGCTACACCGATCCGTCAACCTCCAAGAAGAGTACCATTAGCGAAACAAGGAGAAGTCAATTCAATGGTCAAAACTATGGAGCATCAGGGAATCATCGAAGAATCAAAGAGCCCGTGGATATCGCCAGTAGTGCTGGTAAAGAAGAAGGACGGCAGTACCCGTTTTTGTGTGGACTACAGGCGACTAAATGATGTTACGAAAAAGGATAGCTATCCACTACCTAGAATCGACGATATCATGGACACCCTGACCGATGCTAAATGGTTCTCAACGTTGGACCTGAAGAGTGGTAACTGGCAAGTGGAGATAGATGAAAAAGATAGAGAGAAGACAGCATTCTCTGTCTGCAGTGGACTGTGGCAGTTCATCGTAATGCCATTTGGCCTGTGCAATGCTCCAGCTACGTTCGAAAGACTAATGGAATTCGTTTTGCGTGGTCTGAGTTGGAAAACTTGTCTCGTTTACCTAGATGATGTGATCGTTATCGGAAAAACATTCAATGAACACCTAAAAAATCTGCAGGAAGTCTTCCAGCGACTGCGAGCGGCAAAATTAAAGCTGAGTCCGAAAAAGTGCACTTTGTGCAGAAGTCAAGTACTTGAGTCACATCGTTTCAGCTGATGGCGTAAAGACAGATCCGGAGAAGATACTGGCGGTGAAAAATTGGCCTACTCCGAGTGATAAACACCAGTTGCGCAGCTTCCTAGGCTTAGCGACATATTACCGACGATTTGTAAAAGACTTTGCTAACACGGCGAAATGTCTGCATCAGTTAACAGAAAAAGGGAAGCCATTTACATGGAGTCAACAGTGCCAGGAAGCATTCGAGAGGATAAAAGACCAACTCTGCGACTCCCCAGTTCTGGCGTATCCAAAACCAGGTCATGGTTTCATCATAGACACTGACGCCAGCAATGTCGGTATCGGAGCAGTACTATCACAAGAGATCGATGGGCAGGAGAGAGTGCTATCTTACTACAGCCGAGTACTCTCAAAATCAGAAAGGAACTATTGCGTAACTCGTCGAGAGCTACTAGCCATAGTAGAAGCAACAAAACATTTTCACAAATACCTCTATGGTCAAAAGTTCCTTCTTCGAACGGATCACGCATCGCTTAAATGGCTACTTCAGTTTAAGAACCCCGAAGGCCAAGTAGCCAGATGGATCGAAAGGCTCGAATCCTACGATTTCGAGATTGTTCATCGAAGAGGAAGAATCCACGGTAATGCCGATGCGCTTTCACGTCGTCCTTGTCCACCGAACTGCAAGCATTGTCACCGTGTAGAAGGAAAAGAAGCCGGAGAAACCATTCAGAGGATAACGACCGAACCAAAGACTGGATGGAATCAGCAAGAACTGGAAGATGCCCAACGTAAAGATCCAGATATTTCACCGATCATGGCATGGAAGGACGAAATGAAACGGCCTGAGTGGAAAGATATCTCACAATTCAGTGAAACCTTAAAGTGTTATTGGGCACAATGGAACTCCCTTCACCTAGACGGCGGATTATTAAAACGGAAATGGGAGAACGCTGATGGAAAGTCGTATCACATGCAAACCATCGTCCCGCATTGTAAAGTCGAGGAGGTTTTGAAGGAATATCATGGAGGTACCTCCGGTGGGCATTTGGGAGTAGACAGAACCTTGGCAAAGATACGAGAAAGGTTCTATTGGATCCATCTCCGAGATGATGTCGAAAACTGGTGCCGTAAATGTACTACGTGTGCATCGAGTCAGGGCCCACACCGCAGATCAAAGGGAGAAATGCAACAATACAACGTGGGAGTCCCATTCGAGAGAATTGCTGTGGATATTGCTGGACCATTCCCGGAATCAGAAAATGGTAATCGCTACATTTTAGTGGTCATTGATTATTTCAGCAAGTGGCCTGAAGCTTACGCAATTCCAAACCAAGAAGCAGTAACCGTCGCAGAACAAATTGTTACCAACTGGGTGAGCAGATTTGGAGCGCCACGTGAACTACACTCCGATCAAGGGCGCAATTTTGAATCTCAAATATTCAAACACGTGTGCCAAATGCTGGGAATAAACAAAACGAGGACAACTCCATTACACCCACAGTCCGATGGAATGGTGGAACGTTTCAACAGGACATTGAACTCAAACCTATCCAAACTCGTCAGCGAGAGGCAACAGGACTGGGACCAGCACATCCCTCTATTTTTAATGGCCTATAGAACATCGGTGCATTCCACAACAGGAGAAACTCCGTCCCGAGTCATTTTCGGAAGAAATATTCGCGTCCCTGCAGAACTAATGTTTGGAGTGCCACCAGACCAACCAACCAATGCTAAAGATTATGTCTCGGATCTTCGGTGTAGACTAAAGACAATTTATAACCTGGTCAGAGATAAAATTGATTTGGCGTCCGACCGCATGAAGACGAGGTATGATCAACGGGCGAATTCATCAGGATTCCAAGAGGGCGATTTGGTTTGGTTATACAATCCCAAACGACAGAAGGGCAGATCGCCGAAACTACAGCGAAACTGGGAAGGCCCTTACCAGATCATCAACCGGTTAAATGATGTCGTCTATCGGATTCAACTACATCATAAACCCCGCACTAAAATGAAAGTGGTACATCTCGACCGATTAACAAAGTACCATGGTGCCATTGAGGAAGTGAACGACTCTGTTCGGGACGAACAGGGACTAAGGAGAGGGTAATGTTATAGATCTTGCAATCACGCAATTTGGATGTTGCCAAAAGTATCGAGAAAAGTCCATCAACATGTAAAACGCTATAAACATGTATCCAGCAACTTCTACTAAACTCCACAATGTAGGCAATCTTTCTAGACACACACACACAACGACACCTGTCTGGGAGACTTAGTATAAATATCCGCCAACTTTCAGACAACCAGATAGTCATTCGGCGACACCTATCGGTGGAAGAACGCGAATCGGTACAAGTAAGCGAAAGAATAAGATCGACGGCATTGCCAAATCGGCGAATATAGTGCGAATTAATTAAAAGTGATCAAGAAATTAAGAAAAGTGCGATTAAATAAATTATTCATTGTTTTTAAACGAATTGTGTTTTTCTTTGAAATCGGCGATCCCCTAGCTCGCAACAATATTATCACTCAAAAATCTCAAAACCAAATGTCCTTTCGTCGGTTCGCTCTCAAGCTTGAGAACACGTTGAGCTAGAACGTTCAATTTCGTACACGTTGGTTTTGAAAAAAAAAATAAAATCAAGTTCGTGAACGGGCCAAATCTCTCCACCCCTTCTACCCCCTTCCATACTAAATGACTAATTTTCGAGATTTGACAGTAAACCGATTTTCTCGAAAAGTATAAAACCTATTGAACTCAAATATTAATTTGGAAAATATTATTTTTATACCAATTTCATCTGTGGTATATAGGTAGAAATTATTTGAATCCCTCCACTCCTCCTACCACCTCCCATATAAACTACACTTTTTCCTGAAATATTGTAAGCCAAGTTACTAAGTACGCATAAAATTTATCGAGCTGAAATTCTAAACAAAATATATATTAAGAATTGTTAGTAAGACAAAAAAAATAGATGATAAACTTCACTCCTTCCTCCCCCTCCCATTCAATATGACACAATTTCACAACTTTTCAAAAAGTCGATTTTCCGGAAAAGTTTGAATGCTACTGATCTGAGATTGAAAAAATATCAAATGCATGATGTGTATAGTTATATCTGAAAAACTCACTACAAACTCCACACTTCTTCTACTACCTCCCACACAAACTGCACATTTAAAACTTTCAATAAAACTTTCTGATAGCAACTCTAGCATGATGTGAATAAATTGGTTCAATGCCGCTACCCCTTCTACTAATCCCCATACAATATTTTTTAAAAACAAGAAATGTCTCTTTATCTAGAGTATCGCATGATTGGGCTTTACGCCCAATAATAATTCTGTTATGATTTTTTTTAAAAAATGTCGTTTTTAAATTTTCAAGCTTAACATATATCATCATAGCGATAATTTGAAGCTCACGTTTTATTTAAATTATCAAAAAGCGATTCAAGGACTAATTCCTCAAGAAAAACCAAACGACGTTGTTCAAAGGTGAGTCTGATATTAAATTTGAAATAAACAAACTATAGAAATCAAATAAACTTTCATTTCAGAGCAAAATAGTATGATAGACAGCATTAAGTAAAATGTCTAGTAATCGAGATGTCGAAGAACTGGAAAAAAATATCGGATCTAAAAAGGACACACCCTTCAGAAACACAAAAACAGCCGCTTAAGAAAACGCGAAACGAGCAATGTGAATATAAAGCAGATCCTTCAGGTCACCAAGCATCTATTACAGCAAGACAACAAGAACAATCACATACACAATATCAACAAGAAAAATTTCAAGCCAAAGAAAAAGGGCAAAACCAGGAGCAAACATTCGATTTAACATATGAGAAAACATGTACCACTATATCCGGTCAGTTGTGTGAAATAAGATTATCAACATTGCTATTGCTAAGAGGACTAAGGGAAAATGTCGATAATTTTTACTTAGCGTCGAATATGAAGGAAGTTCATAATTTCGATGACGTAGTTTTTAAATATGAAGTAGCAGGGAGGTCGAAAATTATTTTTCTGCAAAGCAAGCATAGACAGGAAGGAAATGAAAGTACTGAAAAAAATAGAGTTACAATTAATAAATTATTTTCGATATCAGAAAATGAAGACTTAAGCTTAAAAAAGTATTTTAGGAAGTACCTCGAAATTAGACGAAGATTCTCAAAAGGGGCAAAACATCTAATCTTTGGAAGCGAATTTGAAGATGTAGATTGTGATTTTATAATCTACACTAATGCTGCACCTGCGTTCAATACAAATAAACCTGGTGTTAGAAAGTTAGAAGAGCGCATTGTAAAAGTAGATATAGAGAGGGACAGTGTTCTGAATTTTGCAGGAGAGGATGCACTGGACGGTCATAGCTATTATCAAATAGATCCTGAAATAGTTCTTGACACAGACATAAAAGAAAAAGTTGCTGTTTTGAATGTAGAAAATAGCAATGATGACGATAAAAAGAAATTTTTAAGTAGTTTGAAGCTTTTTGTTGGTCAACCCAGCCAAAGTCAGTTAGGTGAGGTGATTAAGCGTGAAGTACAAAGGACATATGGAGTATTGGATCAGGATATTGTTTCAGTTTTCTCTGAGATTGAGTCCAGAGTAATCACATGGTGGAATGACGGAAATTATTATCTAACAAAAGAAAATAAATTTTTCCAAGTTGCAATCAGAATTTCAATTAGGTTTGATGTAAAAGAGCCTGTGACTTTGTTTACTGGAAGAGAGGAAGAACTGCGTGATGTACATAGTAAAATACAGCGTAGCTCAGGAAAAGCAACAGTAATATCACAAGTCACATCTATTAGTGGGTTAGGTGGTATAGGCAAGACGGAATTGGCGAGAAAATACATTAGTAAACATAGTCAGGATTATGATGGTAATGTTATATGGATAAATGCCGAAAATGAAGCATCTCTTATTGAGTCATTTGATAGGTTAGCAAAGGTTAGATTAGAGATTAGTACAAAAGATGCAAATGGAAAAGAAAAAGATATAAAGTCCATTGTGGGAGAAGTATATAAATTTTTCAATAGGAGAAAATGTTTGTTTATCTTTGATAATGCTGAAAAAAATGTATTTCTAAATAAGTTTTTACCGCTGCTTTCTTTAACATCTGATACTAACAAGCCTTACATTTTAATTACTTCCCGGAATCGAGAGTGGGAAAAAGGAATAGAAGTTCTGAATTTAAACGAACTAAGGCTCGAGGATGCTATAAACCTTGTAAAAAAAAGGTTGAGGGTTGAGGATAAATCACAAGATCAAGTGATAGAATGTTTGGTAGAAAAATTACAACGCTTTCCTTTAGCTCTACAACAAGCAGTGGCATATATTGAAGATAAGAGAAAAGTAAGAGAATTGGGAATTGACGATTATCTAAAAGAATACGAGAAGAAAACAGAAGATTTGCTACAGTCTGAAGTGTTCAGAGGAATTGATAATGATTATGCCAAAACAACCTTTACAACTTGGAAAATTACAATTGAAAAAATAAATAAACTGCCAACAAGTCGGGCGAAACTTTATTATTTTTGGGACAAAATGCGCATGCGTAGAAAGTCAATATGCAGGTTAGAGTGGTTAGGGAAGACTAAGTGAAAGGAGCTTCTTGAGCAGGGCAGTTCTCAATTTAACACTTTCCGGAAACGCTCCATATTTCATTCCTTTATTTATACAAGTTTGAGTTTTCATGAAGGGAGGGGGGAGGGTGATAGTAAGGGTAGGTGGATGTAAATAGTTTTTTAAGTGATTGCTTGAACCAAATCCAATATTCTTTGTATAGAATGTCAGTTTCATAGACGAAGTTGCACAGAATTTTCATTGGATTCGGTGTATTTTAAATTCACGAAACCAAACATTTGTATGGGAGGGGGTAGAGGAGGTAGAGGAATCGTAAAATTTGTGATGCAGTTTTATTTCGTTTCTTTTGTAAGGTGCTTGTACAAAATTTCAAGTTTGTAGCTTTTAATTTGTTAGTTAATAGCTGATTTAATGAAATTGGTCGAAATCATACTTTTGTGTGGGAGGGGGTAGAAGGGCAAGTGCGATCTCAAAACTTTTAACGTAATTTTATTTCAACTATTTTTGTAAGTTCTTGTGCAAAATTTCAAGTTGATAGCATGTAATAGTTAGGTGATAATTGATTTCTTAAAAATGGTCGAAAAAATAATTTTGTATGGGAGGGGGTAGAAGTTTTAAAGATATTCAACGAGTTAATATTTCAAACTCTTACAGATTTTTTTTAAATGCATTTCGCAAATTTTCAAGTTTCTACCTAAAAATTTCATTCAAAAATTTTCAGTTTATATGTTTTTTTCATTGCACATGAAACACTTTGTGCACGTTAGACCTCCACTTCGGTGCATAACAATTTTGGAACAAATTATTATTTTTTTTCTTTGTACATTAAATAGATATGTCGACGTGCAAAATTTAAACTTTGTATCTTTTACGAGAGCCATAAAAAAATCACTCAAAATTTTCAACATTTTCGCTTTCCACCTCCCTCCCCTTACACCCCCCAGCTTAAATTTTTTACCAAAATTAAAAACTATATACCTCTACAATCTGACAAATTTTTGATTTGATATCTGTATTCAATTTTGAGTTTTGGTGATTTGTAGTTTTGGAAAGTGCGCCATTTTTGAAATGCCCCCCATTTCCCCCCACTACTATTATGTCCACATGTTGTATTTTTTTTATATTATGCTAATAAAGCTTAGTACACGTTTCAAGTTTCAATTACATACCTTAAGAGATAGTGGAGATATTAATTTTTAAGTGTTTTTCTTTGCACCCCCCCTGACCCTCCCCCTTACAATAATTAGCCGCTTTCTGAGCTGGTTCCGATGAAACTATATGCCACCTTAACGGTCTCTAAATATGATTTTTTTACGATAAGTAATTTCGAAGATATAATCATTTGAAAAAAAAATTCGGCCGACAATTGGTTCTTAGCCCCCCCTTTTCGCACCCCAATGGATAAAAAAATTAAATTATTTTTAAAAGTTGTCCTACAAACTCCTCTATATGTATGTTGATTTTTAGTTTCCTAGCTGTAACCATGGTTGAGATATTTGAATTCGTATTTTTCGGCTTAAGCGCTCCCCCTGCCTCCCCCTGTACTCGTACACCCCCCAAAATGGGTATCCGTCTGAGATCCGCAACTACCTATAATCCCTCCAAAAATGAACTTTCTATCTTGAAGGGTTTGGGAGTTAATGTGCGCTGAGCGTACACGTCGGCGTACGGCGGACGGCGTACAGACAGACGGATTTTTTTTTTTGCATTTTTAGGCTAATTTAGTCATGAAACGCGAAAAAAAAAATTTCAGGGTAGCAAAGTTTTTTTTTTTCTTGTGTCGATCACAATACTTTATTATTAGAATAATAAAGTAAAATAGACACGTTAGATAATAATAGTAAAAATCCAAACACGTTAGATAATAATAGTGATAGAAATATTACAAAAGTTCGCAACCAGAGTAGTTTTGACGTTGATAAAAAATAGCTTCAACGTTGATAAAATTGATAATTTTAAACTGAATCGAGAAAATGTTTCTATTCCGAATATGAGTCAATCGCTATTGACAATGCAATCTTTCACTGTACACCGTATTACCAGTTTAAATATAATTTAAATGATGTTATTTTAAATTAATAATGTGTATGTTACATTAAGTGTATTAGAATAACAACTAATAATTAATAGTAAAAACTGTACAACCTCTTTAAAGAAATTCTTGAAATTCTCTCAATGATAATAGGATGTATAAATCGTTCATATTTTTCAATGTAATCAGCGTTCGGTTGTTCTTGATTGTTCAATGATGTTGGTTATTCACAGCACAAAATTAATAAAATTGATGATCAGCAACGTATTCGTTCTTGGTTGTTCAAAGATGTTGGTTTTTTAAAGCACAAAATTAATGAAATTGATGATCAGCAACGTATTCTTGACATATTTCATCCCAGAGTTTAAATTATAAGAATTTTCGTTCGCTATCTTGTTTATGTAGAGAATCAAAATTTAATGGTCTTGAGAATGAAAGGAAATTCAACTGAAAAACTTCAACTTTTCTAGAATTTCTATTTTATCTTGTTCGTCGTCGGGGAACAAAATTAACGCAAAAATCCGACACAGAATATATATTATATACTTTGGGATCACCAAATTTGTAACCTCTTGAAGTAGCTTGAATAAATCTTGAATTCGGGGTCACCAATTTGTAAGGACATCAAATAATTAAAATAAAAATATTTAAATAATATTATGATAATTTCTTTAATTTAAATATTTATAACATTATTATAAGTAACGAGTAATGTTGTTATTTTTATAAATCCTTACATAAAACTGAAACAAAATATTTTTTAAAAAGCAAATATTATAATTGGTTTGCTTTGATGCAATTACGTTTAGTATCAAAATTAATCATAAAGTAATTGATATACTAAACATAATGGCGCCGCCACATCGCGTGAGTGTTGGTTGATATATTAGCATATTGGGCATAACTTGCGTCAACGGCGACATCTCGATTGATTGCATCAATAGAATCGAATATTGTTGCGGCTGCTGTTGAATCTCCATAGTTGGCATCGACATTTATCCCATTGTAACTTGATATGGCGACATTGTTACACCACCAATCATCATAAACATTCCCATCGACGACATGGTACCATATACCGGTTCACCATAGCTCTGTACCAAAATTGACGTAATCTCCAAAACCCTTTTTAGTGCTCTTTCATAATAAATTTATTGATAGCACTTGAAGTATGTAGAATTTGGTTTCCAGTATAGCTGTAAGCACTCTTTCCTTCATTTTCGAATTTTCAGCAAAAATTCTCCACTAATCAATTCGAGGAAACGTTCCTCAAAAAGATTTTATCCACTCGTACTCCAAAATATTTTTATATGCAGACCTGGCAACCCCGCCGCTCGATCTCTCTTGAATAGACCAGAATTATGTAGAACAGTATACTCTACTATATAGAAAGCAACAATTAAAGATCTAGAGCTTTCCAGTATAGTTCACACATACACACCGAAGGAAGCTTCGAGAACTGTTCACACATAGTTCACACATACACACCGAAGGAAGCTTCGAGAACTGTAATGAGATATATAAAAGCACGGAAGCTTTCAGTGAGAAGTTTAGTTTGTCAGCGACTTTTATTTATGGAAGACGCGAACCAGGAAAGCGATAGAAAAGTACACGGCGGTATTGCCATTAAAGTGCGAATTAAGCGGAAAATCGAATTAAAGTTCTAATAAATAAATTATCACTTATTTTTAAACGAATTGTGTTTTACTTGAAATCCCGGCGAACCCCTAGCTCGCAACAATATGTTCAGTTATTTTTACTTTCTTTTTTAATTTCACAATAAAAAGCACATTTCTAATTTTAAAAACCATTTTTTTAAGTTTTATTAATTTTATAAATTTAAGCCCTTTTTTTTATGTCGACATGAATTTTTCTTCTCAAAATCAAACTCTAAACTGTCTAAGAAACATATACCCTACTCGATAAAAAAAAAATTATTCACTACAGTGAATTTTGACACGATCGTTACAATGCTTCTGCAGGCAATCGATGCGCCTCAACTGCAGATATCTTCAAATTATAGAAGTAAATCAAAAGTTCCCCCAAATGACGCTTATTCGGCACAAAACTTAGCATTTTCGCACGAACAAAATTATGTGATGCTGATACGAGGTCACTAATACTTCAAGGTTATGTTCTACCAAATGTCAAAATTTACAATCTTACGTTTTACATCTGACAATTGCAACATAACCGTCTGGTGGGGCCATCTTTTGTTAAACGGCGAGAACTTATCTGTACTCCTAATATTTTCTTTGGTTAACTTTCTTGATCATAACTTTTGCTTTCGGTTGGCAATAATTTTCAAAATCAATACAGTTCAACTCTTCATCCAAAAGCGCATTATTCATCTTTGTTTTTTGTATAGAAGCCCTAATATATCGGACGAAGATTCAATCAATGAATTTGAAAATATTTCAGATTCAATTGATCGAATTCTCTCCAAACATCCTGAATCCGAAATCGCAGTAGCGGGCGATCTTAATGTCCATAACATAAATTGGCTTTTACACTCCCGTAACACAACTCCAGCCGGCCGATTTGTTGAACTATTCGCATCATCGAATAACCTATGCCAAACTGTAGACAGGGCTACTCGTATTCCTGACGTTGCAGGCCATTGATCTTTTCTTAACTTCAGACACAGCTAAATACTTGACTTCTCACTCGAAAGCTGGTCTCTCGCTCGTTCCATCAAAGGTAGTTCTGCATCATCAATTCCATCTTTAATCTACAACAATGAGGTTATTACGGATTTTAACGTAAAAATCTTAGCGGCTCGTTCGAGTTCTTAAGAAACTAGATGCTAACAAAACGTCCAGTCCAGATGGAATCCCTGCCCTTGTCCTTAAAAGTTGCTGCGCTTCTCTTGCTAAACCTCTATGCAAACTTTACTGTCTCTCCTTATCGGCATCTACTACATCTTCATGGAAACTTGCAAATGTTAAGCCAGTCCCAATCCCGCTAATTATCGCCCAATAGCAATGGAAACAATCATCAACAATATACAATATCTCAATTTTAATGATATTATTGACGACAAAAGGAATGGGTTCCGCAAAAAACCTTCCACAGGAGACCTTCTAACCACCCTTACTGAACGTTGGAAAAAGAACATTCACCAGTTTGGTGAATCTATATTATCACTCTCGATATTTCCAAGGCTTTTGACAGAGTATAGCACAGTACCCTTTTAATCAAGCTCAAAGCTATTGGTTTGGGCGACTAACTTATTTCTTGGATTGAATGTTTTTTTAGTCAATCGTTCAATGCATTTGGTATTGGATGGTGTGGTTTCCCCTTCTTAAAAAATTAACGCCTTGATCCAATCACCTTTGGAGGCCAGCCATTAACAAACTCTTCAAGTGTTAAGATGTTAGTTATCCAAATCACAGGTAACTTATCTTGGAACGATCATATATTTAACATCACCAAGGAAGTATCTAAATGTTTGGGTTACCTAAAACGGAAAAAGTCCTTCACCGCTTTTGGGTTACTGACAATTTATAAGGCCTATATTAGACCACGTCTTGAATTTAATTCCCACCTATGGGCGGGAGCTGTAAAAACTTCTCTCTCCTATCTGGATAATACCCAGTCTCTCCATTAAAATTATAGGAGATTCTGACATCAGTTCATCGCTCGATTCACTCGATCATAGACGAACTGTAAGCTCCTAACCCTTTTGTATTGTTACTACAATGGAGATTGTTCGGACGAAATCTCTTATATCTTACCTCCATGTATGCCTTTACCCCGTAATACTCAAGCTGCTTCACGCGCTCATAAGTATTCTCCTAACCCTTCGGTCGCACTGTCGTACACCCCGTCCCCCCTTACTGGAGCTGTACTCAGTACAAAAGGGCAACCCGTCTAGTTCCGGTGTCACATAAAAAAAAGGTCTGTCCGTCAGTTCGGTCGATCTTTTACGACCGCTCTTTTCTGTTGAGGTTTACTCGAGTTATTGTCGAAACACGTTGCTATACGCCACAACATCAGCAGATTTAGGGCACCACAAATAGTGGAAATCCGTTGAAAACTTCTTCTTTATTTTAAAAAGGATAAAATGACAAGGTAAATAAAATTTCACAATTATAATTTCGTATATTCAGAAAATATTCAATCTTTCTGTCCCCGTTAATTCCATTCTTCCAAGACAAATTGTTTGTATGTTACACGAATCAAAGGAATTGCCCATAGCTTTAGGCTTCACTTGAAAGAAAATGAATAGCAAATATTTTTTAATACAAATTTTTTTCATAATACATAATCTACAAAATTTTCTACAAACAACCTGAAGGATATTGTTCAGAAAACTTATCTGGACATCCCATCGTTTTCGATTTTAAATCTTTTCTACATACATAACTCGTATATCATGTGCTTGATTTAAAATCCTTTTTGAGGCTAAACTTTTATAGTATAAAAAAAATAAATCCACCGACAATCGGATTAGATTGATGCGATAGATAAAATGCGAAACCTTCTATAATTTGAATTAGTTTAAAGAAATTTCAAGGATTTTTGTTTAAGTGAGCGAAATCGATACTCTGAGGACTTTAATTTTACTTTATTGTTGTAATAGTCGAACTTCAATTTTTGGGTGGTGAAGGGAAGGTGTTTAAGTATGTTACATATATGTACTTAGCTCGTATTCTAAGGGTTGTTACTTTTAAGAAATATTTTAAACTAGCCGTACCTTAACACCGGTCTTTTTTTACGTCTACGTAGGCGAATGTATAAAATTCATAACGGCGTTTTATTACCAATAGCTACTGTTGGCTTTGACTCGCACGAGCACATCTGCTACCATGCTTCGGTGTAGTAAAATCTTAAAAAAGTATTTAAAAAAAAATTTCTAGAACCGAACGTTGGGCCGTCTCCAGATTGGGCGAGCATTCTACCACTAAGCCACCGACACTGATAAATTTATGTTGCGAAAATGTAGTCATCTACTTAATATTGATATATTTTTTTATATGGGAGCTCTATACATCCTTTTTTGGAGGTTTGGGTGTACTACTATTTTTTGGATTTGAACTAAAATATTATAATACTTTCATATTTCAAAGAATTTAATAAAAAAAAACGCAAGTCTGTAGGTGCTACCATTTGGTCTGGGAATTTCCTTCAACCACTTACAACCACGCATATATTATTCTTGTTTATTGAAGAGCGTTAAGAGATATGAACATGCTTAGTTTATAACAAACTTTTCCTAAAAAAAGTTCAAGTCTAAAATGTTCGTACCCAGAAAAATTAGGGTTTTTCATATAAAGTAGGGTACTGTCTCGGGAACCGAGAACACTTTTTATTTTAATGACACTAAGGCTAATGAATGAAGGAATTTTAGAAATGTTAAAAACTAACTCAGATATATGCTTTGAAAGTCTTTTTATACTCTAAATGAAACCTGAGAATATGTTGTGTTTGCCTTACCGTTTGCAACGCTAAGAAATAATGCTCGCACTGAGTACCTTAATTCCAAGTGACTGTCTGTCTGTCCGTCTACAATATAACTCTTGAACGCTTTGAGCTATCGTGCTGAAATTTATGTCAGTCTTAAGAAAAAGAAACTTGAAGTTCGTGAATGGCCTACATTCCCCCACTTCTTCTACCCTCGTCATCATGCAATTTTGAAATTTTAAGAAATTCATTTTCTCCGAAACGTGTAATGATGTAAATATCATTACCGTCAAAAAATATTGATTCGATCCCCTCTCTTTTTCTACCCACTCCCATACAAATGCACAATTTTCAAAAACGCATTTATTCGATTTTCATTGTAACTATTAAAGCTAAATGAACGAATTTTTGCTGGAATTAATTTTATTTTAATTGCAATCGAATTTGAAAAAAAACTATCAACTTCACCAAACTCCTTCTACCCCCTCCCATACAAATTTCACGAAATTCCATTATTTCAATTAAATCATTTTTCTTCAAAACCGTTAAAGATTTCGACTTGAAATTTTGATCAAAAATCGTATAATGATGCAAAGTCGAAAAAACTACTTCTACCCCTTCGCATACAAATGTCATATATATTGTTGCGAGCTAGGCGTTCGCCGGAATTTCAAGTAAGAACACAATTAGTTTAAAAATAAGTGATAATTTATTTATTCGCACTTTAACTTAATTCGCACTATATGGCACTACCGCCGCGTACTTTTCTATCACTTTCACTGTTTCGCGTCTTCCATAAATAAAATTCGCTGAATAACTGACTGCTAGCTGAAAGCTTTCGCGTTTTTATACATTTTATGACAGTTCTCGAAGCTTCCTTTAGTGTGTATGTGTGAACTATATGTGAACAGTTCTCGAAGCTTCCTTCGGTGTGTATGTGTTATACTGGAAAGCTCTAGATCTTTAATTGTAGCTTTCTACATAGTGGAGTATACTGTTCTACATAATTCTTGTCTATTCGAGAGAGATCAAGTTGCGGGGTTGCCAGATCTGCATCTAACATTACCCTCTCCTTAGTCCCTGTTCGTCCCGAACAGAGTCGTTCACTTCATCAATGGCACCATGGTGCTTTGTTAGTCGGTCGAGATGTACCACTTTCATTTTAGTACGAGGTTTTTGATATAGCTGAATGCGATAGACGACGTCATTTAACCGGTTGATGATCTGGTAAGGGCCTTCCCAATTGCGCTGTAGTTTCGGTGATCTGCCCTTCTGTCGTTTGGGATTGTATAGCCAAACTAAATCACCCTCTTGGAATCCTGATGAATGCGCCCGTTGATCATACCTCGTCTTCATGCGGTCGGTCGCCAAATCAATTTTATCTCTGACCAGGTTATAAATTGTGTTTAGTCGACATCGAAGATCCGAGACATAATCTTTGGCATTCGTTGGTTGGTCTGGTGGCACTCCAAACATTAATTCCGCAGGGACTCGAATATTTCTTCCGAAAATGACTCGGAAGGGAGTTTCTCCTGTTGTTGAATGTACCGATGTTATGTAGGCCATTAAAAATAGAGAGATATGCTGATCCCAGTCCTGTTGCCTCTCGCTGACGAGTTTGGATAGGTTTGAATTCAATGTCCTATTGAAACGTTCCACCATTCCATCGGACTGTGGATGTAATGGAGTTGTCCTGGTTTTGTTTATTCCCAGCATTTGGCATACGTGTTTGAATTTTTGAGATTCAAAATTGCGCCCTTGATCGGAGTGTAGTTCGCGTGGCGCTCCAAATCTGATCACCCAGTTGGTAACAATTTGTTCTGCGACGGTTACTGCTTCTTGGTTTGGAATTGCGTAAGCTTCAGGCCACTTGCTGAAATAATCAATGACCACTAGAATGTAGCGATTACCATTTTCTGATTCCGGAAATGGTCCAACAATATCCACAGCAATTCTCTCGAATGGGACTCCCACTTTGTATTGTTGCATTTCTCCCTTTGATCTGTGTTGTGGGCCCTGACTCGATGCACACGTAGTACATTTACGGCACCAATTTTCGACATCATCTCGGAGATGGATCCAATAGAACTTTTCTCGTATCTTTGCCAAGGTTCTATTTACACCCAAATGCCCACCGGAGGTACCTCCATGATATTCCTTCAAAACCTCCTCGACTTTAGAATGCGGGACGATGGTTTGCATGTGATACGATGTTCCGTCAGCGTTTTCCCATTTCTGTAATCCGCCGTCAAGGTGAAGGGAGTTCCATTGTGCCCAATAACACTTTAAGGTTTCGCTGAATTGTGAGATGTCTTTCCACTCAGGCCGTTTCATTTCGTCCTTCCATGCCATGATCGGTGAAATACTGGATCTTTACGTTGGGCATCTTCCAGTTCTTGCTGGTTCCATCCATCCTTTGGTTCGGTCGTTATCCTCTGAATGGTTTCTCCGGCTTCATTTCCTTCTACACGGTGACAATGCTTGCAGTTCGGTGGATAAGGACGACGTGAAAGCGCATCGGCATTACCGTGGATTCTTCCTCTTCGGTGAGCGATTTCAAAATCGTAGGATTCGAGTCTTTCTATCCATCTGGCTACTTGGCCTTCGGGGTTCTTAAACTGAAGTAGCCATTTAAACGATGCATGATCTGTTTGAAGAAGGAACTTTGACCATAGAGATATTTGTGAAAATGTTTTGTTGCTTCTACAATGGCTAATAGCTCTCGGCGAGTTACACAATAGTTCCTTTCTGATTTTGAGAGTACTTGGCTGTAGTATGATAGCACTCTCTCCTGCTCGTCGATCTCTTGTGATAGTACTGCTCCGATACCGACATTGCTGGCGTCAGAGTCTATGATGAAACCGTGACCTGGTTTTGGACACGCCAGAACTGGGGAGTCGCAGAGTTGGTCTTTTATTCTCTCAAATGATTCCTGGCACTGTTGACTCCATGTAAATGGCTTTCCTTTTTCTGTTAACTGATGCAGACATTTCGTCGTGTTGGCAAAGTCTTTAACGAATCGATGGTAATAGTCAGTCGCTGGAAGACTTCCTGTAGATTTTTTAGATGTTCCTTGGATGTTTTGCCGATAACGATCACATCATCATGGTAAACGAGACAAGTTTTCCAACTCAGGCCACGCAAAACGAATTTCATTAGTCTTTCAAACGTAGCTGAAGCATTGCATAGGCCAAATGGCATTACGATGAACTGACACAGATCACTGCCGACAGAGAATGCTGTTTTCTCTCTTTTTCATCTATCTCCACTTGCCAGTAACCACTTTTCAAATCCAACGTTGAGAACCATTTAGCATCAGTCAGGGTGTCCATGATATCGTCGATTCTAGGTAGTGGATAGCTATCTTTTTCGTAACATCATTCAGTTGCGTCCACACAAAAACGGATACTGCCATCCTTTTTCTTTACCAGCATCACTGGCGATATCCACGGGCTCTTTGATTCTTCGATGATTCCCTGATGCTCCATAGTTTTGACCATTGAATTGACTTCTCCTTGTTTCGCTAATGGTATTCTTCTTGGAGGTTGACGTATCGGTGTAGCACTTTCGGTATCTATACGATCTTTCACTAAGTTTGTTCTGCCATAGTCGTCACCACCCGTGGAAAAGACGTCGCTGAATCTTTCGATTAGATTTACTGCTTGCCTGTGTTGTTCTCCTCTAAGGTTGCTTGACTGAAGAAGTGTTGATGTTACATTGTCCTTCCTTCTTGGATTATTTTTAGAGGGTACGTCATGTGGTTCTGCCTTGTCGATACTCGTCACCGCCGATATTGATTCACAGCTCCCAATTATATCTCCTTTCTTTATGCTGGTAATGCTATCCGGAACGTTGAGGACTCTTATTGGTACCATCATCTTCTAATTCCTTTTTACGAGCGTTTTTCCTAGTATTAGACTTCGTAATGCAGGTGTCGTTTCTGGTTCTATGAGGTAGAATCGGTGGTTCCCTGGATCACCATCGACCTCTGCCCAAATAACATTCTCAGATGACTTTGGTATATCCGCATCTTCGCACAATATAACTCGCAGCTTTGTTGTGTTGGAGGATGTTATTTTCATCGGGATTTCAATATTCCGCCACTTCATTATTCGTTGTCCTAAGTCCAGCTGGGTACAGTGTGGTTTCAGAAAATCCATTCCAAGTATGCACTCATCGGTAATGTCAGCTACCACGAATACATGCGAGAAGGTCAAATCCCCAAGCTATATGTCACGAGCTATTTCTCCATGGACCGTTGTAGTTTCTCCTGTAGCATTGCGAAGTGCGTACTTCTTGGTGTTGTGAAGCCAAGTACGGTCTACGAGGTCACTGACCTGTTGCGCCCGTGTCAACTGTTATGATGCAGTTTAATTTGCCGACTCGACCATTCATGCATAAATCGTTTTCACAACGATGTAGTCGAGAAACTGCGATGATGGTTCCGGGGGCGTCGATTCTACCAGCCAACTTCTGCCCCATGAAGTTGGCCTTTACTCGTTTCCCGGACTGTCATTAGGCGAAGCGTGCTCTCGTGACGGTTCGCCTCTTCCTCCCCTTTGTTTAGCAGCAAAGCCGGAACAATAGTTGGTCGCTTCTCTGGTTTTACGGCAGTCGCGTCTTAAGTGTCCCACCTGTCCATAATTCCAGCATCAGGGGGCACCAGATCCTTCGCTCCGCTTGGTGTACTCTGCTTTCTGACACACACACTCTTCTACTATTTCTTGGACTCGATAGTTACTGCGCGAGCTTTGCTTGGCAGCTTCGAACGTCAGCCCATATACTAAGGCTTCGCCAATCGTTTTCTTACCTGCCAATTTTAACGCCTGTTGCAGCTCTCTGTCCTGTACAGCATTGTTAAATGCGAAAACAGCTGTATCGTTGCGTTGCTCTGTTTGCGCATTGGGAAGCGATAATAGTGTGAGTCGAGTCGTTGAATATCGCGTGCCAGCTCTTGAAGTGTTTTACCATTCTTTTGGGTTCGGTTGTGCAGTTGTGTTTTGTAGATCTCTCGCATGTGGTCACTGCCGTAATGAAGATCCAATGTCTGGACTAACGTTGAAAAATCTTGTTGTTGCTCCTGCGGAATCGTTTGAAGAACTTCTGCTGGTGGACCTCTTAGCGCCAATATAAGAGCCGTTCCTCGTTCCAGATCATTCCAATGATTGTTTCTTGCGGCAGCCTCAAATTGGGTCTTATAAATAGCCCACGGTGTTTGTCCATCGCAGATTGGAGCTTTGAGACCCTTGTGCGTAACGTGTTCTGTCTTGATGACTCCAGTCGCTTTCACGTTATCGAAGTCCCTTTTTAGGCGTTCAACTTCTTCTCCAATCCCAGATGTCTTTTCCGTAATTTGTTCTTCGAAGATTCGAAGTTTCTTCTCTACGTTTTCTTCTATTGCCTTACCCATGGTGTCTATTTTATTATTTTGCAGCTCCAATTTTTGGTTGAGGTCCTTTGAGGTCTGGTCTAAGTTCTGATTAATGTCCGCTGATTGTTGCTCTATTTGTTGTTTAATGTCCATTGATTGTTGATCTAATTTGTTCATTATTTGTTGCATTAACTGTGTTAGAGCATCCGATATACCAGAACACTCCTCTCCACGGGCTTCTTTAATTTGGAACTCAAAACTATCTGCATCCTTACCCTCAGCCTCAAGTATCTCGATCATACGGCTGACCAGTTCAGACTTGCTTCCTGTCGTAGATAACTCGCGTCTACCGAGCTCTTCCTTCAGCTCCGTTAATTTTAAATCCTTCAGATAACGCGGCATTTTCACTACCGATTACTTCAAGTTTTTCCGCGATTCGAATTCACTTAAATTTACTTCACTAATTAAAGTCACTGCTCACTAGAGCACTCGAGAATATTTGATTTCACAAAATTCTCACTATCCGTTCGAGAATTTTAGTTCACTTTTTCGCTCTCACAAAATTCTCAATATCCGTTTGAGAATTTTAATTTCACTTTTTGACTCGCGATTTTTAACCCGAATTTATCCTTGAAATCCTACTTCTGACACCAATTGTTGCGAGCTAAGGGTTCGCCGGGATTACAAGTAAAACACAATTCGTTTAAAAATAACTGATAATTTATTCGCACTTTAATTCGGTTTTCCGCTTAATTCGCACTTTAATGGCAATACCGCCGCGTACTTTTCTATCGTTTTCCTGGTTCGCGTCTTCCATAAAGAAAAGTCGCTCGCGACTAACTAACTGCTCGCTGAAAGCTTTCGTGCTTTTATACATCTTATGACAGTTCTCGAAGCTTCCTTCGGTGTGTATGTGTTATACTGGAAAGCTCTAGATCTTTAATTGTGGCTTTCTACATAGTGGAGTATACTGTTCTACATAATTCTTGTCTATTCGAGACAAATCGCGTTGCGGGGCTGCCAGATCTGCATGTAACAGTATGATTTTGACCAATTTCCATAAATCAATTAATAAGTAACAAATAAAAAGCTACGAACTAGAATTTTTTTGCGAATATTTTTCAAAATAAATGAAATAAAACTGCATCACAAATTTTATGATGGCACCAATTCCTCTAACCCTCCCAAACAAATTTATGGTTTCTTCGAATTTATTTCGTCTATGAGGCTAACATTCTATACCAAGAATTCTGAAAGGAATTCAAGCTCTCAATTAAACTATTGTTGGCATCAACCCACCCCTTCTACTGCCGCCCCTCCCATACAAATTTAAACTTGCATAAATAAATGAATGAAATATTTATTCTATGTGCTGGACCTATTCATCGTAAGTGCTGTGTTAATTAATTGGCAACAGCTCTACCCTAGTACCCCCATTACCTTAGTCTTCCCTCTGTGCTACCACCCTAATCTGCGTATAAACTTCCCACGTATCCTGAACTTGTCCCAAAATAATAAAGTTGTGCCCGGCTTGTTGGCAGATATTTTGGTCTTGATTACCCAGTAATGTAATTCGACTCACTTTATTTTCAATAAACGCGTGCATTCGGAATAGTTGTCCCTCTAAGCTGAGCATGAAAATTAATGGAGCTGTAGTCGTTTTACTTAGAAATATTCGATTGTGATTTAAGGTTTAAAAGTGTGAGAATTTCATAATGTTCATACTTTTTGTACAGTTGTTAATAATTTTCTTTAATATTAATAGGTAATGTTTCAATATTCTTTTTTCATACATGCACCTAGCATAAACTACAAGTAACACAATTCAGATTTCATATAAATTTCTCAATCGGAAATTTTTTTACAATATTTTAACATTTTCCACTTTCATTATAACCATCATGTTTTGTTTTCTTTTTCTGTTTCAAGTAATCGTGTATATTACTAAAATTGAAAAATTTTCACAAATTCAATTGTTAATTTTTTCCAGATAAAATTGAAAGTGTGAGCATCGAACTACCGTCAAAATTAGTTTTAATTAAATCAGCTTTACCTAGTAATGAACTACTCGAAGTACTTAAAAAGACTGGAAAAAGTGTAACATATGTAGGAGTTAAAGAAAATTAAATAGCAAATGTTTTTTTTTCACAATGTAAATTTAAATTTTCAACTTACGAATTTATTTTTTTCAGTAATTAATATTATAAAGAAAAAAATGTATTTATCAAATAATTGAAATTTTGCATGTACGTCTTCATAAAATTATTGTGATTTTTTTTAAATATCAAATTATTACGTAGAAGTACGTCGAGAAACTTATTACGTATTGTTAATATACATGTTATATATCTACTCTTAACTTTGTTTTACGGTAGGTTAAGATTAAACGAAATTTATCTCGTTAAGATTTTCTTACGTCGAATATTGTATGTATGTATTTATCAGACTTGAGATTATTTTCAAGTTTAATCATCCTTTGTTTTTGACGATGAAGAAGAAGTAAATGTGTTTTAGATTACGGAGAATTTTCTCTCGTACTCTTATATGGAATTTTTGAATCTTATAATTATTATTATTTTCTTTGTAGCTGTTTACTTTTTAAGATGAATTTTTCGAAGGATTTCTGAGATAATTACGTTCTGAGTTCGCGATTCTGCTCAAAAAAAAGAAAGAAAAGGTTCTCGCTCATCATTTAAAGCAACGTTCTTGTGGGCATAAGAAGAAATCTTTTCAGTCACAGAGTGACACCGGAACTAGAGAAGTTACACTTTTGTACTGAACCAGACCCAGGAGAGAATGGAGCATAGGACAGAAACAGTTGGCAGGCCGGCTTTTGGGAAAAGGACAATTTGACGCAGTAATGGGTTTAAACATACCAAAAAAACGCACGGTTCGTTGTTAACTCTTTATTCCTGACGTCCGACTGGTGGCCAGCGTCGTCGAATTTTAGTGTTCTCACGACACTCGACCATCCTGACGTTGAATCGTACCGATTTTCTACTTCGTTTCTGAATCCGCGGTGTCTTCGTAAAAATCTAGCTCGGGACTTACGACGATCCATGGCTTCATCTTTTCACTGGTATATATACATAAATAAAAAAAATTTAAAAAATGTGTTTTTATGCTTAGTTAGTACTAAAATAACTCAAAAAACTAACTTATAGCAATTTATAAGCAAATAACAGACAGACACTATAATTATATTTATATGTATAGATTAGGCAAAATTAAATTAAATAAACTGCCAACAAGTCGGGCGAAACTTTATTATTCTTGGGACAAGTTGCGAATGATTGGAAAGTCAATATGCAGGTTAGAGTGGTTAGGGAAGGCTAAGTGAAAGGGAGTTCTTGGACAGGGCTGTTGTCAATTTAACAATATTTCATTCGTTTCTGCAAGTTTGGGTTTTTATGAGGGGAAGAGGAGGGGTAATAGTAAAGGTGGGTGGATGTTAATAGCTTTTTAATTAAGTGCTTGAATCACGTCCAATATTCTCTGTATAGAATGTGTTTCATAGACGAAGTTGCATAGAATTTTCATAAAATTCGGTGTATTTTACATTCACGAAACCGAACATTTGTATGGGAGGGGCAGATATAAAAATTTGAAAAAACAATTCGGCCGACAATTTGTTTTTAGCCCCCCCTTTTCGGACGCCAATGGATAAAAAAATTAAATTATTTTTAGAGTTTGTCCCACAACCTTCTCTATATCTCCACTGATTTTCAACTTCCTATCTGCATTCGTGGTGGAGATATTAGCAAGTGTAGTTTTTGACTTTTTTCCTCCCCGCCTCCCCCTTCCACCTAACCCCCTCCAAAATTTAGAAAATACAGCTCACTTATCCAATCAAAAGTCCACCCAAAAACGAAGATTCTACTTTTAACGGTCTCGGAGATATGAGTCCATATGTACGGCGGGACAGATTTTTTTTTTTGCATTTTTAGGCTAATTTAGTCATGAAACGCGAAAAAAAAAATTTTTCAGGGTGTGTTGATCACAATACTTTATTATTATAATAGAATAATAAAGTAATTTTAAAATAAAATCGATTTGTATGTATTATGTTAATACGCGCGATGTAAGTTAAAGTAAGTTATAAAAAAAAAATAATACGAAAAGTTTAGAAAAACTTTATTTAACTTTATTAGACAAGTATCAAAAACGGTCTGCTTAATTTTAAATCACAATGGAAAATTCTTAAATCTAAAATTTCTGATTCGCTTAGTCTCAAAACGTGCGAACGATTTGCTGGTTACAGGTATATTTCGAGTGCAAATGTACACAAAAGAACAAAAATCACCATTTCCGGAAATTGCTCCCACTGATGCTCCAAAACTATGCACTAGTAAATATCATTTGAAAAAGTCATAGAGACAAATGGAATGCAACATATCTCTATTTAAGTAATTCTAAAATTTCAAAATTACTACAGATAGCACGATTAAGATTATGCGTTACATGATGAAATATATGAAGGCACAACAAATTCTATTTATGTTTTTATACTCTAGATGGAATCTGAGAGTATTATAAGTTTGCTCTAAAGTTTGTAACGCCAAGAAATAAGGCGCGGAGAAAAAAATGAATGATACAGAAGTTAATATTATCACTCAAAAATCTCAAAACCGGATGTCCGTCCGTCCGTCCGTTCGCTCTCTAGCTTGAGAACGCGCTGAGCTAGAAAACTCATATTTCGTACACGTCGTTTTTGACAAAAAAGTAAGGTCAAGTTCGTGAACGGGCCAAATCGCTCCACCCCTTCTACCCCCTCCCATACAAAATGACACAAATGCGCAATTTTACAATAAACGGATTTGCTCGAAAAGTATAAAAGCTATTGGCCTGAAATTTGGAATATATTACTTTTATGATAATATCAATCTACCGTAAAAAAATTATGCGTGTCCTCCCCCTCCTTCTACCACCTCCCATACAAACTGCACTTGTCATGAATTACTCAAAGCCAATTTACACAGTGCGTATAAAATTTACCGGGCTGAAATTCTGCACCAAATATTTATTTAAAATTGTTAGTAAGGCCAAAAAAAATTAGACGATTAGCTTCACCCTTTCTACCCCCTCCCATACAAAATGACACAATTTCGCAATTTGATATTAAATGGATTTACTCAAAAATTATAAAAGCTATTAATCTGAATTTTGGGATACATTACTTTTATAATAATCTAAATCTACAGTAGAAAAATTATTTGCGTCCTCCCTCTCCTTCCACCCCCTCCCATACAAACTACATTTTTTCATGAAATGCTCTAAGACGATTTTCTCAGAACATATAACATTTATTGAGCTCATATTTTGTAATAAATACTTAATTAGTATTATCACTAAGATCAGAAAAAAAATATTTGATTAGCTTCACTGCTTCTACCCCGTCCCATACAATATGACAACAGTTTCACAAATTGACAAAAAATCTATTTTCTTGAAAAGTATGAATGTTACTGGTCTAAAATTTAAGAGATGTCAATTTTATGATATTCTTAGTAATTTCTGAAAAAATCACTAAAATCCCGCCACTCTATGTACCACCTCCCATACAAACTGTACATTTTCACTAAATCTAACACACTAATTTTCTCAGCTCATATTCAATTTTTGGAGTAAGCATTTTGTATAAAACATTTTTATAGCTACTTTAGCATGATGGGGAAAAAATTAGTTCAATGCTATCACCCCTTCTAACACTCCCCATACAAAATTTCTTGGGATCACAAAAAATTTTATTTCATCTAGAGTATCGTAAGATTGCGCTTTACGCGCAATCGTAGCCCTGTTATGTTTTTATCATGACAACAAGTGTTTTGAGTGCAAAAATTAATAAAACCCTGCAGACAGCTGGTAGCAACAAATTAGATCCTGGTTTTTAAAACCAAATCTATTAGATAACCGACTTCAGTCTTTCACGAGAGCTAAATGGCATATTTATGCAATTTATGCAAATGAAAATATTAATATTTGAATTTTATTTGTTACAGCATATTATGTTTTCTAGAAAAATCACCCGAATGCGACTGGTAGGTGGAGGGAATATTTCTATTCCCACTTTTCAGGACTAAATTTTAGAATACAAGCTATGTGTCTTCCAATAGGAAACTGGTGTTTTCTTCAGTTTGCATTCTTAGTGTGCAAATTGTTTCCTTATGTATGTATACTATAAATTGTTTCTTTCTGGCCCTGGAATTCGAGATGATACCATTTTTATACTCTAGATGAAATCTGAGAGTATATTGTGTTTGCCTTACCGTTTGTAACACTAAGAAATAATGCTCGCTTCTTGTGACTCAAAAATCTCGATTCCGAGTTGCTTTCTGTCCGTCTGTCCGTCTGTCTGTCCGTCTGTCTATAACATAACTCTCGATAGCTTTGGCCTATCGTGCTGAAATTTGTTTTATGTCATTTTTAGCAAAAAAGTAACTTTAAGTTCGTGAACGGGCCACATCCCCCCACTCCGGGTTCAGGTTCAAAAAACTCAGACAAGTGTCCATTTACTATCAAAACGTAAATGGACTGCGCACTAAAACCCAGGCGATATTTGCTTCAAGCCAGAATTCTTCTTATGATGTTATTGCTTTTTCTGAAACGGGACTAAACTGTAGCTTTTCTGACAGTGAACTCTTTAGTTCAGAGTTCCAAGTCTTTCGTAGGGATCGTTATGTTTCCGATTTAAGATTGAAAGGTGGTGGATAGTTATTAGCAGTCCGAAGCTACATTAATTGTGTAGTTGTTGACGTGCCGAACCCTCACTGTCTGGAGATCCTGTGTGTTAAACTTGTGTTTAGTAATAAGGATATTTATGTCTTTTTGACATATATTCCCCCTTCGAGTCCTTGTTCCTTATACGAAAAAATAGTTGACAGTATAACATTTGTTCATAGAAGTATGAATATTTCTGACGCACTCATTTTATTGGGTGATTTTAATATTCCAGGTCTTTCTTGGTCATTTTCTGACGATGATTCTACTCTCTTAGTTTCTAATGCTTCGTCCTCGCTTGAATGTTTTTTTGTAGATAATATATTTGCACTTGGTCTCCACCAACTTAGTCTTGTTCGGAATTCCTATGGAACACAGCTTGACTTGGTTTTTTATTCTGACTACTGTGCCTGTTCCGTAGAAGAGAGCTTATCATCAATTTCGATTATTGATGTCTTACACCCTCCGATTAACATATTTCTTATTATTGACGAGGAGCATATTTTTAGCCCTAGTGAGAAAGTGCTATCATTTGATTTTAATACAGCCGATTTTTCACGGTTGGACTATCTTATATCTAACTTCAACTTTGATGAAATTTTTGACAATCCTGATTTTGAGGGTGCCGTAGTTGATTTTTATTATATTCTATACCAATTTTTTGTTGCTTCCGTTCCTTTTACTTTTATTATTGTGGATATTGAGGAGGGCAAGCAGGTGGATTGTATTTATACTGATTTTAGTAAGGCTTTTGATAAACTACCCCATTCCATTATTTTGTTGAAATTAGACATGTTAGGTTTTCCTACATGGTTTATTAATTGGATTAAGTCATATCTATTTAATAGAACTTATCAAGTTCTCTTCCGTGATTGTACTTCTATGCCATTTACTGCGCATTCTGGTGTACCTCAGGGAAGTCATTTAGGGCCACTATTGTTTGTCCTGGCCATTAATGATGTTGCGTCTGTTCTCAAATACTCAGAAGTACTTATTTATGCAGACGACATTAAGATCTTTAGGTCCCTTAGTTCCAACTTAGACAATTTTCTTCAAGAAGATTTGATTAATTTTAGCAATTGGTGTCGCCATAATGATCTTCGTTTAAATGTGGATAAATGTCATGTTATGTCATTTACTAGGAAAGTCTCACCGTTTATACTAATATATAGTCTCAATGACTGTATTTTGGATCGTGTCAACTCTATAATTGACTTAGGTGTTACATTTGACCATAAACTTGATTTTATCTTGCATATAAATAAAATTGTGCAAAAGGGTAATTCTATGTAAGGTTTCACCACACGCTTATCTAAGGAATTTAACAATCCCTTTGTTAAATTGATTCTTTATAATACCTTCGTTAGATCTCACCTTGAATATGCTTTTCAAGTTTGGTCTCCTCATTATGATGAGCACATTGGAAGAATTGAATCAATTCAGTGGAAATTTGTGAGAATTGCCTTATGCCACCTTAATTGGAATGACAGAGTTCGTCTTCCTGCTTATATCGATCGACTTAAGCTATTAAATATGTCATCACTTCCGAAACGACGTGAGGTAGCTGATGTAGTATTTGCTCATCAACTTCTTACAGGGTTAGTTGATTCTTCCACACTTTTAGGTTTGATACAGTTTGCTGTTGGTCAATTTTTACCAAGCCAGCCTAGACTTCTACAGATATGTTTTCACCGGACAAATTATGGTATGAATGAGCCGATTTCGCGTCTCGCGAGAGAAGTTAATAAGAATGCTGATGTATTCGACTTCTCTATTGATAAGATGTGCTTAAAGCGTAGACTTAACGCTAGTTGATCCCAATTTTTTGTTAATTTATTTATGTACTTGGTGTAGGGATGTTGTTGTTTGTTTCGTCCCTTCACTAAATGATGAGCCAGAGGATAATTGATTTACATCTTTTAAATTTGGAACCGATTTATGGCAATTTCCTTGCATTAAGGAATTCTGATATTGATTCCTTCTACCCCTTCCCATACAAATTTCATGAAATTTCGAAATTTAAAGAAATTAATTTTTCTCCGAAACTATTACAGCTATTGACTTGAAAATGAGGTCATAGTATAATGATATAAATATCATTAATCTCAAGAAATATTGATCCGATCTCCTTACTCTTTCTACCACCTCCCATACAAATGCACAATTTTCAAAAATGCATTTATTCGGTTTGCATTGCAACTAGCAAAGCCAAATGAACCAATTTTTGTCATAATTAATTTTATTATACTTGCAACTAATTTTGGAAAAACTATCAACTTTACCTCACTCCTTCTACCCCCTCCCATACAAATCTTACGAAATTTCGGAATTTCAATTAAATTAGTTTTCTTCAAAACCGTCAAAGCTATCAACTTTAAAATTTGAGAAAAGTATACTATTTTAAATATGATTGATATCAAAAAATTTGGTTTTGATTCGTTTATTCCTTCTACCCCCTCCCATACAAATGCAGAATTTTGATAAATGTATTTAACCGATTTTCATAGAAACTAGAAGAAGTATAAACTTGAAATTTTGCCAGAATTTGTCCCTTAATAATTGTAATAAAAGCTAAAAAAAATATCGCTTTCACCCCACTCCTTCTATCACCTCCCATACAAATTTTTATATTAGTAGTTCAAGAAAAGTTTTTCTCCTTCGAACATATGAGAGCTATGGACATTAAAATTGTAACAAAGCAATGTGATTAGAATGTTGATAAGCAGTTTCAAAATCGTCCAAAATCTCCCACTTTCTCTGCCACCTCCCATAAAAATACCATAAATTCAGACAAAAATTGTTCAATTTCCTCGAAAATTATGAAAGCAATAAATTTTAAATTCAGCATGAAACATTTTGTATAGTATGTACGTTCGGTGTTATATACGAAAATTACGAAACTCCCCCCTCTGCTTTTACCACCTCCCAAACAAAAGGTAAGTAAGTATTTCATCTAGAGTATCATATGATTGGGCTTTACGCCCAATCCTAATTCTGTTATGCTTTTCTATATGCATCGCACCTTTCTATTTCTTGTTAACAGGTTCATTAAAATTGCACGAAAATGAAGAAAATCGTTTGGTTGCATATGTTCTGGCGAGGTTCCGGAATCGAAGAGGAATCGACATGAAACCTCGCTTAGGTGAAACACCCTGAAAAGATCTGATATCTCTTTAATGATATTTGGCATTGGCAACGTTCGTCAACAATTCGATTAGATGTTTATTGTGCCTCCCATTTTTTCTGTAAGCAAATTTGCTTGTCCATTGAGAAAAAAAACTGCCACGTAAAATTAACCTTGATTAGATTTCAGTTGATTTTTCGCAAGGAATTGGTCCTAAAAATGAAGATCCAGCTGCATGCAGGAATTTGTTAATTTTTGCACTCAGGACACTTGTTGTCATGATAAAAAAACATAAATAGAATTTGTTGCATTGCACAAATTGAAGAAAAATGGAATTTACTACTGCAGAAAGGCACAAGTCGATTTTTCTCGCGGATTTGGTCCTGAAAACCTAGATTCAATTAGTTCCTTCCAGCTGTCTGCAGGATTTTGTTAATTTTTGCACTCAGAACACTGCAGAAAGGCACAAGTCGATTTTTTCACGGATTTAGTCCTGAGAACCTAGATCTAATTTGTTGTTTCCAGCTGCCTGCAGGATTTTGTTAATTTTTGCACTCAGAACACTCGACTTGGACCTGAAAATCAGGATCTAATTTGTTGCTTCCAGCAGATCTAATCGTTCGGCTAGCTGTCAGCTCCGTATCATATCACAGCATTGGTATTATTGTAATCTGGACTGGTTAAGTCTTAGGCAAATTTCAAGATATTGATGGTTATAAGCAGATTTATCCCTAAAGTGATTCGCAAGTGTACGTACTACCTTAATGGTGACAATTATAAAGTACGACACTAGAGAAGTAAACCTTGGAAATGAAAATCCCCAAATCTACGGTGAAGCAGGATATGCCAAAGATGAATGGTTAGTTGGCAACTAACCGCTAATATGCGAACTCTGGCTTCCAGGCGTCCTCCAGTTTCAATTAGCCTTCCACCGGTAATGCGGAGCTCTGCCAGGGGTGACTTTACTTTTTCGCGCTACTCGTGGGAATAAAATGGAAAATCCAAGAGTAGAAGCGACCCTTAAAGCATCACAAACATCGGCTAATGCCGTAAACGAAGAGGGAAACTAAATAACAAACCCTCCACAAAAAGTACGTGAAGACTGCAGAGGCCAACCCTCCAGTCACGACAAAGTACAAAAGACCGCACTCAAAGCGGATAAAAAAACCCCAAGTAACCCCATAATGGATGAGCAACTTTTGTCAACAAAGCTGAAACAGTCAGCTAGCTCTCAAGGAAAATAAAAAAAGGCTAAGCGAGGCTGCCAAGAGACGGTATTCGTACCACCATAACCAAGTCAAAACAGCAAACGAAGCGTGCGATCTTGCTTGCCAGCCAATGCAAAAGACGTTATCGCCTGCAAAAAATAAAGCAGAACCACATCTCCAACACCGCCATCCGTAGGGAAGTGATAACAAATTGCATAAGATCTTAAGTAAAAGCTTCATGCATAGACGTGCAAAAGAAGCTCAGCCCTCCACGTCGGGTACTAGCTACAGAGACGCGGTTAAAGGGATCAGGATCGGTATTATAGATAACGAACATCCTCATAAGATCATTACATGGGAGCAGCTAGCTGCAATACAATAATCGACCTTGGTAGAGAGATCTAAAGGGACAAAAGAGAGGATTCACAATTTGGTGGACTCAGCCTTAAGCCGGGATGGATTCTGAACGTTTGCCTTGATGAGAAAAACGCAGCATGGCTGGAAAAAAGAGCAGGGAGCATTAAGCTGGATGAGCTCACGAACATCAGGGCAGTCCGGAAGGAGAATATTCCGCGCTTAGCAATAATCACGGGATATTTTCCTCACGGGACAGACTCGTCAGGGGAGATAGCTACCCTCATTGATGCCTAAAATGCTGGTTTGTGCGCCTCAAATTGGAAAGTACTTAGCAGGAGGGTAGAGGGCACAAACACAATCATAGCCTTCTCCAGCGACGAGAAGTTCGATGGAGAAGCGTAAACTAAGAGTCTGCTACAAATTTTCAAGTGTGACTTTCTGTCCAAAGGTCAAAGAGGTCAAAAGCGGCAAGCTGCAGCTCATTGAAGATGACCTTAACTCTTATGATAAACTTAGAGTTATTCAGGCGAATCTCTTTCGTGCAGCAGCGGCATTGGATGCAATAACATGAAGATTTGCAAAAGAGGAATTCCATATAGTCCTAATACAGGGTCCAAAAGCTGCGAAGGGAAAAATGATTGGAATTCCTCAATAAATGTGTATGTTAATTTTCGATAAAAGAAGCGACAGGCCAAGAGCTGCAATTTTAATATCATCAGAAATTAATTATCTGAATATGCCTATTTTCATCGAAACAGATTTAGTAGCGGTTCGGGTGAAAATACCAAAGGCAGGAGGGGTTCAAGAGGTGATACTTGTCTCGGCATACTCTCCTGGTGAGGTGCTAGATGCTTCCCCTCAAGGCGTCATGAGGCTTTTGGAATACAGCAAAACCAAAAAAAAAACATAACAGGGCTACGATTGCGCGTAAAGCGCAATCTTACGATACTCTAGATGAAATAGAATTTTTTGTGATCCCAAGAAATTTTGTATGGGGAGTGTTAGAAGGGATGATAGCATTATACTAATTTTTTCGACATCATGCTAAAGTAGCTATGAAAATGTTTTATACAAAATGCTTACTCCAAAAACTGAATGGGAACTGAGAAAATTAGTGAGTTTGATTTAGTGAAAATGTGCAGTTTGTATGGGAGGTGGTAGAAAGAGTGGGGGGATTTTGAAGATTTTTTCAGAAATAACTAGGAATATTATAAAATTGGCATCCCTTAAATTTCAGACTAGTGCCATTCATAATTTTCAAGAAAATCGATTTTTTGTGAAGTTGTGAAACTGTGTCATATTGTATGGGAGAGGATAGAAGTAGTGAAGCAAATCAAAAATTTTTTTTTCACCTTAGTAATAATATTAATTAAATATTTATTACAAAATATGAGCTCAACAAATGTTATATGTTCTGAGAAAATCGGCTTAGAGCATTTCAGGAAAAACTGTAGTTTGTATGGGAGGGGGTGGAAGGAAAGGGAGGAAGCAAATAATTTTTGTACTGTAGATTTAAATCATTTAAAAAGTAATATATACCAAAATTGAGACCAATAGCTTTTATACTTTTTGAGTAAATCCATTTATTGTCAAATTGCAAAATTGTGTCATTTTGTATGGGAGGGGGTAGAAGGGGTGAAGTTAATCATCTCATTTTTTTTGACCTTACTAACAATTTTAAATAAGTATTTGGTGCACAATTTCAGCCCGCTGAATTTTATAAGCACTGAGGAAATTGGCTTAGAGTAATTCATGATAAGTACAGTTTGTATGGGAGGTGGTAGAAGGAGGGGGAGGACACGCACAATTTTTATATGATAGATTGACATTATCATAAAAGTAATATATTCTGAATTTCAGGCCAATAACTTTTATACTTTTTGAGGAAATCCGTTTATTGTCAAATTGCGTAATTGTGTCATTTTGTATGGGAGGGGGTAGAAGGGGTGGAGCGATTTGGCCCGTTCACGAACTTGACCTTACTTTTTTGTCAAAAACGACGTGTACAAAATTTGAATTTTCTAGCTCAACGCGTTCTCAAGCTAGAGAGCGCACGGACGGACGGACGGACGGACGGACGGACGGACGGACAGACGGACGGACGGACGGACGGACGGACGGACGGACGGACGGACGGACATCCGGTTTTGAAATTTTTGAGTGATAATATTAACTTCTGTATTCATCATTTTTTTCTCCGAGCCTTATTTCTTGGCGTTACAAACCTTAGAGCGAACTTATAATACTCTCAGATTCCATCTAGAGTATAAACAGTCATTACAGGGTGTAGCCTAGTGGGTAGCGTGTTCCCGGGTAGCGTGTTCCCGGTCAACGGATAATTCCAGTATACTACCTGCTTGGATATTCCTTGGTTACCTCAATCTACGAAAATGAAAAATTCGCAGGTAGAGGGTTATGCGAAGAGCTAACAACCCTTCTACAATAACTAATGAAAATGTTAAGGAGCCTGAAAATCAGGACGCCAAGGCCCGATTTGGGCTGTAGTGCCATTGAAGAAGACCATTCATTCTGGACACACTATCTGGGGAAGTAGTGGTATCAACAAGAGTGAGGTGAGCCACTTTTAGAGTACCTTACTACTAACAACCTAGACATATTTAATAAAAGCAACATACTAACCTTCATAAATTCAGCTAGGCTGTACTTGACTTAACCGTAACAAGCCCCTGCCTGGTTGATAAGTGCGAAAATTGGCACGTATCAAAAGAAGCTTCATTGTCAGATCATAGGCATATCTGTTTTGATATTAAGACTTCATTTGGCTATATAGGCCAGAACAGAAACCAAAAACATATCAACTGGAATCCTCACCAGTCAATCAAAGAGGGATCAATAAGCAGCCCAGAATGTATTGATCAAATCACGAACAAACTTGTAAACAATATTATAAATACTTACAAACAAAGTTGTCCTGTTTTACATAAAAAAGGGCCAAACAAACACCTTGGTGAAACGAGGAACTAGCGGCAAAACGCAAATAAACTAGGAAATTGTTCAATAGAATAGAAACCTTTGGGAACTGGGACGAATACAGAGAGTCTCTTACTGAATACAACAAACTTCTAAAAAAGTTAAAAAAAGAGTCTTGGAGAAGATTTTGTGAAGAGATAGATGATCTCCCAACGGCCTTAAGACTCCAAAAGGTGCTATCAAAAGACACCCCGATAGATATCGGACTATTAGAGAGACTGGATGGGTCCTCAACTGAAAGCAGCATGGAAACTTTTGAAGTGTTATAGACAACACATTCCCCAGGCTGCAAGATAATTAACAACAATGAAAATTTAGAGGTAGAGAAAAGGACGTATCGTCAAACTCAGTTCAGCAATAGGATTGCTGGTAACATCTTCATATCGGAAAAGATCAGATAGGCGATCAACACCATTAAGCCCTACAAATCAGCCGGAGGAGATAAAATTTTCACCGCATTACTGCACAAGGGGTTAGAGATCCTAATGCCAATAATGATAAGGATCTTTAAAGCCAGTATTGTATGATCATGTTAATTTATTTATTTATTTATTTGGCCTCTTGAACAAAAAGATTACAATTTCAATTAAACAAAAACGGAAAATAAAAGAATAGCAAAGAGAAAAATTTAAACATTGAAGCTGATAGTTTATAATATACGCTAATAAATAAATGAATAGTAAAGATAAAAATTTAAACATTAAATATGATAGATTTAATTCTATTCTTAAATAATGGAAAAGAAGAAGCTAAAGAACCAAATTGGAGTCGGTCATGGTTCCTTTGCATTCTTAGCATCGGAGAGTGATGGTATACATCGAGAGAGGCTCGTGGAGGATTGAAGATGTTTGAATTCCTTGTTGAAACTATTCCTGGTCTAAAGTTCAGGTCGTCACAGAGGTGGGTATTGAGCAGGTAGTTGCACAGCTTGAAGAGGAAGCAAGCATCGAGGAAGGTCCGCCTTAAATGCAGTGGCTGTAGGTGAAGTACTTCAAGTCTGCCATTGTAGTCGATATGAGGCTTCCTTAATCTGTAGAAAAGGGTTCAAGTGAATCTACGCTGAACAGATTCGATGGTTCGAACATGGCAAGAATGGTGTGGGTTCCAGACGGTGGAACAGTATTCCAAAATACTACGGACGAGTGTGGAAAATAGGAGAGCAACTGGACGAAGCCAGCAAGTCTGTATGCCTTATTAGTAATCTCGGAGAAATGATTGACGAATTTAAGTTTACGATCAAAGATCACTCCTAGATCCTTTATTGTGGTTACTGCTGTAAGGATGGATCCATTAATAGAGTAAGAGATAACAGAGGAGGTAGTCTTATACGAGTACTCCATGTAAAACACTTTTCTATGTTCAAAAAGATATCGTTGCTTGAACACCAACGAGAGACAGCAGACAAATCAGCCTGGAGAATCATGCCATCACAAACGGAGGAAATTTCCCGGAACAGTTTGAGGTCATCAGCGAATAAGAGACAGTTCGAAGATACAAATTGAGGCAAATCATTTATGAAGAGAGTAAATAATAGAGGACCAAGGATCGATCCCTGCGGGACACCAGAGTTAGCCAGAAACTCAGTAGAGGAGTATCCGTTGAACGTAATTCGGAGACGACGGTCCGTAAGGTACGAACTGAACCAGTTCAGGAGAGAGCCAGAGACACCATACCTTCCAAGTTTTGAGATTAGAATTTTACAATTAACAGTGTCGAACGCTTTTGAAAAATCGGTATATATGACTTGGACAGTATTATGACGATCTAAGGATTGAGCAACAAAATTAGTGAATTCACATAAATTAGTAGAAATAGATCTACCTTTCACGAATCCATGTTGGGCTGGTGATATCAAGTGATAAAGTTTATCCCATATTACGTTATGAGCTAATCTTTCAAAAACCTTTCCAAAACAGTTCAGCGTGGAAATCGGGCGATAATTCAAGACATTTTCGGTATCTCCTTTCTTTAAAATGGGTACTATTTTAGCTAACTTCCAGCATGCAGGAAACGAGCCTTCTTCAAGAGACTTATTGAACAAAATAGATAGTGGCACTGAGAGCTCCGAGGAGAGAGCTTTCACAAAAAGGTTCCGGATCCCATCTGGTCCGCCACCGGTTTTTGAATCTAGAGAATTGATGATTGATATAATGTCCCTCTCACTAATGGATATCTCAGAGATCAACTCCTGGGGTGGGATGAAGAAGTCATAAGACAGATCATTACTCGAGTGGCTAAACACAGAGGAAAAGTATTTGGCAAAAAGCTCACATATTTCTTGTGAAGAGGAAGTGGCAGTATCACCAAACTTAAGTTGTGAAGGAAAAAATTGTTTATTTCTACGCTTTCTAACATGCGACCAAAACGGTTTGCTCTCATTGCGCAACAGTGCCGCCTCAAGCTGAGAAATATATGCAGAGAAAGCCTTCTTGATGTCCGATTTGACCCGCTTACGCTGAAGGGAATAGTTTTGGTAATCAGAAATATAGAAGTGACGAACGCTTATACTTTTTATGCAAACGCGCTCTTTTACGAAGAGCTTAAATAATAGAATGGTTATACCATTCAGGGTAGTCACGACTAGAAATGACACGATAGGGAACATTCCGATGAATTATATCATCAAGGATGGAGTGTAGTTGCGTCGATTATTCATTAGAGCTTTTGCTGCTAAAAAGTTCAAACCAGTTAACATTACCGAGATCACAACTCATTTGCTCGTAGTTTCCCTTATAGAAATTGTATTTCTTATCCGTACAAATAAGAGATGGATTACATAACTCTATTTGCAGGTTGATCTGAAGGGGGGATGATAAGGGTCGGGTGGCACTAATCCGCTAAAGGTGTCAACATTGATCCGAGAAGCACTGACATTGGAAAGAATCAAGTCTAGGATCATCCCCCGACGATTTGTGTTAGTATTTTGTTGAGTAAGTGAACACAGGTTCATAAAGTGATCAACACACAAGTCTATGCTAGATAAAGACAATGTAGGGTGTGACCAGTCTGCTTTCCATTGTAAATTGGGGAGGTTGAAGTCACCACAGATAAGAAATGTCGAGGTAGCGCCAGCTGAGTTGACAGTTTCTTTTCAATAATTTCTACTGCACAGGAACAAGGAATATAGACAGAGCATATATATAGGTATCGACCATGAGAGACTTTAATTTTGAGGAGAAGGTGCTCTATGGGAAAAGCATCGAAGTCCGGACAACGCGACGTTGACAGGGTATTTTTAACCGCGATGAGGACACCGCCACCATCCTTTTTGATAGAGCGATTAAGATCACGGTCATGCCTATAAACAGTGTAGCAATTCGGGGAAAATTCAGAGTTATGAATTGAAGGCATTAACCACGTTTCAGTGATACAAAGAATATCAGGCATACTCTCCAGAAGGGATACCATGAAGTCATCCAACTTGGTTCTAAGGCCGCGCAAATTTTGGTAGAGAATAGTGAGATTATTATTAGATGAGCTATTAATGTTAACAAAGCCAGATATATTCTTGTGAACATTAGATGATGATGGATTGATAGCAGTTAAACATGAAATATTTATGCTGGTTTTCGCTGATTGCTTCTTCGACGAAAATTACGTTGAGAGCTGTTTCTTGGTTTAAATTTCTGAACAATGACGCCTGGAGGCCAAAATTCAGCTGAGTTGGCAGCAGTAAGGTTTGCATGCAAGCAAACTTTGAATGACGCAATAATTTTATCTGGAAAATTGTCCTGTGTCAGCTTAGTACAGCTGATGACAGCTGGAGTATAGTCCAGCTTCGACGTGATGTAATCAGACACTTCTCTCGTAGACGTATCGTAGGCCAAACGAGACACAAATAGCTGTCTGGGAGGTTCAACGACACGTAGCGTAGGTGATGAATTAGAGCCGGCCGGTACATTCGCCGATGAATTTTTGAAAACGTCAACTACCAACGAATTAGGACGCACATTAGAAGGCGTATTAGTAGACGGCAGGGACAAAGCTCCTGGTATAACTGCAGGATTCGGCGAAAGTATCGGCTTTGCAGTAGTTGGTGTCTTAAATTGTTTTCGCGAACCTTTAGAACTTGCATCAGCACTTGAAGAAAAAGAATATGAAGAAGATGTGGTGGCAGCAGTAGCGCTCCTGGTGATTCGAGCACTATGTTAAGCCTCCTCCGATGACGGCAGAGAAACGGACGGGAGCGTATGGATCTGGCTCTGCGAGATCGCAGCCGCACTAGCTGCCAGCTCACAGATTGAAGTTTTCAGTTCTTCCATTTTTATACTCTAAATGAAATCTGAGAGTATATTGTGTTTGCCTCACCGTTTGTAACGCTAAGAAATAACGCTCGCACAGAGCCGCTAAGGGTATAGAAATATTTGTTGTCGCTCAAAAACCTCGATTCCGAGTGACCGTCTGTCTGTCTGTCTGTCCGTCTGTGCGTCTGTCTACAGCATAACTCTCGAAAGCTTTGAGCTATAGTGCTAACAATTTTTGTGTGTCATTTTTAGCAAAAAAGTAACTTTAAGTTCGTGAATGGGCCATATCCCCCCACTCCTTCTACCCCTCCCATACAAATTTCATGAAATTTCGAAAAATTAAGAAATTGATTTTCTTTGAAAATATCTAAGCTATCGACTTGAAATTTAGGTCAAAGTATTATGATATAGATGTCATTAATACCACAGAATATTGACCCGATCCCTTTACTCCTTCAACCCCTCCCATACAAATGGTCAATTTTGAAAAATCCATATTTTCGATTTACATTGAAACTAGTAAAGCCGAAAAAACGAAATTTTGTCAGAATTAATTCTACTATAATTGCAATTATTGCACCTTACTCCTTCTACCCCCTCCCATACAAATTTCACGAAATTTTGAAATTTAAATTAAATTATTTTTCTTCGAAACTGTTAAAGCTATCAACTTCATATTTTGTGTAAAGTATACAAATAGAAATATTAATAATATGAAAAAAAATTGTTTTGATCTGTACACTCCTTCTACCCCCTCCCATACAAATGCAGAATTTTTGTTAAATGCACTTCATCAATTTCCATTCAAACTAGAAAAAGTACGAACTTCAAATTTTGCCAGAATTCGTTTTTTTAATAATTGAAATAAGTGTTAGAAAAAATTATCAGCTCCGCTTCACTCCTTCTACCACCTCCCACACAAATATCTCCATTATAAATTCAAGAAAAGCATTTCTCCTTCAAGTATATGAGAGCTATCGACTTTGAAATTGAATCAAAGCATGGTGATAAGGATAATGATAAGCAGTTTCAAAATCATCTTAAACGCTCCACTTCCTCTGCCACCTCCTATACAAATGCCTCAATTTCAGGAAAACTATGACCTTAAAAATAATGAAAACTAAAAACTTTAAATTCAGCAAAAAACATTTTGCATGCCATGTCAGGTGTCATATACGAAAAATACAAACCTCCCCCTCTACTTCTACCACCTCCCATACAAAAGTCACTATTAATTATTTAAAAGAATTGGAGGTGACATATTTTCCGGTACATTGAACTCTTTCTCATTTCATCTAGAGTATCATATGATTGGGCTTTACGCCCAATCATAATTCTTTTATGTTTTTATATGTAGAAAGTTAGAGTTCTAGGGATTCGAACGTTATGCTTTAATTGAGCAATTACTGTACTCGGAAATGAAATAAACACTAATCACAGAATTAGGTTGACTTTAATGTATTAAAACAACTAAGAAATAGATCTGGTTAGTTATTGAAAATTCGAAAAAAAGCAGCCGCGATTGCGAATGCGTGTTGTTTGTTCGCCTAATAGATGACATGTATGAGGATACCTCCCAAAAATCTGGAGGAAAGCATGAGTGGTATTTGTTCCGAAGGCAGGGGATCATCCCATTGATCAGCCTAAGTCATATCGCCCTATAAGCCTTACTTCCTTCTTCGTCATGACGATCGATAAGTTAGTGGACATTCACATAAGAACAGGGCCTAACGAAGTCTGTCTAATAATAATCAACATGCCTACCAAAAAGGCAAATGAACAGAGTCAGGCCTTCATGGTTTGGTAAGACAAATCGAAAAGACTGCAAAGAAATTGCCCTTCGCGCATTCCTAGATATAGAAGGAGCTTTTGACAGCATGTTAAAGAGCCGAATAACAACTGCGGATGTAGGTGATAGCACATTGACTGCACAAACCTAAAGGGGCGTCCCCAAGGAGAAGTACTATCTCCACGTCTTTGGTCGATTGTAGTAAATGAGCTCCTGGACCGTTTAACAGAACCAGGATACGAGGCAATAGGATATGCCGATGACCTCGTCATTATCATTAGAGGCAAACATGATTTAATTATATAGGAAAGAATGCAATCAGTCTTAGAAGTGATAATGAGCTGGTGTCCGTCTAAGAACTTGCACATCAACCCAAGTAAGATTCAGGTAGTACCATTTACAAATAGAAGGAAAATCCACATCATATCTCCTTCAATAAATGGAACACCAATACCCTTTTCAGCTGAGGTAAAATATTTAGGTGTTATACTGGATAGCAAACTCAATTAAAACAAACATATAGAATGGACTCATGCCCAAGCATTAAAGACATTTTCGGCCTGCAAAAGCTTATTTGGCAGAAAATGGGGATTACAGCCCAAGATGATCTGCTGGTGCTACAGAACATTCATCCTCCCAAAATTCACATACGGATCAACGATATGGTGGACTAAAATTACAGCTTACATCATAAAAAATCCAAAGGCTAGATTGTCTTGGTATCACAGGAGCAATGAAGACCTGTCCTATGGCGGCAATGGAAATGTTCCTAAATATCCCTGCGATACATCACCAAATTAAAAAGGAGGTTATTAAAGGGGTGTAATGCATGCAGAGGGAAAACAAATACAAATCGTGGGATTTTTGAGGTCAGTCCTAAAGGACCTAAAAATAGAGGCTCTAATCTCCACACTATCGGACACTATGCCTTCCTATTGAAAAAAACACATTGACCATTAATCGCCTTTCTCGAAAAGCAATCCTTGCTTACGATAGCGCTACAGCTCAAATCGGGCCTTGGCCTCTTATATACTCCACCTCCATCCTTCGCGGTTCAGTGAATGCGTCTTCCATTTTGAAAATCTTAGCGGTGATTAGCTGTCTGCGTCAATAGAACCCTCCCAGCGCTTCCGTGGTTTTCCGACCGGTCTTTGTCCGTTGACTTTCTCTTTTAGTGTGGGTTTGGGAATTTTTTCGACATCCATTAGCTCCACATGATCAGCCCATTATTAAATTTTATGAGGGTTGACACTTTTAGATTGTCGAAGCAATCCTACTATGCAATAATTCCAACAGCATTTTCCAATAAAAAAGTTTAATCCTGAATAGGGACCAATCGAAATTAATTTTTCCTTCAATCAGTTTAGTTTAGGTCATTCCGAAAAAAAAAAAAAAATACAAAACGGTCGAATAATGAAATCCCTTTGTCCAAAACAATTTCCTGGAATAAATATTGTCAATTTCTGTCGATTGCAAGGATAGACGATTCATGTCATGTCCTGCAAATAAATCGAAAGTAATGTAATATAAACTGCCAACAAGTCGGGCGAAACTTTATTATTCTTGGGACAAGTTGCGGATGAGTGGAAAGTCAATATGCAGGTTAAAGTGGTTAGGGAAAGCTAACTGCAAAGGGGTTTCTTGGGCAGGGCTGTTGTCAATTTAACAATATTTCATTCGTTTCTGCAAGTTTGGGTTTTTATGAGGGGAGGAGGAGGGGTAATAGCAAGGGTGGGTGGATGTTAACAGCTTTTTAATAATTGCTTGAATCACGTCCAATATTCTCTGTATAGAATGTGTTTCATAGACGAAATTGCATAAAATTTTCATAAAATTTGGTATATTTTATTTTCACGAAACCGAAAATTTATATGGGAGGGGGTAGAGAAGGTAGGGGAATCGTAAAATTTGATATGCAGTTTTATTTCGCTTCTCTTGTAAGGTGCTTGTATAAAATTTCAAGTTCGTAGCTTTTACTTTGTTAGTTATTAGTTGATTTAATGAAATTGGTCGAAATCATAGTTTTGTATGGGAGGGGGTAGAACGGTAAGCGCAATTTCAAAACTTTTAAAGCAACTTCATTTGAATTACTTTTATAAGTTTTCATGCAAAATTTGAAATTGATAGCTTTTAAGAGATAGCTGATAACTGATTTCTTAAAAATGCTCGAAAAAATAATTTTGTATGGGAGGGGGTAGAGGAGGTAGGGGAATCGTAAAATTTGTGATGGAATTTTCTTTCTTTTCTGATGTAAGGTGCTTGTACAAAATTTCAAGTTCGTAGCTTTTAATTTGTTGGTTATTAGTTGATTTAATGAAATTGGTCGAAATCATGCTTTTGTATGGGAGGGGGTAGGAGGACAAGCATGATTTCAAAACTTTTACCGTAATTTTATTTTAACTATTTTTCTAAGGTTTTGTGCAAAATTTCAAATTGATAGCTTTTGATAGTTAGGTGATAATTGATTTCTTAAAATTGGTCGAAAAAATAATTTTGTATGGGAGGGAGCAGAAGTTTTAAAAATATTCGACCAGTTAATATTTCAAACTTTTAGAGATTTTTTTTAAATGCATTTCCCAAATTTTCAAGTTTCTACCTAAAAATTTCATTCAAAAATTTTCAGTTTATGTGTTTTTTTCATTCCACATGAAACACCTTGTGCACGTTAGACCCCCACTTCGGAGCATAACAATTTTGGAACAAATTACTATTTTTTTTCTATCTATATCAAATAGATGTGTCGACATGCAAAATTTAAACTTTGTATCTTTTACCAGAGCCATAAAAAAATTACTCAAAATTTTCAACATTTTCGCTTTCCACCTCCCTCCCCTTACACCCCCCAACCCAAATTTTTTACCAAAATTAAAAATTATATAGCTCTACAATCTGACAAATTTTTGATTTGATATCTGTACTCAATTTTGAGATTTGATGATTTGTAATTTTGGAAAGTGCGCCATTTTTGAAATGCTCCCCATTTCCCCCCACTACTATAATGTCCACATATTATATTTTTTTCATATGTCGCTAGTAAAGCTTAGTATACATTTTAAGTTTCAATTACATAGCATAAGAGACAGTTGAGATATTAATTTTTAAGTGTTTTTCTTTGCATCCCCCCTGACCCTCCCCCTTTCACTAATTAGCTTCTATCTAAACTGCTTCTAGTAGATCTATATACTGTCTTGATGGTCTCAAAATATCAATTTTTTATGGGAAGTAATTTCGAAGATATAATCATTTGAAAAAAAAATTCGGCCGACAATTGGTTCTTAGCCCCCCCTTTTCGCACGCCAATGGATAAAAAAATTAAGTTATTTTTAAAAGTTGTCTCACAAACTCTTGTATATGTATGTTGATTTTTAGCTTCCTAGCTGTAACCATGGTTGAGATATTTGAATTCGTATTTTTCGGTTTAAGCGCTCCCCCCGCCTCCCCCTGAACTCGTACACCCCCCAAAATTGGTATCCGGCTGAGATCCGCAACTACCTACAATCCCTCCAAAAATGAACTTTCTATCTTGAAGGGTTTGGGAGTTAATGTGCGCTGAGCGTACACGTCGGCGTACGGCGTACGGCGTACGGCGGACGGCGTACAGACAGACGGATTTTTTTTTTTTGCATTTTTAGGCTATTTTAGTCATGAAACGCGAAAAAAAAAAATTTCAGGGTAGCAAATTTTTTTTTTTTCCCAAGTCGATCACAATACTTTATTATTAAAATAATAAAGTAAAAGTAACCAACATGGGGACTTAGCTTTAGCGATTCTAGATGCAATAGCTTATCTTGCGCCTGAAAAGATCAGTAGAGAAATGTTTTTAAGTTTGGCAAAAGATAATGACGAAACGCTAAGGGAAGCTGTTCGTTTGCTTGTTAAATTTTCAATGGTAAATGGTGAGGACAACCAAAGCGTATTGAGCATTCACAGGCTAGTCCAAGAAGTAACAAGATTGGAATTAAAACAGCAAAGTAAAGATGAGGAAGTTGTAAAAATCGCTTTTAATTTATTAAAAGTAAGTTTTCCTTGTGGCGACAGATTAGAAGATTATGCAAAAATGCGTCAACTATTACCACATTTCGAAGCATTTTTATCAAAAATTGATGACTGGATAAAACAGGATTCTGCAAAAAAACAAATGATAGAAGAAACATACACTGAATTTTTATTACCAAAAATGGAAGAAGTATATAAATATTTAGGAAACTTTTTGAGACCAAGGGATTTGCTAGAAAGGGAATTAGCAATTGAAGAAAAACATTATGGCTCTGATCATTATGAAGTTGCTATAACATTAGTAAACCTAGGTATTACTAATGGGTATTTAGGTAATCATCAGAAAAAAAAGGAGTTGATAGAAAGGGCATTAGCAATTGAAGAGAAACATTATGGCTCTGATCATTTTGAAGTGACTTTAACATTAAAAAACCTAGGTATCGCTAATGGGGACTTAGGTAATCATCAGAAACAAAAGGAGTTGATAGAAAGGGCTTTAGCAATTGAAGAGAAACATTATGGCTCTGATCATTTTAAAGTGGCTGCAACATTAGTACACCTAGGTAACGCTAATGGGGACTTAGGTGATCATCAGAAGAAAAAAGATTTGGTAGAAAGGGCTTTAGCAATTAAAGAGAAACATTATGGCTCTGATCATTTTGAAGTGGCTACAACATTAATAGACCTAGGTAACGCTAACGGGGATTTAGGTTATCATCAGAAAAAAAAGGAGTTAGAAGAAAGGGCATTAGCAATTTTAGAGAGACATTTTGGCCATGATCATTTTTTAGTGACTAGCGCATTAGTAAACCTAGGTATCACTAATGGGTATTTAGGTTATCATCAGAAAAAAAAGGAGTTGCTAGAAAGGGCTTTAGCAATTAAAGAGAAACATTACGACTCTGATCATTTTGATGTAGCTTTAACATTAGTAATCCTAGGTACCGCTAATGGGGACTTAGGTGATCATCACAAAAAAAAAGGAGTTGGTAGAAAGGGGTTTAGCAATTCAAGAGAAACATTATGGCTCTGATCATTTTGAAGTGGCTAAAACATTAGTAAGCCTAGGTATCGCTAATGGGTACTTAGGTGATCATCAGAAAAAAAAGGAGTTGGTAGAAAGGGCTTTAGCAATTCAAGAGAAACATTATGGCTCTGATCATTTTAAAGTGGCTACAACATTAATAGACCTAGGTAACGCTAATGGGGACTTAGGTGATCATCAGAAAAAAAAGGAGTTGATAGAAAGGGCTTTAGCAATTCAAGAGAAACATTATGGCTCTGATCATTTTGAAGTGGCTATAACATTACTAAGCCTAGGTATCGCTAATGGGGACTTAGGTGATCATCGGAAAAAAAAGGAGTTGGTAGAAAGGGCTTTAGCAATTCAAGAGAAACATTATGGCTCTGATCATTTTGAAGTGGCTAGAACATTAGTAAACCTAGGTATCGCTAATGCGGACTTAGGTGATCATCAGAAAAAAAAGGGGTTGGTAGAAAGGGCTTTAGCAATTCAAGAGAAACATTATGGCACTGATCATTTTGAAGTGACTAGCGCATTAGTAAACCTAGGTATCGCTAATGGGTATTTAGGTGATCATCAGAAAAAAAAGGAGTTGCTAGAAAGGGCTTTAGCAATTCAAGAGAAACATTATGGCTCTGATCATTTTCAAGTGGCTAGAACATTAGTAAACCTAGGTATCGCTAATGGGGACTTAGGTGATCATCAGAAAAAAAAGGAGTTGGCAGAAAGGGCTTTAGCAATTGAAGAGAAACATTATGGCTCTGATCATTTTGAAGTGGCTATAACATTAGTACACCTAGGTAACGCTAATGGGGACTTAGGTGATCATCAGAAAAAAAAGGAGTTGGCAGAAAGGGCTTTAGCAATTGAAGAGAAACATTATGGCTCTGATCATTTTGAAGTGGCTATAACATTATTACACCTAGGTATCGCTAATGGGGACTTAGGTGATCATCAGAAAAAAAAGGAGTTGGTAGAAAGGGCTTTAGCAATTCAAGAGAAACATTATGGCCATGATCATTTTGAAGTGACTAGCGCATTAGTAAACCTAGGTATCGCTAATGGGTATTTAGGTGATCATCAGAAAAAAAAGGAGTTGGTAGAAAGGGCCTTAGCAATTAAAGAGAAACATTATGGCTCTGATCATTTTGAAGTGGCTAGAACATTAATAGACCTAGGTAACGCTAATGGGCATTTAGGTGATCATCAGAAAAAAAAGGAGTTGGAAGAAAGGGCATTAGCAATTTTAGAGAAACATTTTGGCCATGATCATTTTGAAGTGACTAGCGCATTAGTAAACCTAGGTATCGCTAATGGGGATTTAGGTGATCATCAGAAAAAAAAGGAGTTGATAGAAAGGGCTTTAGCAATTAAAGAAAAACATTATGGCTCTGATCATTTTGAAGTGGCTACAACATTAGTACACCTAGGTAACGCTAATGGGGATTTAGGTGATCATCAGAAAAAAATGGAGTTGGTAGAAAGGGCTTTAGCAATTCAAGAAAAACATTATGGACCTGATCATTTTGAAGTGGCTGAAACATTAGTATGCCTAGGTAACGCTAATGGAGATTTAGGTGATCATCAGAAGAAAAAAGATTTGGTAGAAAGGGCTTTAGCAATTGAAGAGGAACATTATGGCTCTGATCATTATGAAGTTGCTAGAACATTAGTAAACCTAGGTATTGCTAATGGGTATTTAGGTGATCATCAGAAAAAAAAGGAGTTGGTAGAAAGGGCTTTAGCAATTGAAGAGGAACATTATGGCTCTGATCATTATGAAGTTGCTAGAACATTAGTAAACCTAGGTATTGCTAATGGGTATTTAGGTGATCATCAGAAAGAAAAGGAGTTGATAGAAAGGGCTTTAGCAATTCAAGAAAAACATTATGGACCTGATCATTTTGAAGTGGCTGAAACATTAGTATGCCTAGGTAACGCTAATGGAGATTTAGGTGATCATCAGAAGAAAAAAGATTTGGTAGAAAGGGCTTTAGCAATTGAAGAAAAACATTATGGACTTGATCATTTTGAAGTGGCTAGACCATTAGTAAGCCTAGGTATTGCTAATGGGCATTTAGGTGATCATCAGAAAAAAAAGGAGTTGATAGAAAGGGCTTTAGCAATTAAAGAAAAATATTATGGACCTGATCATTTTGAAGTGGCTAGAACATTAGTAAACCTAGGTAACGCTAATGGGTATTTAGGTGATCATCAAAAAAAAAAGGAGTTGATAGAAAGGGCTTTAGCAATTGAAGAAAAACATTATGGACCTGATCATTTTGAAGTGGCTAGAACATTAGTAAACCTAGGTAACGCTAATGGGTATTTAGGTGATCATCAGAAAAAAAAGGAGTTGATAGAAAGGGCTTTAGCAATTGAAGAAAAACATTATGGACCTGATCATTTTGAAGTGGCTAGAACATTAGTAAACCTAGGTAACGCTAATGGAGATTTAGGTGATCATCAGAAAAAAAAGGAGTTGATAGAAAGGGCTTTAGCAATTAAAGAAAAACATTATGGACCTGATTATTTTGAAGTAGCTAGAACATTAGTAAGCCTAGGTATTGCTAATGGGTATTTAGGTGATCATCAGAAAGAAAAGGAGTTGATAGAAAGGGCTTTGGCAATTAAAGAAAAATATTATGGACCTGATCATTTTGAAGTGGCTAGAATATTAGTAAACCTAGGTAACGCTAATGGGTATTTAGGTGATCATCAGAAAAAAAAGGAGTTGATAGAAAGGGCTTTAGCCATTGAAGAAAAACATTATGGCTCTGATCATTTTGAAGTGGCTAGAACATTAGTAAACCTAAGTATTGCAAATGAGTATTTAGGTGATCATCAGAAAGAAAAGGAGTTGATAGAAAGGGCTTTAGCAATTCAAGAAAAACATTATGGACCTGATCATTTTGAAGTGGCTAAAACTTTAGTAATCCTAGGTCGTGCTTATTATGCTCTAGGTGATCATCAGAAAGTTAATGACTTACTGAAACGGGCTTTGCCTGCTTTTGAGGGACACAACGACCCCTTTGTTTCTGTAATAAAGATGTTACTCAAAGTAGGTAGTTTAGTGGTCCAGACTTCTGTAGAAAAAGGATCAGTTGTTATTGCAAGAAATAATCATCATACTGCATTACACGAAGCAGTAATTAGTGGTAGTGAAGATCTAATAAAGCTGATTTTGGAAAAAGTCAAACAGATAGGTCCACAGAACATATGTGAACATATAAATGCTAAAGATACAGAAGGCGATACCCCATTAATGTGGGCTGCTGAAGAGGGAAAAAGTAATGCGGCTAAAATATTACTAGAGTATGAAGCTGGCCTTAATGTACAGAATAATGATGGTGAAACGGCATTGCATTGGGCTACCAAAGGAGGTCATCAAGATTTTGTACAATTACTACTCGATACAAAAGCAGATCCTAACATTCAAGATAATAATGGAAAAACTCCATTGGTTTTAGCTTATGAAAAACTAGGTCTGGATCCGGAAAATGTTGATTTAAAAACAATTACAGTTTTACTTCTTAGTGTAACAGATAATTCCGCGTCTCAGCTCCAAGAAGACCATCGTTTAGATTTGATGTCGCAAGGGGAATGTTTACCAGGCCCAAGTTCAAGAAATAGAGGAAAGTGAGAAGCTAGAATTGGTGTTTATTTACATGGGAAAACGTAGATGAGTTCTATGCAGAAAAGAGAAATTGATTTTAGTGAAATTAATGAAATTAGAAAAATATTATCAGCTAATTTACCTAGCAGACAAGGTAGAGTTTACCGATGAATCTATTTTTTATTTCGTTCTTTAAATAACATTTCTAAGTGTTCTATAGATACTTTATATATAAGTTTCTTACAATATAGTTTTTCTCTGTTGTTTCCAAGTTCTGGTTGTTTTTCTTCAAAAATCTTTCCTTGCTTTGCTCGGTTTATTTAGAAAACATACATTATACATTTATTCGATTCTCTTATTCCACATTCTAAATACACACAAGCCCGCATTACCAATAAGACAAAGAAAAGAAAATGCGATTAAATAAGATTTTTAAAAAGCGATTAAACTATTCAATACGAAAATAGTAAAAGACAAAAAGAATACGAGAACTAACTTATGCTGGAGAGTTTTAGTTTATGGTGATTTTATTAATTATGCTTAGTTCTTTTAGTTGTTAGAAAGTCCTGTTAATAATACTCCTTGAATTATAATATAATAATTATAAACTATAGTGATAAAATTAATTTTACGAATTATATTATTTAGTTTTTTCTTTGGAAATTTTGTTTTATTAAATACTAAGTATTTAGAAATGGTTTTATGTTTTTAGATGTGTATGTATATGTAAAAAAAGTGGCATGGCTTTAGGCTATAGATAGAAAATTCATTTTTAGGTACGGAACTTTCATTGCCTAACTTTTGGGCAGTGTGTGCTGAAAAGAGGAATGGCTAATGTTGAAAACTACGCTTTCCAATATCTCCACAACGAACACAGATAGAAAGCTGAAACTCAACGTTCGGGTAAATTGATTTATGAGGCAAAAAGAGAAAATAAATAAATTGTTTATCCAGTGGGGTGCAAAAAAGGGGGGAAGGGGGCGATGGGCTACAAAACTTTTGTTGGCCGTATTTTTTTTTTCAAAAAATTGAATCTTCGAAGTTACTTAACACAATAAGTTCATATTTTACAATCAATTAGGTCGTATATACCTCCTTAATACTCAGCTTTTCATGGAGGCGAAGAGGGAGTAAGGGGGTGCAAAAAAAAATACTTAAAAATTAATAGCTCGACTATCTCTTACGATATGTAGTTGAAACTTGGAACGCATATGTTGTTATACTAGCGGAATATGAAAGAAATATAACATATCGACACAATAGTGTTCGGGAAAAAACTTTACTATTTTTGGGACAAGGATGCATGGAAAGTCAATATGCTGGTTAAAGTGGTTACTGAAGACTAATCAGAACCCCCTTTAGGGCAGGGCTGCTGTCAATTTGGGTGGGTGGATATTACTAATTTTTTAGTTGATTGCTTGAATTACGTCCAATATTCCCCGTATAGATTGTCGGTTTCATAGACGAAGTTGCATTCGGTGTGTTTTACATTCACGAAATCAATCATTTATATGGGAGAGTGTAGATGAGGTAAGGGAATTGTAAAATTTGTGATGTAGTCTTATTTTATTTTTCTTGTAAGGTGCTCGTACAAAATTTCAAGTTCTTAGCTTATAATTTGTTAGTTATTAGTTGCTTTATTGAATTTGGTCAAATCATACTTTTATGTGGGAGGGGGTAGAAGAATAGGCGCTATCTCAAAACTTTTGACGCAGTTTCATTTCATCTATTTTTAAAAGTTTTTGTGCCAAATTTCAAATTGATAGCTTTTAATAGTTAGGTGATAATTGGTTTATTAAAAATGGTTGAAAAAATAATTTTGTATGGGAGGGGGTAGAATTTTTGAAAGTATTCAACTAATTAATATTTCATACTTTAAGGAGTTTTTTTTTAAATGCATTTCGCAAATTTTTTTTTGTACCTGGGTGTTTAATTAAATATGATTATTGCGCTTTTTGTTTGTGTATAAGAACTAAAACACTTTTTGCATATAACTTATAAATTTAATTTTTTTTTCTTTGCATGCGTACTGCACGAGGTTTCCATATTCGAGTGTTTTATTGGTTCTATATTTGATTGGAGTCTATATCTGTTGTGTTTTAGGCCTTTGGAGGGTTTATCCCAATACTGAAGAATCGAAATCAACCAAAGGGAATAAGTTTCAGGGATCGAAAGTTCCGAGACTCACCTACGCCCATCTTCGTAGCAGTGTCAGTGCTGGAGAGAGATGCTAGCTTCATGTCGGGTCTAGCTGTGGTAATTGGGAGGCGGGGAGGGGTTCCTTGCTCCGATGCTAACCATGAGAATCTTGGCTTCATCACGTCGTCTTACCCAATGCCTAACTCTCCCAACACAAAAACGGACAACATCATGGTTTCGTCATTGACCCGACCAGATGACGAAGGCATCAGATGGTGCGACGCCATCCTATCTCCCAACCTTAGCCATACAGTCCTTCTTTAAACTTTCCATGTGTGACCTCAAGAAGAAGACGAATCAACAGTTCATTTTTTCTAATTTTCAATTAATTTTTTTTATTTTTCATAATATAAATTTATCTAGTACATCTAAATAAAGGTGAAAAGGTGTATTGTGCTATAGCGATTCAATTAATTCGTCAATTACAATATGAGTTTTATAACAAAACGTATTTCTCGTATTATGCATTTTTTTTCTTATTAGCATGAAAATCGATAAAATGTATTTAAAAAAAATTATGCATTTGTATGGGAGGGAGTGTACGGATCAAAACAAATTTTTTCGCATTATTAATATTTCTATTTGTATACTTTATACAAAATATCAAGTTGATAGCTTGAAAAGTTTCGAAGAAAAGTAATTTAATTTAAATTTCAAAATTTCATGAAATTTGTATGGGAGGGGGTAGAAGGAGTGATGTGAAGTTGATAATTATTTTTAAAATAAATTGCAATTATAGTAGAATTAATTTTGACAAAATTTCGTCTTTGCAGCTTTACTAATTACAATGAAAATCGAAAATATTGTTGCGAGCTAGGGGTTCGCCAGATTCCAAAGGAAAACACAATTCGTTTAAAAATAATGAATAATTTTATTATTTAATCGCACTTTATACACAATTTCCCGATCACTTCACTAAATTCGCTCTAAAACTTAATTCGTACAACTCAGGAACACTGTCAATTTATCACTTGTACCGATTCGCGTTCTTCCACCGATAGGTGTCACCAAAATGACTGACTCGTTGTCTGAAAGTTGGCGGGTATTTATACTAAGTCTCCCAGACAGGTGTCGTTGTGTGTGTGTGTCTAGAATGATTGCCTACATTGTGGAGCTTGGTAGAAGTGTCTGGAAACATGTTGATAGTGTTTTGAAATGTTGATGGAATTCTCTCGATATTGTTGGGGACGTCGAGGTTGTCAGATTTATAACATTACCCTCTCCTTAGTCCCTGTTCGTCCCGAACAGAGTTGTTCACTTCCTCCATGGCACCCTGGTACTTTGTTAGTCGGTCTAGATGTACCACTTTCATTTTAGTGCGAGGTTTTTGATGTAGTTGAATCCGATAGACGACATCATTTAATCGGTTGATGATCTGGTAAGGGCCTTCCCAGTTGCGCTGTAGTTTCGGCGATCTGCCCTTCTGTCGTTTGGGATTGTATAACCAAACCAACTCGCCCTCTTGGAATCCTGATGAGTTCGCCCGTTGATCATACCTCGTCTTCATGCGGTCGGACGCCAAATCAATTTTATCTCTGACCAGGTTATAAATTGTCTTTAGTCGACATCGAAGATCCGAGACATAATCTTTAGCATTGGTTGGTTGGTCTGGTGGCACTCCAAACATTAGCTCCGCAGGGACTCGAATATTTCTTCCAAAGATGACTCGGGACGGAGTTTCTCCTGTTGTTGAATGCACCGATGTTCTATAGGCCATTAAAAATAGAGGGATGTGCTGGTCCCAGTCCTGTTGCCTCTCGCTGACGAGTTTGGATAGGTTTGAGTTCAATGTCCTGTTGAAACGTTCCACCATTCCATCGGACTGTGGGTGTAATGGAGTTGTCCTCGTTTTGTTTATTCCCAGCATTTGGCACACGCGTTTGAATATTTGAGATTCAAAATTGCGCCCTTGATCGGAGTGTAGTTCACGTGGCGCTCCAAATCTGCTCACCCAGTTAGTAACAATTTGTTCTGCGACGGTTACTGCTTCTTGGTTTGGAATTGCGTAAGCTTCTGGCCACTTGCTGAAATAATCAATGACCACTAGAATGTAGCGATTACCATTTTCTGATTCCGGAAATGGCCCAGCAATATCCACAGCAATTCTCTCGAATGGGACTCCCACGTTGTATTGTTGCATTTCTCCCTTTGATCTGCGGTGTGGGCCCTGACTCGATGCACACGTAGTACATTTACGGCACCAGTTTTCGACATCATCTCGGAGATGGATCCAATAGAACCTTTCTCGTATCTTTGCCAAGGTTCTGTTTACTCCCAAATGCCCACCGGAGGTACCTCCATGATATTCCTTCAAAACCTCCTCGACTTTACAATGCGGGACGATGGTTTGCATGTGATACGACTTTCCATCAGCGTTCTCCCATTTCCGTTTTAATAATCCGCCGTCTAGGTGAAGGGAGTTCCATTGTGCCCAATAACACTTTAAGGTTTCACTGAATTGTGAGATGTCTTTCCACTCAGGCCGTTTCATTTCGTCCTTCCATGCCATGATCGGTGAAATATCTGGATCTTTACGTTGGGCATCTTCCAGTTCTTGCTGATTCCATCCAGTCTTTGGTTCGGTCGTTATCCTCTGAATGGTTTCTCCGGCTTCTTTTCCTTCTACACGGTGACAATGCTTGCAGTTCGGTGGACAAGGACGACGTGAAAGCGCATCGGCATTTCCGTGGATTCTTCCTCTTCGATGAACAATCTCGAAATCGTAGGATTCGAGCCTTTCGATCCATCTGGCTACTTGGCCTTCGGGGTTTTTAAACTGAAGTAGCCATTTAAGCGATGCGTGATCCGTTCGAAGAAGGAACTTTTGACCATAGAGATATTTGTGAAAATGTTTTGTTGCTTCTACTATGGCTAGTAGCTCTCGGCGAGTTACGCAATAGTTCCTTTCTGATTTTGGGAGTACTCGGCTGTAGTAAGATAGCACTCTCTCCTGCCCATCGATCTCTTGTGATAGTACTGCTCCGATACCGACATTGCTGGCGTCAGTGTCTATGATGAAACCATGACCTGGTTTTGGATACGCCAGAACTGGGGAGTCGCAGAGTTGGTCTTTTATCCTCTCGAATGCTTCCTGGCACTGTTGACTCCATGTAAATGGCTTCCCTTTTTCTGTTAACTGATGCAGACATTTCGCCGTGTTAGCAAAGTCTTTTACAAATCGTCGGTAATATGTCGCTAAGCCTAGGAAGCTGCGCAACTGGTGTTTATCACTCGGAGTAGGCCAATTTTTCACCGCCAGTATCTTCTCCGGATCTGTCTTTACGCCATCAGCTGAAACGATGTGACTCAAGTACTTGACTTCTGCACTAAACAAAGTGCACTTTTTCGGACTCAGCTTTAATTTTGCCGCTCGCAGTCGCTGGAAGACTTCCTGCAGATTTTTTAGGTGTTCATTGAATGTTTTTCCGATAACGATCACATCATCTAGGTAAACGAGACAAGTTTTCCAACTCAGACCACGCAAAACGAATTCCATCAGTCTTTCGAACGTAGCTGTCTTCTCTCTATCTTTTTCATCTATCTCCACTTGCCAGTAACCACTCTTCAGGTCCAACGTTGAGAACCATTTAGCATCGGTCAGGGTGTCCATGATATCGTCGATTCTAGGTAGTGGATAGCTATCCTTTTTCGTAACATCATTTAGTCGCCTGTAGTCTACACAAAAACGGGTACTGCCGTCCTTCTTCTTTACCAGCACTACTGGCGATATCCACGGGCTCTTTGATTCTTCGATGATTCCCTGATGCTCCATAGTTTTGACCATTGAATTGACTTCTCCTTGTTTCGCTAATGGTACTCTTCTTGGAGGTTGACGTATCGGTGTAGCACTTCCGGTATCTATACGATGTTTCACTAAGTTTGTTCTGCCATAGTCGTCATCACCGGTGGAAAAGACGTCGCTGAATCCTTCGATTAGATCTACTGCTTGCTTGTGTTGTTCTCCTCTAAGGTTGCTTGACTGAAGAAGTGTTGATGTTACATTGTCCTTCCTTCTTGGCTTATTTTTAGAGGGTACGTCATGTGGCTCTGCCTTGTCGATACTCGTCACCGCCGATATTGGTTCACAGCTGCCAATTACATCTCCTTTCTTTACGCTGGTAGTGCTGTCCGCAACGTTCAGGACTCTTATTGGTACCATCATCTTCTCATTCCTTTTTACGAGCGTTTTTCCTAGTATAAGACTTCGTAATGCAGGTGTCGTTTCCGGTTCTATGAGGTAGAATCGGTGGTTCCCGGGATCACCATCGAGCTCTGCCCAAATAACATTCTCAGATGACTTTGGTATGTCCGCATCTTCGCATAATACAACTCGCAGCTTTGTTGTGTTGGAGGATGTTATTTCCATCGGGATTTCAATATTCCGCCACTTCATTATTCGTTGTCCTAGGTCCAGCTGGATACCGTGTGGTTTCAGAAAATCCATTCCAAGGATACACTCATCGGTAATGTCAGCTACCACGAATACATGCGAGAAGGTCAAATCCCCAAGTTGTATGTCACGAGCTATTTCTCCATGGACCGTTGTAGTTTCTCCTGTAGCAGTGCGAAGTGCGTACTTCTTGGTGTTGTGAAGCCAAGTACGATCTACGAGGTCAGATCTTAACACTGACCGTGTTGCGCCTGTGTCGACTGTTATGATGCAGTTTAATTTGCCGACTCGACCACTCATACATAAGTCGTTTTCACAACGATGTAGTCGAGAAACTGCGATGATGGTTCCGGGGGCGTCGATTCTACCAGCCAACTTCTGCCCCATGAAGTTGGCCTTTACTCGTTTCCCGGACTGTCATTAGGCGAAGCGTGCTCTCGTGACGGTTCGCCCCTTCCTCCTCTTTGTTTAGCAGCACAGCCGGAACAGTAGTTGATCGCTTTTCTGGGTTTGCGGCAGTCGCGTCGTAAGTGTCCTGCCTGTCCACAATTCCAGCATCGAGGAGCACCAGATCCTTCGCTCCGCTTGGTGTACTCGGCTTTCTGGCACACACATTCTTCTACTATTTCTCGAACTCGATAGTTACTCCGCGAGCTTTGCTTGGCAGCTTCGAACGTCAGCCCATATACTAAGGCTTCGCCAATCGTTTTCTTACCTGCCAGTTTTAACGCCTGTTGCAGCTCTCTGTCCTGTACAGCATTGTTAAATGCGAAAACAGCTGTATCGTTTCGTTGCTCTGTTTGCGCATTAGGCAGCGATAATAGTGTGAGTCGTTCAATATCGCGTGCCAGCTCTTGAAGTGTTTCACCATTCTTTTGAGTTCGGTTGTACAGTTGCGTTTTGTAGATCTCTCGCATGTGGTCACTGCCATAATGAAGATCCAATGTCTGGACTAACGTTGAAAAATCTTGTTGTTGCTCCTGCGGAATCGTTTGAAGAACTTCTGCTGGTGGACCTCTTAGCGCCAATATAAGAGCTGTTCCCCGTTCCAGATCATTCCAATGGTTGTTTCTTGCGGCGGCCTCAAATTGGGTCTTATAAATAGCCCACGGTGTTTGTCCATCGAAGATTGGAGCCTTGAGACCCTTGTGCGCAACATGTTCTGTCTTGATGGCGCCAGTCGCCTTCACATTATCGAAGTCTCTTTTTAGGCGTTCGACTTCTTCTGCAATTCCGGATGTCTTTTCCGTAATTTGTTCTTCGAAGATTCGAAGTTTCTTTTCAACGTTTTCTTCTATGGCCTTACCCATGGTGTCTATTTTATCATTTTGCAGCTCCAATTTTTGGTTAAGGTCCTTTGAAGTCTGGTCTAATTTCTCTAGTTTCTGATTAATGTCCGCTGATTGTTGTTTAATGTCCGCAGATTGTTGTTTAATGTCCACCGATTGTTGTTCTAATTTCCGATTCATGTCCGTTGTCACAGCTGATTGTTGTTTAATGTCGACTGATTGTTGCTCCAATTTGTTCATCATTTGTTGCATTAACTGTGTTAAGGCATCCGATGTACCGGAGCACTCCTCTTCACGAGTTTCTTCGCTTTGGAACTCAAAACTATCTGCATCCTCGCCCTCAGCCTGGAGTGTCTCGATCATACGGCTGACAAGTTCAGACTTGCTCCCTGTCGTAGATAACTTGCGTCTACTGAGCTCTTCCTTCAGCTCCGTTACTTTTAAGTCCTTTAAATAACGCGGCATTTTCACTACCGATTATTTTCCGCGATCGAATTCACTTAAATTTACGTCACTAATTAAAGTCACTGCTCACTCGAGAATATTCGTTTTCACAAAATTCTCACTGTCCGTTCGAGAATTTTAGTTCCGCGATTTTACTTCGGTAATTTACGTCACTGCTCACTAAATTACCCGAGAATATTCGATTTCACAAAATTCTCACTGTCCGTTCGAGAATTTTAGTTCCGCGATTTTACTTCGCTAATTAAAGTCACTGTTCACTAGAGCACTCGGGAATATTTGATTTCAGAAAATTCTCACTGTCCGTTCGAGAATTTCACTTTTTCGCTCTCACAAAATTATCCGTTCCGAGAATTTTTAATTTCACTCGCGATTTTTTTTTTTTTTTTTTTAACCCGAATTTATCCTTGGAATCCCACTCTTCTGACACCAATTGTTGCGAGCTAGGGGTTCGCCAGATTCCAAAGGAAAACACAATTCGTTTAAAAATAATGAATAATTTTATTATTTAATCGCACTTTATACACAATTTCCCGATCACTTCACTAAATTCGCTCTAAAACTTAATTCGTACAACTCAGGAACACTGTCAATTTATCACTTGTACCGATTCGCGTTCTTCCACCGATAGGTGTCACCAAAATGACTGACTCGTTGTCTGAAAGTTGGCGGGTATTTATACTAAGTCTCCCAGACAGGTGTCGTTGTGTGTGTGTGTCTAGAATGATTGCCTACATTGTGGAGCTTGGTAGAAGTGTCTGGAAACATGTTGATAGTGTTTTGAAATGTTGATGGAATTCTCTCGATATTGTTGGGGACGTCGAGGTTGTCAGATTTATAACAATATGTATTTTTCAAAATTGTCCATTTGTATGGGAGCGAGTAGAAGGGGTAAGGGGATCGGGTCAATATTCCGAGATATAAATGACGTCTACATCATAATAATTTGACCTAAACTTCAAGTCGATAGCTTAAATAGTTTCAAAGGAAAATCAATTTCTTAATATTTCGAAATTTCATGAAATTTGTATGGGAGGGGGTAGAAGGAGTGGGGGGATGTAGCCCATTCACGAACTTAAAGTTACCTTTTTGCTAAAAATGACACACAAAATTTTTTAGTACTATAGCTCAAAGCTTTCGAGAGTTATGCTGTAGACAGACGCACTGACGGACAGACAGACAGACAGACAGACAGACGGTCAGTCGGAATCGAGGTTTTTGAGCGACAACAAATATTTCTATACCCTTGGCGGCTCTGTGCGAGCATTATTTCTTAGCGTTACAAACGGTAAGGCAAACACAATGTACTCTCAGATTTCATCTAGAGTATAAAAATCGTTGCGCTATCTTTGTCTTGCACACTTAAGAATATTGCAACTAACTCTTTCCCACGTTAAATTGTTCGAAACAATTGTCAAATTTTCGAAATAATTGTTTCGCTATCCTTGTTTCGCATACCCTGCCCAATTCAATTATCTCTGTCTCGCGTTAAATTGTCCGTTGCTAAAGTGATTAGCTTAGACACGAACCAAAAACTAATAAAAATTGAAAAAATAATTTCTGAAATAAAACAGCAAACTCCATTGTACTGAAAATTACTTTATTGCTGACTGCATATTAGCAACCAAGAGAGAACACAAATTATGGATTTTTTTTTTGTAAAAGTTTGAAGCCAAGTTAAGCTTGGACGCAATTTTCGAAAATTTCCGAATCAAAAATTATTCCAACATGAGACAGCCTATCAGATACTCCACTTTATATTAGAGTACCTCCATCCAGGGTAGAGTATGGCAGATCTGTCACAACCGACACCTGCGAATTCACCATCCCCATTTCACCATTCGTGTAGTGGTGAGTTTAATGATTTCTTTTGCAAATTTCATCCCGCGGCCGGCGCGCGCTGGTGTGATGTGTGATGTGTAATCTTCGGCTCCCGAGCATTACACATCACCCGAAAGCACACTTCGGGTGATGTGTACGACATTCGCTTGCGAAACGTCACAATGACGTTTCCGACATCATATTTTTTCGCATACGCGTAAGTACAAATCTTTAAACCGCGATTAAACAGCGCTTAAACAAACAACGCCACGGAAAGGCCGTCATTTCCTAAAAAAATCATCAATCTTACTCTTCAAGTTATTTGGTGGCCCTGAAAAGGGCCTTTTTTGAAAAGTTGGTTGGTTGGCCCAACAAGCAACGCGAATTGCCCGTGAATAATTAACTCTCCCCAGTTACGTCCTCAGGATCGGATTGTGGATTATATAGGATTGTGTCGACAGGATGTTTGGTGTCTCCTTAAATTGCTGCGTGTGTTGAATGTTGCGCTGCAGGTACACCGGAACGGCCTCTTATCTGGAAGAAAGAGCTTAGGTTAGCGAGGTTTTCACTAACAAAACGTTGCACTTACCCGTATGGATAATGGTATGTCTCCTGAAGGTATGCGTGTCGCGGAAGCCCACCTTACCGCAAACCGCGCATTTCAAGTCAGGCCGCGGCAGCTTGATGGGTGGCGGAGATAGTTGTCGCGCAGATGACTGCATGGGGGGTGGCGCGAACCATACAAGTGGCGGTGGAGACGATGACCGGACCGGCGGCGGTGTCGACAGAAGTGGTATCTCGTCTGTTTCTGACTCTGTTGAGCTGGTGCCAATCTGTCGACCTGCTGCGTATCCTTCCCTCTGTCCAGCATCATGTGGCGGACGATGGTGCGCTGAGCTTGGGTAAGGCCATCAATGAGTAGGGGAATTTGGCGTTGGTTGCACGTGGCCCAGTACTCTACCACAGCCTTCCCGAAGTAGTCGGAGTACGATATTTGCGGCCCGGTGTACAGTGGCGGATGACATACCCCCTCACGTGTTTCGCACACCCACCTCTCGACGAGGTTTCGTCGATGGCATTTTGAGTCTTTGTCTTGCGCGAAAGCCTGCCGGATGCATTCGTCATCCCCGTCCTCGTAACAAAGTGTAACGCAGTGGCTCTCCAAATCGGTGAAAAACGCTGCGAGTTCCTCTCTTGCCATTGAACATACGGAACCTGTACGCTTTACGCTATGGGGCCAGCCGCTCTCCGCGCTGTGCAACCACTCGTGAAGTTCATACGGCGTGTGGAATTTGCGCGTCGACGCTTCACCCTCCATCTGAACCGTCGCGTACGGGATCATGAGTTTTGTCAAGAAACGCAACCGCAGCAGCGACGGCCAAAAATTATGTATGAAATTTACGAACAGCGCGGTGATGTGCGCCCCGTCCTCATCCGGGTCCGTCATTATCAGTATTTTTTGGTACCTCAGATCGTCCAGGCTTGTATACACTTTCCCGTGCTCGAGGCCGATCGCTTCAGTGAGATCTTTTATCACTGCATTGTCGGTTCGCGACATGTTCCTAACATTGGCCAGCTTTCCCCCCATTGCGAAAGCCCCACATGTACTCAGCATGTTCGCGCAGGAGGCTGCACCTATAGCGGCGGTCATACCGGAGCGTCCCTCCGCAACAATTAGAGTGCAGGCACGGTCAGTGTGCACGTCCTGGGCATCTCGCCATTTTGGCCGACCTACACAATGGATGAGGTGAATTGTTGAGATAAATATATATCAATATATGGCAGTTTAATAATTAATAATCAGCTGGGTCAACAACGGTTCGGCCGCCCTCGAGAAGAGGCTGGCTGAAATTGTTTTTGAGTTTCTTAGCGTTACAGACACACTATACTCCACAGCCAGATATGCTGGGATCTGTAACGTCTGGAAAAAAGCACATGGACTCACCTTCTCGATTGCCATGCGCTGCGCCACTGTTATTACGTGGACGTCCACTCGTCTTGCGACGCCAACCTAGCGCTCCTTGCTCCGATCGCAAATGCAACAACCGTCTTCTCCGCACATCGCGCATCCAATACCCTATCTATACAGAACACTTTTTTAATGTGCAGGCAGAGCCGGAAAAGGGAATGACTTACCTGTTCGGCTCTGAGCCCAGTTTTCTCCATAAGTGTCCCAACTTCCTCCCCGTTGGGGTACGGATAATCGAGGTGCTCTAGAAGCCAACCTTCCAGCGCCAAAACCACGTGGCTCGAGAACTTTCGTGAGCTCATGGAAAAACGAGACAAAAACGCAAAACACGAGAATGGGAAAACGAATGTCCGTAAATTTATAAACAAATAAATTAATGATATTTTCCTAACAAACGTGAAACCAATCAATCTATCAAAAACCAATCAATCAATCAGACTCGTGCTAACAATTGTTTAAACAAATGTGAATTTGTGTCAGACGTCAAATTTGACATGAAAATAATGAATTATTATTATTATTAATATTAATATTAATATTAAGCAAATCTATCTTTACAAAGATTTGTTTGCGATTCCTTTCCTTTTATGGATCTTAGTTACCGATAAAACCCGTTGTAGAAAATTCCTGGCAACCAAAATACCCTCGGAAAGTTGAAAACGCGTTTGATTCAAACAAATTGCATTTGCCGTCACAATTCGGTAAGTGTGCGCCAACGAAGATCGTGCCGGCATATTTTTCTCTAATTTTCACTTATCTTTTCCACAGCACGCACAATCAGTTCAACCGTCAACAACAGAAGCTTGTAAAAATGGGGCTCACGTATCCGGAAGCTCGAAATTAACGACATCATTCAGGATCTCAGTTATTGAGTCGAATTTAGATCGTAATGAAACCAAACCATTCTGGACACATTGAAATATTGAAAAAGGCTCAGCAAGCTCAGTCTGCTTTTAGATATACTGTTACCTCTGATGCCCAAGTTATGTGTGATCTTTATATTTTTCTTCCGTTTACTGACAAGAATCTAAATTATATATTTAATGTTTCTTGTCTTAAATCCATTCCA